>VZSV01000015.1:7420478-7433947 GCA_013398735.1 Nothocercus julius
CGCGCGGTGCCAGGTACGGCTGCGGCGGCAGCCGCGCGCCCCCAGATTCCGCGTGGGGCCGGCGCCCTCGAGAAGCGCATCCCTGCGTGGAGAAGCCGGCCAGGCGCTGCCTGCCCAGCTTCCTCATCGCCGTCCCTGTTGGCGTCTGGCATCCCTCAGCGCAGCTCTGTGCAGTTTGGTTTTGCTGCCTCTTGTGAGTGTGCGGGGAGCAAGCCATGGGTTAAATTATCTGAAGACCTTTTGTACCTTCGCTTTGCTTTTCAGAATTATCAGTCTGTTTTTACCCTGCGCAGAGGCTGTACTAGTTAGATAAAGCATCCTGTTTCTGTGGGACTTTAGACTTCCAAGTATGACTCTTAAAGTTGGATGTAATTCATTGTACAAACTCACTTAAAAATGTGACCTGTTTGTGCAGGCATAGGGAATCTGAGGCACAAGAAGGGATTTCTCTCTTATTTGTGTTTAATTATTCAAAACACAAATAATTATGCTTCTGAACTAATGTCAAGCAGTACAAGGGAATGATTATTTTGTCTGCTTTCTTTGAATGTTGTAGTCATGTCTGAAAAAGACAACAGTGATAATCTGAAAGAGGAAGCCTCTCATGAAGGTGAAAATGAACAGAAACCTGAGGAACTTGACGCCACTGAGAGCAGTGAACAGGGAGAGCAAGAGCATGAACCTGTGCCTATGACTCGGAAAAGACCCGAACCTAAACCCACAGCTCAGCCTGATGCCACAGAGAAAATGCCAGCTGAAACACTCAAGGTACATTTCTGTTCTAACTTTGAACCACGTGACTTAAAGTTTCATGGTTTTATGCACAGAAGAAGTCTGACTGGAAGCCTCGCTTTGCTTCTGAAAATTCACATTACTGTTTATTTGGGGGGGGGAAAAAAAAAAAAAGAGAGAGAAATCACCTGCCACAGACTACCTGTGTTCCCCTCGTCCTTTCACTGTATGGACATGGATCTCGATTTTCTGTTTTCCTTCATTAAAGGTCTCAGATTCTCCTGCTGCAGTTCAGACAGGATGGGGATACTGGGGAAGCTGGGGGAAATCCCTTCTCTCCACTGCGTCTGCTACAGTTGCTACTGTAGGTAAGGCTTGTTCTGGTACTTGATAAGTGTTTTAGCCCTTCACTTCGGCTCTCCAGCTAGTGCTTTGGAGCCTGGTTCAAGACAATGGCATTTCCGTTATAGAAGCAAACGCTGGAAAATGTCAAGAGAGCTGCCCAGGTAATGGAGAAAATTAGTGCTAAATGTTAAAACGAGATGAAGGAGACACATACAATGAAAATTACTTCTAAGATTTTAAATTTTAAGGTGTTTATATTATTTTCAGATGACATGTAGAAACTCTTACAACTTAATATAAAAGCTGAACTGAAAACCTGAATTCACTACATTGGTTAGTAAACAAGCTGGACAGTGATAAACTTTAGTGGTGGCCTACTGTGTTTTGAATGGGGGAGACCACAATAGTAAATATGGAAGTACATTCACAATGTTCAGCTGAGGGATATAAAAAAATACAGTCGTATCTAACGATAAAAGTAATATTACTGTCTTCTCTAGGTCAGGGCATTTCAAATGTCATAGAAAAAGCAGAAACATCCCTTGGGATTCCCAGTCCTAGTGAAATCTCTTCAGAGACTAGAGATGCTACAAAAGGTCAGTTTTTATTATGTAAGAAAAATACTGGAATGTTTCTCATAACATATCAGCTCCCAGATAGCACTGTCTTATTCTGCTCCTTGCATATTAAGGTAGATACCTCTTTATTTGCTAATATGATATTTCATCACTTATACTATCCCTGTAAAGTCTTGCGAGTGGGGAAGCGATTCCATATCTAGCACTGTCCCTGGCTCACCTGTGATATTTGTTCATTTTCTGCACTCTGCAGCTGAGAGAATTTTTGAGGGGAGTGAGGAGTTTAATTTCCTTCCTTCCACCACAGGGAGCGAGCATCCAGGGGAGGGCAGCCCCGGTGCAGGTGGTGATGGCGCTTCCTTTCCTATCGCCGGGGCTCTTGGAGTTTTATCAACCATCTCTACTGCTGTCCAAAGCACAGTGAGTGAGTTGTGAAGGGAGGAGCAAAGGGGTTAACAGAGCTTTGGGGTTTTTTTTGCCTTGTTTGAAGCCTCATATCAAGAAACTTTGAATACTGGCTTTTGTGGGATGCATGGTGAGATGAACATCTGAAGGCTTCTGAGCCTTCAGACACTCTTTGTCCTGTGTCTTGCTTCTAACTGGCACCTTATGTGTAAGTTGTCTTGAATTTTGATAATTCTGAACAAAATAACACAGAAGGCCATCAAAAGAGAGTGTGATTATGTATTTTCAGGCATGTCACCTCTGTATTCTCTTATCTCTGACCTTCTTCTTTAGTTTATTAGGCCAAATGCGGGGTCAGACTAATTCCTGGAATAATTCCACTGACTTCCACAGAGCTGTCGAGTGATAACATCCATTCTCCTCTTCAAAAACTTCTGTGAAACTAGCCCAAATTGCTTGAGAATCAGCTTGCTTCTGTGACCATGGGAAATACACTTCAAAGGGACCCATTATCCATAGAAACTGCACTTTTGCGGTCGTCTGTCTTGTCAATTTGCCCATGAATCTGAAAGCAATACAGAAGGAAAGCTGGCTTCTGTTTCTAGGGTTTCAACAAGAGTTTAGCAACAGAAGTCCACAGGTCTAGTGTTTTCTCATTGAAGAGATAAGAACTAAGTACTTGAATGTGACAATTGTGTGTAAATTTAGGCTGATTCATACTGCCGTGCTGAGAAACAGCTTGTTCACAAAACAAAATGTATTCCCTATCAAATTGCTGCAGCTGTCTGAGTGCTACATTAAACTGTTGGATGATTGTGTATTGTAGCTCTTTTCATGTTCTTCTGCTCTCTTTGTAGTGATTAGGGTTGAATTGGGGGATGATGAGGTCTGATTTGGCATCTTTGAGACTCGCTGGCCTATAGTATTGCCAATATAGATCCCCCAATTTAATTTCTTCAGCTGTGTAATATTCTGTGACTCGCATGCACTAACTGTATCCAAATCTACTTCCTAGGGGAAAACTGTTATTAGCGGAGGTCTAGATGCCTTGGAATTCATTGGGAAAAAGACAATGGATGTGATAGCTGAGGGAGACCCAGGTTTCAAAAAAACAAAGGGCCTAATGAGCAGGACCGCTACCCTATCTCAGGTATGGCAGTTCCATATCAGCTTTTCAATGATATCTATCACTTCTAGCTTTTCTTGTTGTGTTGTTATTAAACAACCCCTTCTTATCGTTGTGCCAAAAAGCCTTGTCTTCCCTTATTCTGTATCTTCAGGCACGGAGCTAAGTCGTCTGCTTTTGTTTTTCAGGTCTTACGAGAGGCAAAGGAGAAAGAAGAGCAGCAGACAACTACTGAGGTTGCCATGGCTACCGAGAAGAAAGCCCATTATGGGCTGCTGTTTGATGAGTTTCAGGGTCTTTCGCATCTGGAGGCCTTAGAGATGCTTTCCAGAGAGAGTGAATCAAAGGTAATGGCCGTGAGCAATTTTCTCTCTATTTTGAGTTCAGCTGAGCAGGAATAAAAGAGAAATGTATGTACATACATGCAAAATCAAATACTGAGGAGTTGGGACTTGCTGCAAAATGATTGATTACACAACTTTACCTTGACCCCCGAAATTATGATCCACTCTTTACCTTGGCAGCATTTTGCCTTCAGTGCACACAGCCATTCTTTTTAACCGGCCAGCCTTGCTTTCTCTCTTTTTTTTTTTTTTTTTTTTTTTTTTTTTTTTTTGACAACTTATAATGAATAACTGCTTAAGAATCCATTTTTACATAAAGATACTTTGCAAGCAAGTCTCCGTGCTTCTTTGCCATAGAAAAATGCCCCTTTTTCACTAGTATGACTCTTGATGTAAACCAGTCCTGCATCTTCAATCTTGTTTTCCCTCTATGTTAGATTTATCATTCTCTCTTTGGCTGTCCTGCCCTGACTAGGTAAAATTGGTTCTAAATGCCCTCTCTGGGGAAGAGTTGGACATGTTGAAGGAGGAAATGGAGCAGCTCAGAGAAGCATTTTCATTAGCTGAGTTCTCTGAAGAAGAGGAGGAAGAAAAGAGGGGTAAGAGTCCAGACTGTAACTGGAACTCTCAGTGCAGAACCAACCAGTTCTGAGATCACTAGCAGTGGGCATGATTAAGAGGTGCCTCCATGTGCAAGAGCCATCTGAACTTGAGGGTTATGTAGATTTAAATGCAAATCTCTTGCATTGCTCTTACCTAAATGGCTCATCAGGGAGGGCTCACACACCTGCACTTGCTGCCATTTAACATTTAATGCATCTTTTATATTTGCACATGATGGATCTCACAGCCTTCCCCCCACTGTTAACATCTGCCCTGTCATATGTAACAGGAGAACCATTCACTTTAAGTGATGTTTCAGACTCTCCAAGGTGAAGTGCAAGTTAGTGCATTATAAAATACAGAGTTTGCTTGGGTTAGACTACCTGTAAAAATGGAATTACGTTAGCTAAAAAATCGGCTTTGTGATTCTGGCACTGGTGTCTCTATCTTTTTGCACCTTATAAATTATGTTAAAAAGACCACATTTGATGTATCTTTGCCCACCTGCATGATTCAAGGTAGTATATGAAATAGTTGATAGACTCTTGCATTGCTAGTTGTGCATTAAAGTGCTGTATGAATGCTTTAAACTTTCCTTTCCCTTAGGAGATGAGGAATTCATAAAGGAAATAACAGAGCTGTTTTCAGAATTGCATGTCTCCACAAAGCCAGACAAGCTTATCATGGTGAGTTATCTACCTTCTAAAAGGTGGCGAGCTTCCTTGGGGGAACCGCTTCTCAGTCCTGTTTGCTTGTGAAAGTGCTAAAGGCCTGAAGACCAACTGCGTCTTGGAGACCCAAAGGGATGAGCCCTTTCCTTTGGCCTTACAGGACAAATTTCACATGCTGTAAAGTACCTGGCTCTGAATCTGTCAGCAGCGGGATATCTCTGCCTTGTTAGAGGGTAGTAATGTCCAGGGACAAAGACAGCTTGGAGCAGTAAAGCTTCAGCCACCGCAGTGAAATAATCCTGCAGCCCTTAGCTGAAGCCCTGGTGTTGGTTCAAGGCAGCAGATTCTTCACTAAATCACGAAACAGTTGAGGTTGGAAGGGAGCTTTAATGATCCTCTAGTCCACCCCGT
This sequence comes from Nothocercus julius, assembly GCA_013398735.1. Classification (NCBI taxonomy): domain Eukaryota; kingdom Metazoa; phylum Chordata; class Aves; order Tinamiformes; family Tinamidae; genus Nothocercus; species Nothocercus julius. The sequence goes on from VZSV01000015.1 coordinate 7,425,694, forward strand.
CTGCTCAGGCAGAGTCACCTGGAGCAGGCTGCCCAGGACCCTCTGTTGAGAAATGGGTGTGAGGAAACTTTCTCGTCTCGTCTTTTCCTCCACTACCCTTCAGCTCCACCAAGGGGCAGCAGCGTTCTGCAGGCACGGTTTTAAAGTGTTGCCGCTTGTCTACCGACGGCCTTGCAAGTAGGCTCCAGTATGTGGTTTCTACAAAAATGGTTGCATTCAAGGACATTAGATCCACAGCCAACCCTCCACAAAGCTCTGAAGGCACTAGGATCATCTGTGCTGGTTCTTCTCTACAGTACAGGAGTAGTAGTTATCTCCTTCCTCCAGGCATATCGAGTACTCCATGCTTTGTGGTGAGCAGGAGGGCTTCATTGCGGGCATTAAATACTATGGTACATCCTCATCTAGGTGAGGACATCTGCTCATGAATGGATAGCACAATTCAACATCGATCTTTCCAAAAAAGAAGAAGAGAGTGAAGAAAACCAAGCAGAATCCAGAGATGGTGAACATGATGCTAAAAAGTCAATAGAGGTAAGGGAGCAATGGAAGAAAAGGATATTTAAGAGCAGATGATTTATGTTTGCTAAGTTATTGTTATGGTCTCAAGAGCTTATGGTTTTCTATTTCTGAATTCTGAGGTCTGAAAGAGCAGTGTGGTGGTTGTGTTTTGTGTAATTTATTTGTTTTAAATAGTAACAGCTGCTAGATTTTGTATGGCACAGGGGATCTTCTTAACTTTTGCAGGATATTCATGCATTTGCCATTAGAAGTCTGGCAGAACTGACAGCATGCTCCATTGAAATGTTTCACAAAACTGCAGCCCTGTTCCTACGTGGTCAGAAGACAGATGTGACAGCCATAGACCGGGCCAAGTCTCTTTCACAGTAAGTTCATCTCTTAACTGATACACAGCAACTGATAGGAGTTATACAGGACTCTTGAAATTCTGAAGCCTCTTGAATGCTGCATGTTTGTTTAGGCCACTATATTTTGCATCACTGCTTTCCAGCAGAATTCAGCTGTCCATTTTCTTTCCAACTTAAAGACATTTCAAGACAAGAAAGAGGAAAATGAGGTGAAAACTCTCATAAATCCAAGAAGAGTATTCTTTTTGCCCTAAGCTTGTGCTGTTTAGTCAGATGTACGGTATTTAAGATATTAGAAAACAGTTGTATTCAAGTGATTTTTAATTACTTCTTTACTAATCCTTTAGCATATTAGGTATATGCTATTATGAAATATTTGACTAGTTAGTGGACTAATATTACTAGTAATATATGACACAAGAGGAGCTTTTTCTCTGTGTCAGGAGAAAGTATATGAAGTAGCTAATATTTTCTAATTTAAAAATTAAACTTACCTGTAATAAAGCAAGTTAGTACTGTTCCTTCTTGAATGGATATTTGTATTCTCTGAACAGTGTTTCGTATCTTCAGCTTCAATTATTATTATGTCTTTTTTTTTTTTGCCACTGTTCCCATCTGTAATTTATTTTGGAAACTTCAGGATCTTCCTACAGTGTTTAAATGCTTTTACATCAGTCCTGGCTTGATTTTAGCTTTATATGCATGGAATCAAGATATTTTAGAGAAACACCGAAAGAAAGTGATTTTCTATAGAAGGTGTTTTACTACATAGGATTTCCACTTTTCTTCCACAGAATGACGATTGCGCTGTGTAAAGAACTCTCAGCTTTCTCTAAAGAGTTTACTACATGCTTAACGACTGCAGGGGTAAGAGTTGCATCATAGTTCCTAAGGATATAAGATATTAGCTTGTCATAGGCTTGAATTTTTCACCACAAAGTGCTTCTTGTGCTTTCTCACTTATACATGCAGATTTTTGCTCTATGACCTGGTCTTCTAGGTCAGTGTTCCCCAAACTGTGGCAGCTGAATATATCCTGTTGCGTTCAGTCTGGCTGAGAAATGGGGTGTGAACTGGTGCTGACCACCATGTCATGAGGCAAATGAAAATAAGGTTTCTGTTCCTGATGGACTTTTACAAAACACTCAGGTGTTTTAAAGATAATTCCTCTCTCTCAACTCCTCAGCTGTCCCCAGTTCATTTGACGATGTGATGTGTGTATTCATACAGGTTCTGCTTTGGGCTTATGTGGGTTACTCTGTGCTTATTTGCATGCTACAGGGCAGATCCTCTGCAGCTTCTGACTTGACTTTGCTGGTGTCAAGGGAGCAATGGTGATTTTAAACTTGCTGAGGATTTAGCTTTATCTGCTTGAAGAAATGTGATCAAATTCTCAATCAGGATAATGTATGTCTGATCTCTGCAGGTCAAAGAGAAAGCAGATGTGCTTAATCCTTTAATCACTGGAGTGTTTTTGGAGGTCAGTTATGCTAAAGTTAAAACTTTAAGCTAATACTTAGATATGCAGGTTCTTCCTCTTCAGTATCCTTTTGCATACCAAATTCTGTAACCCAGATCTAAGGTTTAGCTTACCTACCTCATAACCCATCACTTTTTGTAAGTGCCTAAGAATAGAATTGCATAAGACATGAGTTGTTCAGTGAAGTGAGCTGTACTGTGGTCATAGTTGACAGTTAAAGGTCAGAAGATAGCTAATCTATTCAGCAGTCTGGATTTCCAGCATTTCAGTGGAAATTGAGATGCCTGAAGTCAAACCTTAGACAAGGTCATAAATTGCTATGTAGAAGACCCAACACTTCCTAGCTGTTCTCTTACCTCTCTCTGCTTATAAACTTCTGAGGTGAGGTGGGAGGGGGTGTTTCCTGGTGGTAGCTTCTTCCTCCCTGCCACAGCATGTCTGTGCTTCCCTTTGAAATAGTTTTCATCCTTTATCTAAAAACGTACCCTATATTTAGGCTGCAACAGATCTTGTAAAGCAGCTTTAAATCAGTTGCTTTTTTGTCTATAGTGGGATAAAGCCCCTCAAAAAAATCTTAATAGAAAATACATTGCTATCATGAAGCCTAAAAGATGCAACAGGCAAGGCTTCTGTTTCTCATGCACGTTAATCAATGTTGTCTGAAATGAATATGTGATTAGTAAAGCTGATTTGGTAGCATAATTATTCATGCATATGTTTTGATTTTGTTTTCATAGGCTTCAAACAGTGCTTCATATATCCAGGATGCCTTCCAGCTCTTGCTGCCTGTACTGCAGATCTCTCTCATCGAGGCTAGAACGGAATTATTGCAGCAATAAAGAATCCTTGTAATTAATAACTTTTTGACTTTCCCCCTTCATAGTTTCCATGCTGGAGACTGTTATGATGGCTGATATTAAGGGAAAAAGTTAAATCTGGTCACTGTTGCTACAAGAATGGCGTTTAAATGCAGGCCAGCAATGACAGCTCTGCAGCTTTTTGAGAGATTAGCATAGTCCAGGCTGGTGGACAATGCGAGAGACTTAAAAGTGCAGACTGCTTCCCTGTTTTCATGGACTGTCTTTATCTGTTCCCTGAAATCCCTCTGCAGTGTTAATGAGTTTTTTGGAGAAGCTCTCTGGACTGTGAAGACGATGCTGGAGAAAAGAATAGCAGCTGGCTGGTTAAAGACTTAGCTAAAATGATGGTGTGATTTTTAAGTTAGACACATAATTAGGTTCCTAATAGCTCTTTGTTGGTGCTGAAATGAATATTGAATGGGAGATGCAAAAAAAAGTAAATACTTACGATTATAAACCTTGCAATTCCTACGTTTGACTAAAACAGTGTAGATTCCTTATTCTTTATTGAAGCTTTGTTGCTGAAGAGACGTTACAGCTACTTGGAGATGTCTCTTAGTGACTCATGCATGTGGGATGGGGACTTTCAGCAAGGTCCAGTTTCTCCTCCTCTTGCAGAATGCTTGTTTCAGCACGAGTTGAGAGAACGCTGCTCTGACCTGAAGAATGTGATTGCTTTGCTTTATGGCAATAAATATGAAGTGGTTAAAAGGGGTTGATTCCTGTTTGGGCAATTTAATGAGATAATTTAGCCTGAAGGTTCCCTTCTTTTAATGCAATTTGCTATGTCAGTGGCAGACTGTGTTCACAAACTCAGGTATCACTTTTCTTCCATTTCTGTGTAAAAATACTATAATGCAGTTCTTGGAAGATGTATTGTAGCGAGGGGAGGGGGGAAAGTAATTTGACTCTGTTAGTGGGAGTCCTAATTTGTCTCAGAAGCTGTTCCACATATGGTATCTTTTTTTTTTTTTTTTTTTCTCTGTGCTGTGAAAAATTCCCTACTTTGTTCCTTTTTGCTATGTCAGTGGCAGACTGTGTTCACAAACTCAGGTATCACTTTTCTTCCATTTCTGTGTAAAAATACTATAATGCAGTTCTTGGAAGATGTATTGTAGCGAGGGGAGGGGGGAAAGTAATTTGACTCTGTTAGTGGGAGTCCTAATTTGTCTCAGAAGCTGTTCCACATATGGTATCTTTTTTTTTTTTTTTTTTTTTCTGTGCTGTGAAAAATTCCCTACTTTGTTCCTTTTTGCAATTTTTATCTTTTGAGCTTCCCCACTGGGAGGGAACAGCCTCTGCTGGAATCAGAAGAGCAGAAAAGTACAGCTTAAATGGGACTGAAAAGTCCAGAATAGCTAACCATAGGTGGCTGACTATCACACCTGCCTCTGTATTTGCTCATTGGTAACAACGATGCTCAAATCCCATTTTTAAAATCTGCTGGGTTTTAGTAGGTCTTGCAAACTTCTGCTATACTAAAAGCTTGGGGTTCCTCTGCTCTATCTGTGCAGTAGGGAAGTGTTTTTAGTACTGGAATACTAAATACTTTTTGGCTAAAGCTTTTCTGATATAGAAAAATGTTTGCTTTATTTCTAAGTTGAACAGATCTCTGACAGGGCCTTTTTTCTTTTTTTAAAGAAAACTCGGCTTTAAAGATGTGTGACGGGATTGGGGGGAAATCTGCACTACAATGAACTATATTTTCTCTCTTGTTTATGTAAAATTACATTATTAAATTTGTTTTGACAACTCTTGGTTAAGAGCAATCAGGGTATTTCTGGGAGAAGGGGAAAGACGGAAAGAGTGTCTTTTAGTCTTTTTGTTTGTGGTTGTTGGTTTTGGGGCTTTTTTGCTTGCTTGCTTCTTTCCTTCCCCTAGCTGTGGCTTTTAAGGTAGGGCTTGGTGCTGCTCCGGGGTGGGCACTGCCAGGACGTCTCTCATGGCAGGGTAACGTCCCGCGGAGAAGAGGACTCTGAAGCCACGCTGGGCAGCGACCAGTGAATGGCTCTGAATTCCTGCACCAGCGCAAAATGTCAGCTTTGCTGCTGCTTACTCCAAGCCAAATATACAGAAACATCTGAAGAAATAAAGATAATGGATTTTTATGACGTGGCAGCTGCTTTTTTCACAGGTAGTTTCTATTCAAGCTAGCCTGTTATGCTTAAGGATGGAGAAGCCTAATAATTAAGGGGAAAAAAAAAATCATTTCCTTTCAGCACGCAGGTGGTAATTCTGCCAGCCGTATGCTCTGCAGGATTTTGTTACAGCAGCAAATAACCAAACGTGCACCGGCTTCCCTTGTGCCAATACAGGGGCTGCAGTAGATTACCAACAAAAACAGTTAGACAGTTGCTGAAATCTTCCCCCCCAAAGGATTTATCAGAATTTACCATCCCACTGACTGGAGGCCTCACTGTTTGGCCCTGCCTTGCACATGAACCTAATGAGAGCTGGCGGTAATTTGAGCACTTCTGGTACTGTCTGGGGAGATGAGAGGTGGCTGAGAATAGATAAGAGTTAGCTAAGATGCTACCAGTGTCTGGGAGGGGATAAAAGCCTGCAACAAATATTTTCTTCGGAGAGAATTTGTTATTTGCAGCTGTAAAAGCTGCTGCTTGGCAGCTGCTGTGGATAGGTGTAAAAACAAAAGAAAAGGCTGGGAGCTCCCCATTACAGTTAGGGACTTGTTCTCTGCACTTGCCCAGACAGATTTCAAGGGACTCATCATTATCATTATTATCATTATTACATATGGAGCAGCAGCACAAGCTTGGATGCAGGCTGGGCAAGCAGTTGTCTGGCTCGTCTGGAAGAGGCAGCAGCCCCGTAGCCAGGGAGGCCGGTGGTGCCGAGCCGGGGGCAGCTGCAGCGGTCGCCCCCAGCGCGTCCCAAAGGGGCTGGCTCGAAGCAGGAGAGCGGAGAACTCGTGGCGGGAGGCGGCTGGAAAGCTGGTGTTTCCCAGCGGTGCACGGAGCAGCGAATAACTGCGATCTGCAGGGATGTGATTCAAGCGGAAAAATCGGCCTTCTGTACCCAGAAGGGTTCACCTCCCGCTTCAGCCCGGCGGCGGCATCACCCCCAGCGTTGGCATCGCTGCGGTCGCTCGCTCTGCGACGGGCTGCCAGCAGGTCCCCCGATGGCCCCTGCGGGAGCTGGTGCTTCTGCCCAGGAACCAGGGCCAGCGCTGACCCCCGAGCGCAGCGCCGGGGCCAGCGTGAGCGCAGGAGGGGCCGCGCTCGGCTCTGCGTCGCGGACGGGGCTCGTGCTCAGCAGCCGCCTTCGCGCACGAAGGAGGCGACTCCACTGGTGCTGCGAGTACAGCCGTGAAATTACAGCGGGAGCAACCTCATCGTACAGGCGAAGGGTTTAAATGGGGCAAATCTTGCGGGAGAGGTAATACCTTTTATTAGGTGGCGAAAACAAATTAGCTCTCGGGTACACAAGCCCTGCTTAGCATTATTGTGGCTGTTATTACCCCGGATTGGCGCTATTAGAAACGAGGACGTTGCGGCAGCGGCAAGCACGTTCTGCAGGTGTTTCGACCTGCTGCTAACTGCTCCCTGCCGACAGGAATTTGCTTAATGATACGTTGGAAGGCCTGGCAAGGCAAGGCCGGGCCCCTGCCCATGCGGCGCTGCCCTCCCGGTGCTACCTTGGACCTGGCCCCTGCCCGGGGGCGAGGACCGGGCGGAGATTTGTTCCCTCCTGGTTTTCCAGGATGGCCCCCAATCCTCCCGTCTTTGCTCCAGACAGGCTCCTGGCCCAAAGACGTGTCTGGGCCGAGTCTTCTGCTCCCCGGGGGCGTCCCGGGGCCTCTCCCGGCCGAGCGGTGCCCCCGTGTGATTGCAGGGGCTGCCGCGGCTCCTGCCCGCGCTGGAGGCAGCGGGGCGGCTCCCGGCGTGCACATGCGGCTGCTCATGTCGCTGCCGTCTGCGGCGGGCGGCGGAGCCAGTTTTTCCGCTCCCGAAGCGGGGCCGGGCAGGAGGCCGCAACGCTCAAATAGGCCGGGGCGCGGGTGCCGGCGCGGAGCCGCCTGCCCTGTCCTGCTCCAGGTGAGGCGCTTTCCCGCCCTCGCGTCGGCGCCCGGCCGCCTCGCGGCCGCCGGAGCCGAGGCCGTGCCGGGCGCCAGGGACGGCGTTAGCGGCGGGGTGGGAGGTTGGGGGCAGCACTGGGGGGTCTTCGTCCTCCCGCCGGGAAGTGTTGGCTTCTCCACGGGTTCCTCAAGGCAGTGATGGCACCGGCCGGGGCTGCGCTCGTGCGAGCTTGGTGATGTTTTGTAATGAGTTTTGGGTTGAAGAGCGGGCGTTTCACACAAGCGGCTGCACCTCTTAACGGTGGAGCTGAGTCAGGCTGCTTTTCACTCCCATGAGGTTTTAGCTCGGCGCTGCCGGTGCCTTCCGAAGCCGCTCCCCAGGCGCCTGGCACCGCCTTCGGGAAGCGCCGGTCCCTTGGGACCAGCCTGCACAGCCTCGCCTGGAAACGCTCCCCCGCCTCTGCCGGCAGCAGCGGCAGACGCTGCTGCCCAATTTCCCTTGCAGAGGAGGAAAGACCCCACTTCTCCCACTGTCCGGGCCCTGCCACCTTCCCTCTGCTGCCTCTGCCATTTCTTAGACTTTGCTCCTGCTATTTTTAAAGAAAGACACCGTCTTTCCTTGGAGACTGTTTCCCCTCTGTCCCCTTTCCAGGCCCTTACTCAGTGCTCCAACTATTCCTGCTGTTCCTCCCTGCCTCCTCTCGCCCCACTCGCTCCTCCGAGGGGATCTCCTTCCTGCCTCAGCTTCCTGAGAGCCCCGTGGCACCTTCTTCGCCAGCTTGCCCTCCTTTCCCTCAAAACATTCCTGTAATTCCCACCTGCTCGTGGCTGATTTGGAGCGGGGTTGGAGCCGCCCGTATCCCGTGCGCTTTCCCAGCGCGTTTGCGGGTCGCCCCCTCTCCGCTCGCTCGGCCCTTTCCTCTCCGCCGCAGGTGTGACGGCCTCGCGCCCGGGAGCCGCCGCGCCATGTCGACCATCCTGAAGTGTGAGTGTGCGGGGGAGCCCCTGG
>VZSV01000015.1:7441123-7488623 GCA_013398735.1 Nothocercus julius
GGCTGCGGGAGCGCCGTGGGCTCGGGGCGCCGGCCTCCCGCTGCCGTCCCGCGGGCTGCGCGGCGCGTTCGAGGCCGAGGGCACGGCCGTGTCTCGGGGGTGGCCAGGGGCGCTTCAGGGCCAGCGGAAGAGCTTGGGCCAGCCGGACCCAGTGTGCAGCGGCAGTTATGTGACGCCTTGGGACTTCTCCAGACCAGGGCAGATGCCCCTGAAGCCCCCGGAGTGCGGCAAGGGCTTGGCCAGGCTGCAGGGCGAGGGCCTCCCTGGACCTTTCTAGCATGAGTTATTGGCTTTCGGGGTCAGGACTGGGCCTGGGGGCTTGGTCTGCTTTAATGTGGGGCTGCCATGGGGCTTTTTGGAGTGTTCTGGTTAAATAAAAGGGGTTACACAATGTGCCTGGAGCAGCAGGGAGTCGAAGCGAAGGAGGCAAGAGGTCCCTTCCAGACGTGCGTTTCTATAGCCGCAGCGCCCGCGTTGCGCTCGGCGCGTGGTCGCTGCGTGCTGAGCACCGGGCGCAGTGTCCGAACCCACGGCCGAGCGGGCCGGCAGCTCCTGGGGCTGCGAGCAGGGCGTTTTATGCGATGCCCAAAGCGTTTCGCGTGCTGGGCACTCCCTGTTCAAAACAGCCGCCCTGCGAGGTGGGCTCTTGCCCTCCCGCTGCTGCCGCTCTCACCTCTTTGTCTCAGGCAGCGGTGTGCCCTGGTAGCTGCTTTAAAGCAGCTTCTGCTACTACAGAGCAAGACTTTTCAGGTTCTTTCCGTAGTCTTTCTCCACTGCAAGTACAGGGCCCTGAAGGACAGGGGAGTCAAGGTTAGGCAAAGAGGAAAGGGGGGTTACAGCTGCGGTTCATGTACCAGTGAGCACACATTCCTTGCTTGAGCGCTGGCACGTGGTTGGTGCTTTTGGGATATGATATTCCAGCTTTTGTGCTCTGCAGAGCACTTTCAGCCTTCGCAGCTTCTTTTGGGCTGCCCTTTGTGCTTTATCATTGATAAACGCTGCCTCACGGGATCGTGTGGTTGTTGGTGTAGCTCTGTGGGCCATCTGATGTCCCGCTCAGCAGTCCTACCGCAGGAGTTGTTGCTTCTGGCTTTGTACGAAGCCCCCAGCCAGCCCTACCCAAAGAACAAGCTCTGCTTGCTTAGGACACTCGATCCCTAAAATAAATTGCCAACTTTTTATCTTCTGTGTTTTTTTTTCTTTTTTTTTTCCCCCTCCTCTCTAATCAAACAAAAAGTGCACTGTAATGTGTAACACAGGAGGACTTCTAATGTGTTGGGAGCCTGGAGAGCACTATCAGTCACTCATCAGCTGCCAGGCCTGCCAGCTGGCCGATGTCCCTAATGTCTAATGATATCATCGATCAGAAAATAGCTGCAGCAGAAGAGAAATGCCGAATTTGTAGCCCGATTTTACACATCTTATTTTCACCAAATCCGTTGCTGCATTGCCAGGCATTGCAAGTGTCTCGACTGCACACTGGCTCATGTGGAAAGCAAGGCCCTAGACTTTGTACCTGCTTGTTCATCTCTAGCTATCATTAAGTGCTGTAGTGTTTTGTCTCCAGGTCCCTAGTGTAGTAAGTTCCCAGCCTTCGTGAGCTGAGCCCTAAGCTCCTAAGATAAGTGAAAATAAGCTCTGAGCGACCACAGTTCGCAGGGCAGTGGAGGGCGATAGCTGGGCAGAGCCTTCTTGCACCACAGCAAGGTGCAGCGGGGGGCCGAGGGGCTGTAGGGAGCCTGGGCATGGTGACGGTGGAGGCAGGTGTGGCGGAGTCTCCTGCAAGGCTGTATCTGGGCCCGGCTCTTGCCGAGAGCTGAGCTGCCAGCCCTCCGGCAAGGCACCTCTGCAAAGCCCTTTGCCGCAGTAAATGAAGGGCTGGTGCCTGAAAGCGGTTCCTTGCTTACGATGCAAGTGCGGCCTCAGATTTTCAGGAAGGGGGAGAGGAGGGTTTTCTGGCTGCTCTCTGTGCCCTGGCTCTGAGGAGAGGGGAGTGTTCAGTGCTTCCATCACGATGCCTGTGCTGCTTCCTGTGTTCTTGGAGGCTGAGTATTCGCAAGGCAAACTGAGCGTGTTGCAACCTTGGAATGGGTTCAGGAGGATGCAGCTGGTGTCCCCCCGTGGCACCCCAGCCGCGCTGCTCCTGGCTCAGTCGGTGGTCTCGGCAGCGCTGTCCTGGTACGCGGCTGAGGTGTCTGTGCGCACTGTCCTGCCCGTCCTGCGGGAGCGTCCCCTTCTCCCCAAGGGACTGGGGTCACCTCTGCGTTCCCCCCACCCCAGGAGCCGGGATCTGGAGCCCTCTCAACTCGTTCAGTGTGGGGTGAGACCCGGCATGGGGTTATCGACCCATTGCCTTAGCTGGGAAAGGCAGCACCTTGTGGGATGTAGGTCGTCTCCACAGCAAAATGTGATATAATGGGGTAGGTCTGTGAATCTTCCACAGCTCAAACCCACACGCGTGACCACGCCTGACTTCTGTAATCTGTGTTGCATGGGTGCTGAGGGTGCTGATTTGATCAGTGGTTGGCTGTTAGCTTGGCCTCACCAGTGCCATGTGCCCCCCAAAACACTGCACTGATGGTGCAGATGGAAAGGAAGGTCCCAGTGGCGTTTCTGGGAAGTGGGAGAAAGAAGGTTTTCGTGGCCAGCAGCACTCCTGGGAGGCGTTTCCCTGCTCTGTGGAGATCCCAAGCGAGATCCGTGAGTGTTTGCTCCCTGCAAGCTGGATGAGTAAGACCTGGGTGCAGAATTCCCTTCCTCCATTTTGGGAAATCTCAGCTTTTTCTTGTACTTGGAAACATCCTCAGGTCTTGCACTGGCGGGTGTTGATCCCCCAGCTTTGCCTTCTTTCCCGCAGTCGGCCCACAGGGTGCTGGAGCAGATCTGGAGTCCTCCCTGTAGCTCCCCTGCCCAGCCCTCTGTCCTGGGATAGAGCTGGCAAACTGCTGGGTCCAGCAGGCTCGCTAGGTTTTGTGACTGCAGGTCTCCACAGCTGCTGGCTTGTTTTGTAACTTGTTATTGTGGCTGTGCAGGGTGAATCATATTGCAGAACCTCCCGTGGCAACAGCCACCATTGGGAGGATGTACGTGATACACCCATTCTCCAGCAGCTGCGTCCCTGAAGGATGGCTGTAAGCACAGACACCATCACGGGCAAACAAGCAGCTGCTGAAACAGAGCCCCAAGGCATCAGTGGGACCCTGTGGCTGAGAGCTTTCCAGGGCAATAGGGAATCCTGAGGGAGAAATAAAGACATTTGTAGATAGCTGTTTAGAGGAGATGACCACCCTTGCAGAAGGCTCTGTCCTGCCGGAAGAGTTGTTCAGGAGCTGTTTAGCTTAAGCGCTACAGCAGCAGAAGTTGTCCCACAGTGGCAAGGTCCCCTCAGGCTTGTCCAGCTGTGGCAGCTCTGTGTGTGGGTCTGTGGGGACTCATGGCACAAGTAATGACATCTCTGTTTCCAGTTGCAGATGATGCTTCCCTGCAGCTGCGCCAGGCAGAGGCGTATGTGACACTGGGACAGTGTCCAGAGGCACTGGAGGACCTGGATGTGGTGTGCAGGATGAAGCCTGGAGATGGTGAGGTGAGCAGAGGAAATGCTGAGGGGTGTGGGCACCAGCTCTCCATATTCCTTGCTCTGGCAACAGGAGATTTTGGGGCAGAAGCCTTGGAGAAAGGACTGCTGTGCTGCTCCCGGGCTGTGTCGCTAGGCTGGGCTAGGAGGAAGCTGTGCCTCGAGCTGGCGACTTCGGCCAAGCCTCTGACTGGAAAAAATACTGGAAAAAGTGTTGCCTGTGTCTTGTAGTCAGCACATGTTTTGCTCTGCAGGGCTTCTTCAGGAAGGGGAAGGTGCTTCTGGAGCTGGGCCGAAGAGCCGAAGCCCGGCTGGCATTTGAGCGCTGCCTTGCGCTGAGTCCCGCTTTCCCCGCTGCTCGGAGCGAGCTGGAGAAGGTGCCTGGGAAGGGTCGTGCTGAGGCCGAGCCGGAGCGCGGTGTTCCCGCGCCCTCCTGTCGGCCCCTGGGACGAGCTCTGCCTCCGGAGGGCTCGTGCCTGGCCCGGCTCCGCCGCTCAGGAGCCGGGGGCTGGTTCCCCATGCAGCTGCCACTGGTGCCCCATGTGAATTTGCCTGTGGAGAAAAATGCCCTCCTGCCTGTGAGTCCGTGGTTCTTGCAGGGTGTAGCTGGTAATGTGGGCAAGTGTCCAGGCAGCAGGGGGCCCTGTAGAGGGTGTTGGTGACAACCAGCACCAAAACAGCCAGCAAAAAGCTGTCAGTGGCAGCTTGGAGTCTTCTCTGCATCTAATTTCAGTCCATCACCTAACCCAATACTGGAATCACTGTCACCACCTCTGTCAGGGGCAGGAGACTGAGGAATGGCCATGTGCCCCCCAATCACTTGTTCCTTTCTGCTCCTTTTGGGTGGCAGAGAACATGAGTTCCGGCCTCTTAAACGTGCCTTTTTCTTCACTGCCTCATGCCACTATCTATCCTAGTCTGGCTTGGGCTTTCGTTTGATGGAGGGCTCAGCTAATGCTGAAACAAGAAGCCTGTGCTGTGCCCATGTGAAGCTGTGGGGAATAAGAGGTTTCGTTTACGGCTTGTGAAGGATTGTACATTGCAGGCTGTGCATCTTCCTGATCCCTTCTTTGAGGCATCATGACTGAGCCGTGTCCTGTCCTTGCAGATCCTTGCACAGGATGATTCTCCTTGTCCAAGCTCAACTGAAGAGCTCCCAGCTGCTGCTCATGAGGGCACATCCAGGCCCAGAGCAGGGGAGGAAGTATCGAGCGCTGGGTTTGCACCCTGCCCTGCACAAGAGCATGCTCAGGTGAGAAAGTCTGCAATGATCTGAGGCAATGATGGGACCTACTTACTGTCCCTTTGGGATGTCCTGGATTGGGGTCTCCATGTTTGAGCATCCAGCATAACCAACTGCTCAATACATAATGCACAGAAGTACTCCTGGTACCACACACACTCTGTGTAGATGGGGCTGGGTGAAGTGCAGAGGGAGCAGGGGCATCAGGTTTGGTTTTTGTATTTTTTTTTTTTTTCCTTTGCGTTGTCCAGGATTGGGAGGGACCAACAGAGAATGGCAAAGGGGCCGCTGTCCCTAAGAGTGGCCAGTTGATGCACAATCTTTCCCCACTGGAGAGACAGCAAGACTCAGACACAGAGAGCCAGGAAAGGCTGTTGTCAGGTAAGTGTCATCAGAGGTACCAAAATCTCACCGTGGGCGAAATTCCTGTTTAAAATACATTTAAATGCTGGAATCTTGTTTGTGAACGTGCCAGACAAGTGAGTGGAGATCCCAGGGATGCACAATGGGGCAGCTCCAGCCATCACGCTTACCACACATGGAGTCAAGGGGGTCTGATATCCCTTTACTGAGCTGGTGAAAGTATACCAGACCTTTGGATCTGTTTTGAAAGCCTCTAGCTAAAAGTAGATATCATTTGTTCCTTTTGATACATGGAGTCACAGGGAGACTTCCTTTGAATTGCTGTGCCCAAAGCCTGCAGGGCTCCGGTGCCTGAGCAGAGGTGTAAACTGTCACTCTTCCAGCATGCCTTGTCCCCTAGCCTGCCTGCCGGCTTGGCGTGTCCTGGGGAGATGAACGGGGTGGAATCCTGCACCCTGTGCGAGGCAGGATACCAGACCGTGGCATCGTTCCTGCTTGTCTTGGCACTGAGGAAAGCCTCAGCATGTCTCCTAGGGAGTGTTATTTTTCCTTCTTTTTCTCCCACCAGACAGTGAAGAGGAAACAGCAGCAGCAGCTGATGACCAGCTGTACCTGGGGGACCTGCTGAGCCTATCCGACCTGGAGTGCTCCCTCTGCATCCGGTGAGCTTTCCAGACGGTGAGCTGTCAGGACGAAGAATGGGCTCCTGCCAGGGTTTGTTTCCTTGCCTGGAGCTTTCTTCACACCCTAGCTGCAAACTCAGTCCCCAGCACTGCACAAACACAGGTTAAAGTATAAGAGAAAAGTGAGGAAGAATGTATGGAAGTGGGCTTTCCGCTCTAAGGCTTGGAAGAGCTTATATCCACTCTCCTGGACCCAGCATTTCTACATCCGTATTGCTCATAACCTCAGTGCAGAGGTGGGGATATTGAGTGGGGTCAAAGATATTAAGCAGTGATTGCTTTTTCTATCCACAACCCAGAACAGGAAGACTTTGCCTCAGGAAAGTGCCATTTAACACAGCCATTGCAATCCCAGAGAGGGGAATTAGACAAGTCCTGTGCATGCAGGAGGTGGGAGAGGAGACTGGCATAGAGCACGTGCCTGTCTGCCAGGCCAGGGAAGGGCTGGGTGCCGCAAGTGAGCACATGCGGCCAGAGGGCATGTTGAAATCGGGAGGTTATTTCCAGTGTGTCCCAGGACCTGAGCAGTTGTGCAAGCACCCTCTTGCCAGAGTTTCGCTGCCTTACATGCAGGATGCTCAAGGGCTGCTGTGCAGCTCAGGGGCTGGGCACAGCGTGAGGGAATGGCTGCCTGTGAGGGCCCTGCAGAGCAGGGGCCAGACCACAGCTGTGTCTGGTGTGGGTTAGGTGAATTGAGACCTCTTGCTGCATCTGAGAGCAAGGAAATGTCATGCTCAGGAGGAATTTGGATTCAGTAGGCAAATAAAGAAGGAAGCAACAGTTTGTACCATCTGTAGGTGACTTCCACTAGTGTCTCAACATCTCCAAGCAGAGCTTTTCTGAGTCCATTTCATTCCTGGTCCTGGAGCCACTTGTGAGCAACCTCAGTGACTTGGAGCCTGCTCTGCTCTTAGAGCTAGGGCAGAAGGAAACACTTGCTGTGGCTTACAGCACTGTGCGAGTCCAGCAGTCTGATCCAGGGTTCTGGTTAAAAAAACAAACTTGTGAGGAACCTTTTAGTTAACGGAAACTATAAGCAAAGTTTAGCTGTGCAGCTTTAGTGAAGGCAAACTTCACAACTATGTATTGCTTGACCATGGAAAACACAGTATGGAATAGCTTTTAGCGGTGTCTGAGCATGCAGCACTCATCTTTGAAGGAGGCTCTCTTTAATCTGATGGTTTTGGGGTGGTTTTGCAGCTTGTTCTTGGAGCCGGTGACAACGCCGTGTGGACACACCTTCTGCAAGGAGTGCCTGGAACGCTGCCTGGACCACAGGCCCAGCTGCCCCCTCTGCAAAGAGAGCCTGAGGGAGGTGAGGTGGTGCGGCCCGTTGGGATGGAGCCTGAGGGAGAGCTGGGATGCGCGGGCTCCGGCTGCAGGCAGGGTGCTGGGGCTGGAGTGGGAAGCTGTGCTGCTTGCCAAGGGCAGCTGACAGGGGCATCGGCTTCACTCGCATGGGAAGGGCCACACAGTTTGTCATCAAGACTAAGGGATTCATTTTTGCAGGATGTCACGGTGGTTTACTGAGATTGTAAACAGGACCAAGAAAGAAAAAAGTTAATGCTACTAATATTTAAAAATTGAAATGGATGGAAAACCTCCTAGCTTGGAGTTGCGGTGTAATCTTTAATGAGAAGGTCTTTAGACGAGACCATAAGGGAAATCAGGTTGTCATAAAAGGACTGCATCGCTGTCAGAGACAGGACTTTGCATTGATAGGCCGCAAGACTAAACCAGACCAGTTCCCTGTGCCTGGAAACCGTGGTAGTTCTGACTGCTAGCCCTGCTAGATGGCTGCAGAGCATCACATCAGTCACCTTTCTTTGCCATTCTGGTCTAAAATTACCCTCAGCTTCCATAAAAGTGGGTGTGACTGGGAACTCGTGAGGGTGTCAGGAGCTCCCCTCCTGCTCTTATACAACCTCTTTCTGGGTTTCTTTTCTTTCAGTACCTGAGGGCCGGCAGTTACAACCCCACTGTGCTGCTGCAGGAGATCATGCTGGCCGTCTTCCCTTCCCAGCTGGCTGAGCGGAGGGCGCTGCACCAGGCCGAGCTGGCAGAGCTCTCCAAGTAAGCAGGGCCTGTCTGTGGTGCGTGGGTGCATGCAGGGAAGCAGGACAGGGGCTGCCTGCACCGCGTAGCGTTGCTGTGGCCGGGGTCTGCTCGAGCTGCGTCTGTCCTGCCTCCAGGAGCAGGGCATAGCACTGCTGGGAGGGTCCAGATGTGCCTGGGGGACATGTGGGAAGGAGGGGCTGTTTTGGAGGGGCTGGCCTGGGAACAGAGTCTGTCCTTGGGCTCTTGGTGATCTGAGTAGAGGCTTTAGTGTCAGTTTGAGCCAGGGTATCCCTTCTTGGGACAAAGTACCTGCAGATCTGCTTCAGGAGGCATCCGGGATCCAAGCTGGGACTCGGTGGGAGTTGTTTCTTGAAGGTCTCAAGTCCTTCCTCCTCTCCTTCAGTCTGACCAAGAACATCCCCATCTTCGTATGCATGATGTCCTTCCCAGGCGTCTCGTGCCCTCTGCACGTCTTCGAGCCCCGCTACCGCCTCATGATACGGCGGTGCCAGGAGACTGGCACCAGGAGGTTTGGCATGTGCATCTATGAGAACGGAAAAAGGTGAGCCCCAGGGCAAGGCACCTCCTCTCCTTCCTGCACTGCCCCAGCACAGGGGGTTTGTCCTTCTGTGTCAGTCTCAGCATCTTTTCTGTCCAGGAGCATGCAGGAAGCTGCACAGCTGGTGTTATCTCAGAGGTACTGACATAGAAGGGTAGTGTGGTGCTATGCTGGGCCATGGGGACAGGAATTGAGCCCACAGCTCTGTGTGGGGCTCCTGATAACTCAGCTGGGAGTCACCCATCTCACTTGGTGCATTTTCAGAGGTGCTAAGTCACCCCATTCCCTTCAGAAGGACTCCAGTTCAGAGTGGGAATTAGCTGCAAGTCTCTCAAATTCTGATCAGTACCAAGAGCTTCTGTTAGCGATCACTTCAAAGTTGTCCTATGTCCTATATCTTAAACTCTGTGCTTAACAAGCTGCAACTGGTCATTATGAAAAAACAGGACACTGGGCTAAATGGACTTTTGTTTGATGCCAAGTGTCAATATCTGTATGTGCAGTGACACCTGCAGCTCTCAGGTGGGCTGTATCTCTAATCTACTAAGCCAAGAACTGACAAATATGTATCTTTACATGGGCAAATCCTCACTGTGATCCAGTCCCTCTCTAGTGAAATAAGATTTATAGCATTTTGGGAGGATGTCTCAGCAAGGGGTAGTTGGTTCAGGACCTCTGGATGTTAGAGCAGAATGAAGATCTTGGTATAAGGCAAATCCAAGGGAGCTGTGTGTGTGTGCGCAGGCCATATCCCCTCTATTCCCTCTCCTCTTAGCTGCCAGTGATAACTCAGAGTTGTTCTTTAAATTTGCACCGTTCTAGCCCCCTTGTTGCTGGGCTTCTCCTCTGTGGAGGTGGTGTGATGGGGAAAAAGCAGCTCTCCCAGGACTGGCACACCCGTTCATGCTTCCTTTTCTCTCCGTCGCTTACCCCAGCTTTGCTGACTATGGCTGCATGCTGGAGATTCAGCAGATTGAGTTTCTGGCAGATGGAAGATCTCTGGTGGATACGATAGGCAGGCGGCGGTTCCGGGTGCTGAGACGGGGCCACAGGGATGGCTACGACACTGCCGATATTGAGTATCTGGAGGACAAGAAGGTAAGGGAAGGACCAGGGCAGAAATCTCCATTGCAGGGGGGTAAAGGAGGCAATTCTGCCTTGTGGGAACACCCTTGATGGACACGCTTCTGGGGCACAGGGTGGCAGCCTGCCAGTGGCATCCTTCACTACTGAATCCCAGCTGAATGCAGGCACAGATTCCAGTCACGTTAGCTTTGCTGGCCTCCTCGTACAAGAGTTGAATGCAAAGCTGGATGTGGAACGGGGAGGTCGTCTTGACTACAAAATCCTGGAAGCTCCTGGTTATGGCTAGTGAAGCCAGGCTGTGGTGCATGAACCCTCTTGCTTTGTGCTGTGTAGCTTAGTCCCAGCAAACACTCTGGAGAGCAGATGAGGAGCTGTAGGTGGGTGCAGCAGAAATGTGTTTGCTCTTTGCCTCATGGCCTCTTCTCCATGGTGTTTTCCTCCTCCCATGCACCCCCTTTTCTGCTTTCGTGTCTTCCACGCAGGTGGCTGGGGAGGAGCTGGAGGAGCTGCAGCGCCTGCATGAGAGCACCTACCATTTGGCTCAGAGGTTTTGTGAGCATGAAGATGGTGCCTCTAGACACACTTTGATGCAGCATGGATCCCTGCCGGAGAAGGAGGAGGACATCCAGGTAACACCTCAAGGAAGGGAATTCCCTAAGGGGCAAGGGTGCTTAGGGAGCCTTTGAATCAGAGCTGTTTTTGCACTGAGCACCACACCTTCAGAGGAACCTGAAGACAGAACGTGTCACAGGAGGGAGCTTGGAGGATCTGGAAGTGCTTTGCTAAGCTAACAGAGCGGGCTTCTATGGAGCCTTATTGTAGGTGTGCTTTCCAGTGCACTGGTTGCTCCCCTCCCTCCTCTTCCTCAGCTTCCTGTAGTCAGTTTTCAGCGAGCAGAAATCTTGTCCTGTGGGATGCAGGAAAGGAAACCAAAGCCGTGTGTGCGTGCCAGGAACCTGGTGCTTCCCAGGAGAGGCTGCCTGGCGGGGCCGAGCTCGTCGCGTCGGTGCTGAGGCTTTGCCCCATGCCCGGCGGCGCTCGGGCTCTGGGCCCTGCTCAGCACAATGGCACGTGGCACCCAGGAGCACATGCTTCCCTGCAGGGCTCTCGCTGGGTCCCAAGGGCTCTTGGGGTGAAAGATGAGAAAAAGCAGACCCTGTTTTTCATTTTTTTGTTGTTTACTGCACTTAGAGGTATTTTAGGACTTGTTTGTTAAGCAGTTTAACATTTCTGTGTTTTTAAACTGTTCTTGGAAACCAAGTACTGAGTTTTATAAGCTTTCCGAGTCCTCATGTCAAAGTAAAATATGAGCTGCCTGGATTTGAAAACACTTGGGGGTGGTGGTGGGGAAAACCCAGAAAACCAAGCAAGGCCAGGAATCTGTGGTCTCCTTTCTTGTCCTTTCATTCGAGAAAGAGCCATTGCTGGCCTGAGAAGAGATGCTAACAGGACAGAATCCAATTTACTTTGTCAAATTCATTTTGAAATGTTATTTGCTCTTGAAGAAAGTGCTTCCTGCCGAGACCACTGCAGATATGCTCTTTCTGCACGTGCCCGGCATGTCCCCTGGTTGGAGCTGTCCTGCAGCAGCCATGCCAATGCAGTGCTCAGAACGGGAAAATGACTCTGTCTCACTCGTCTGAGCAGACTATTTCCCTCTTCAACTGGCTCATGTTTTGTAGGAGCATTTTCCAAAAGCTTTGCCCAGCTCTTGTGCCTGTCTGGCCTGTACTTCTTGCCCTTGTTAGAGCACTTGAGTAATGCTGGAGCAAACACTCCCCAGGGGAGTCCCCCCTTGCCTCCAGCCTGGCCAGAGCCTGAGCCCTGTCGCAGGGCCTGGGCCGGTCGAGGTGCTGCAAGGGCTGTGCAGCCCAGCTGGAGAGCAGAGTCTGGCCTGTGCTTTGCAAAGGAATTGTCAAAAGACAAACAAAGGCACAAGATATTTTTGTCTCTCTGGAATAGACTCTCTCCTGGTTACTGTTGTGTCTGGAGGCTCCCTAGGGTATGTTTGTCTGGAAATTGAATTCCTTTATCCAGCAGTTTTGAGCCTGGGCAGACAAAATGGCCATTCAAACGAATACCTTAGCCAAAGCTGGCACCTCTGCAGCAGCCTCCTCGCTGACAAGAGCACATTTTTCTTATCGGAGATGCCGCCCAAAGACTTTGTCTTGCTGTTGCCTGACGTGAGTTTCTCTCTCCTCCCTCTCCCCATTAGGCTTCTGCTGATGGACCAGCCTGGTGCTGGTGGCTCCTCTCCATGCTGCCCCTCGACCCGTCCTACCAGCTGACGCTCTTCTCCACGACGTCGCTGCGGGCCCGCCTGGCCCAGCTGCAGCGCATCCTCACGGCACTGCTGCACACCCACCCTGGAGGGTCCCCGCTGCCCCTGCACGGCCCCCCCGGCCAGGTCTGAGGGACCTGGGCGTGCCTGTGGGGGACAGTGGCACCCAGCTGGTCTCCTTATGTTTCTCCATGGTTTTAGCGCAGTTGGGTTCCCCCAATGTGACCTCAGCAGCGAGCTGGGCACCCGCCGCCCTGGGGCTGCGGGGCAGCTACCACGCCGGCCGTGGGAGCCACGGGCACGCTGCGCTGCCGGGGGTGAAGCCAGCCAGTCCCACAACAAGCAGCAGCCCAAGAAACTGGGTTGTGTCCCAAGAACCAGCATCCCTCCATGAGCCACTTACGTGCCAAGGAGGGGACAGAAATGAGCGCCAGGGTCCCCTTGGTTTTGGCTCTTCCTGTTTGAAGAGCAACGTAGCTTTTTAGTAAAGGAGCCTGCTGTGCAGAGCAGGCTCCAAGGGTGGTTTAGAAGCTTTGGAGATGCTCTCCCAGGATATGGAGAGGCGTATCCAGCTTTTCCAGACCTCTGGAGCTGAAGGTTCAGCCTCTGTTCATGAGTCTGACCTGATGGTCCTTCAAATTAAAATGAAGGGTAAATTAATCTGGGTCTCAATTCTGCTTGTTACAGTGTCCTTGACCCTGCAGTGAAGTGATGTGGCTCTAGTGCCAAGTGCATCCCAGTCTGCACATCCCTTCCTCTGGGTCTGCTTAGCTCCGTGTCTAATGGACATATGCCTCGTATGGAGCTGCGCGGGGATGTTGTGGCTGCGTGGCCTGAGGAGACCTCATCTTTAAGTGATGTGGGATGGGAGGTGTTTGGTGCTTGTGCCTCCTCCCCTCCTCAGATGGCAGTTGTGGGTCCTGGTTGGGCTCAGACTGCAGTTTTGGACCTGGTCTCAGGGAAATGCTTGGAAGGAACCAGCCATGTGGGAGAATTAGGCCTGGAAGTGTTTTGGGGAAACCTGCTCCTTTGTGAGCACAGCTCTGGTGTTTCCTGGGAAGGCAGTGGGGATCTGAGCAGCAGCTGTGCCTGGTCAGGTGCCCCCAGAACACTTCAGATGATACAAGTCGAGGGGGCCAAGTCCCTGGGGAGGGCTGGCGAAGGCAGTAGACAGGGGCAGCACCCAGCTGTACAGCCCGCACGGGGGAGAAGGTGCGGGCTGCACGTGCCTGGTGCCGCTCACCACCGAGCGCGGCGGGAGAGCATCACCCTCTGGGCAGCCAGGGGCTCTTCTCTCCAGAAGTCCTGAAGACTTGAGATTTTTGTCTCCCGTCCATTATGTCAGTAAGGTTGATTAGAAATTTGGGAATAATATCCACTTAGTGAATTGCTGGATTAAATCTTTTCTGGAATCTTATCCCTGTCTTTCCCCTATGTTTCATGTGGGGTCTCTGTGAGCTGGTGTGTGTGTGTGTGTGTGTGTGTGTGTGTGTGTGTGTGTGTGTGTGTGTGAGAGAGAGTTGGGTTGGGGCTCCAACGCTCTTCACTCTGTGTGAACTGACGCCCATGGGTGCACCCTGAGCGCTGGGTTCCCTCCTGCCTGGGTCTGCTGCTGAGCCCTTGCTCCCGAGGGTCTGCAGGGAGAGCTGAAGGGCTGAGGGCAGCGTGCAGCTCCATTTGCTCCTCTGCCTTGGAGCTGTGTCCTCTCCGGCTTTGCTGCTGTTTGTGGAGCGGGGTGACCCCCAAAGGGACTGCAGGCTCCTCCGGAGCCATGGGCTGTCCCAGGACATCTGTGTGTGGCTGGCAGAGCACCTTGGTTCCCACCACTGAATTTTGGTAAGTGCCTTTCTTCCCTGCAGGGCAGGGTGTGCTTGGAGCACCCCATGCGCCTTCGGAGCTGCCGCTGTGCCCTGTGCGGGAGCTGTTGTGTGAGGGGGACTCGGGGGACGCAGGGGGAGAGCAGGTGGCTGCCCTGGGTCGTGAGGGCTCCAGGTTAGTAGCTGGAGAAAACCAGAGTCCAAAGCCACTGCTGCCTGGCCTTTTTGGGGAAGAGACTTGTACAAATCACTAAAGTTTGCTTGGAGTATCTTTGCGGTTTGTATTAATATTTCCCCTCTTTGAATTAAGCTTTTCTCTCGCCACTGAAATAAAAGGCCACCAACAAAAATTTCCTTTGCCTTTTGGCTGTGCCCTGAGCACAGGACTCCTCCTCAGGGTGCTGGGGCATCACTGGGGTGTTTCAGGGGCAGAAGGGAGGTGCTGGCCCTCACTGTGCCACCCAAGAAGCACTTGGTGATCACAGCCTGCGACTGTCAGACAGCAGCGAGGAGGAGAGGGGAAGGAAACAAAAAGAGTAGGGTGAAAATGAACCTTGCCGCAGCTAGAGCGGTGGGCTGAGATGCTGCTTGACCCTGCAGGTACCCTTGAAATATCCTGTGTTTCAGAACAGGGTCTCCTAGGATATGTTAACAGGCTCTGTGAAGAGCTGGAGCTCCAGTTTCTCCCCCAGCAAGGCCAGACTGTACCTGGAGAGGCCCCAGCTCGTGCCTGCAGCCTCCTGGGATGGGCTCCCCTGGAAGAATTAGGGAACGAATGCGTTGCGGGAGCAGCCGCGCTGCCGGCTTCGTGCCGCGCGCCCGGGGAGGGAGCGCGCACAGGTGTCGCCCCGCGGCGCAGCGCCGGCCGGGCGGGCAGCGCTCCCCGTGCCGTGCGGCCCCGCTCCCGCTAGGTGTCAGGAAGAGGCCGAGCGCGGGTGACAGGGACGCGAGGTGGGACGGGAGCAGGTGCCAGCGGGGAGAGGAGGCGCCCCCTTGTCCCAGCACGCGGGCGGTCCCGTCCCGCAGCCCTGCGCACAGGTGGACCCGGCGTGCGGGGCCGTCTCGGCTGAACCAAGACGCTGGGTTGTTGCGCCGAGGGCAGATGTCGTCTTGGGGACCAGCCGTGTCTGTGCTCCATATTGTACCAGGGCATGGGGCAGGGCTGCACCCTCCTGCCCCAGAGCTTTGCCCAGACATGGGGACATCTGTGTCCCCACCATTCACCAGGACTGTGCGGTGGACGTTGGACTTGTCACTACCCCCCGCTAGATGTTTTCCAGCATATCTGTACCAGGTTCCGTGGGGCCCCGTGGGCCCCATCGCCTCCCCTACAGCAGCAGGAGCCGCGGGAGGTGGGTGCACACAAGACAACTTCCTCCCCTCATAGGGTGGGCAAGCAATTAGCTAAGATGGCAAGTAATTAGTGCCACAGGTGCCAGGCTGTTCCTGGCATTTCTTTAACAAGTGGTGTTGCTCCAAGCCGATTAAACCAGCCGGGGCTTGAGGCAGCAAAAAATCGACATGAGGTTTTAAGATCCTCTTCTCTAGGCAGGCTGTGCTCATGCAGAAAGCGGAGCGCCTTGCGCTTTAAGGATGGTGAAGGTGGAAAGAAAGGGGAAAACAGCACCTGATTTTTCCGTACTTTAGTTGGCGCAATGAGTGCGTGATCATATTATGCCTGCTCTTTTTTTTCTTTTTTTTTTTTTCTTTCTTAGAAAAATAAGGAAAACAATGAGGCAGCTGTAGCTTCTTGTTCACGAGAACCCACCCACCCACAGGATATATTCAGAGCCAGAAAAAGACCAGCGCTGACAAACAAGTTGCTTTCAAGCCTCTGCTGGAGTGGTCTGAGTGGGACCCGCTGGTTGCTCAGGGGAATCAGCCCTGTGGTCTCCTCCACATGGACCAGGCCCAGCACAAAATCAGTCCCTGGTATGTGTGGAGCGACCGCTGGGTGCGTGGGGAAGGTGAGCCGGAGCAGGGATGGGCAGCAGCCGGCCAGGTGCTTTTGAGCAGCCGCCTTGTCTCCTGCTGCATGGAGGAGATATCTGAGCCTGCCCTGGAGTAAGGAGGGAGAAACACTCGCTGCTTTAATAATCTGTTTTAATAAATAGATTTATTGGGATAGGCTTTTCTTAATAGCTTTCCAAAGCCCATACGGGTCCCTGGCAGCAGTGCTGCCTGAGCCCTCCTGTGCCGTCTCTGCGCTGCCTTTCGCCCTGCTCCTGAGGGAGGAACTAACCCCCCAGCGTGTCCCTTGTGCCAACAGCCCCCCGAATCCCAGCTCACAGTCCTGGCCCATGCTAGAGCAGGGTGGAGAGGAACAGCTCGGCATGCCTGATTGCTTCTCTGCAATTACAGAGCAACCTCCTCCTCCTGCTCTCCCTGGCCAAGCGCCGCAGCTGGGCCTGGCACTGCAGGCGGGCAGGGCAGAAAGCAGAAAGCTGGCTAAGGCACAGCGAAGGGGAAGAGGAGGGAAGGATGTTTCCCTAACTGCATTGGCTACACACAGCAGGGTTTGTGCCTGCTGGCACGAGCTTGAGGGCGGGCGCCTGGGTGGGGGACGTGGGATCACTGTTCTGCACAGTCCTGGCATGGTAGAGCCCAGATGTGACCATGTCCTGGGATGCCACAGTAATGCAGAGCACCTCTACTGGTGCTAATGCCTCGCTCGGGGGCGTTAAGTTGTAATGAACACCAATTTGCTTCAGGCTGGATGTGCAGGACTCTGACAGATGTCGTCTGGACCTGGTAGGCTGGGAACGGGCTGGGTCATTGTCTGCTGTGGCTGGTGGGACCAACAGCCACTCTCCATTCAGGCATGATCTTCTTAGAGTTGGCAATCAAAGTGACTGCTGCCATGAAACCATGTCCATGACCATCACCAAAGCTTGATGAGGGAGTGCCAGGGTGTGCAGAGGGATAGAGGTTGAGAGAAGGTTGTGTACTTAAGGTGAGGTAAACAGTGCAGGAGAAAAGGCTGCTGGGGTTAAGCCAAAAGGGAAAACAAGCATTGAACCATCTCCTGAAGGTGCTGCCTGCACCATTTGGTCCTGTCATGATGAGGAAAATCAGCCTCTGTGCATGTTCCTAACAGTGACAAGTATCTACCAAAAAAGCACCTGGCCGCAGACAGGGAGCTCAGCCTTCGCTCCAGCCTGCCAGGAGCCCCGTGCCTCTGTCCCCAAAGGCGCAGCGGCTGGGAGTCTGTGTGCGTGGGGATCTTCGCCCTGGGGGGTGCCACTTCCCGGCAGTGAGCAGGAAAGCGGTTAACCCCGTTATGTGTTCCCCCAAGGCCTGGGGTCCCGCGCACGCGGCCCTGCCCTTCTGGCTCACAGGCCGGCGTGGCGGAGCCTCTCCCACCGCTGCGTTCCTCGGAAGGTCCGGCAGCAACCTGCTTGCTCCCTGCCGCGGGGCCCTCCGTGTTGATTTATGATTTTGCGAAACCATTCCAGCTGAGACAAAATATTTACAGGGCTGATTAAACACTGAGAAAAATGGGAAACTTGTTAAAAGTGTGGAAGTTATATAAATGGAGCTTTATTAAAATAAAATGTGACTTTTAGCAAGGACAGCTCTCTCAGCTGTTCTCTGTTTACCTTAATTGTTTCCCTCCATTAATTACCATCTGAGAAGGAAACTTGTGCAAATTGAAATAAATTAATCGAATTTGTTTAGAGTTTTGTGTGGCTGGCTTATGGGGATTGCAATTAAGCCAGCATGTTTGGGGTATTAAATTACATCTCCCAGCCCTGTTCCTCCCTCTGCAAATGCTGGGAATGTGCAAAGGCAGGAGTCAGCGACAATTAGAAGATAAACAAGCGTTGTGATCAATTGTCATTTCAGTTCCTGTGCCTCAGGAATCTCACTCCTCACAAGGATTACAGCTTATCCCTTAATAAATGCAGTCTGGCTCTGTGCAAGGAGAGGTAAAGGGGAGACGTGGAGGACTCAGTGCAGCGCAGCTGATGGAGCTGATCTTCACCCCAGTGGTCCCATGCCTCGGCAGGGAGCAGAGGCCACTCACTGTGGCTGATTCCCGTCTCTGCCCTGACAGCAGGAATGCTGCTGTGGGTGGGAGCGTGGGTCCATTCGTTGGGAAAATTAGGCTGTGTGACTTGGCTGGTTGACCAGGGCCACCCAGGCTGGACACGGGAGAAGAGGTTTCCATCAGCAGTGGTGGACCAGTGCCTGCGCCGGCTGCTCCAGGGAAAACAGCCCATCCCGCCGCCCTCCCGGGCACCGCATGGACAGCCGGAGCCCGGCAGGTCCCTGTGACGCCGTGGCCATAAATACGGCGTGGGCAGAGGTGGCAGGGACAAGCGGCGGCAGCAGCAAGTCATCGTGCAGCTACGCTCTCCATAAGTGAACCTCCTCACCTGGCTGCCGCCTGCGCCCGGGTGATGTATGGAGTGGCTGGGCCGCGATAGGATTTCTACCCGGAGTATTGGCTGAGTGATAAAGGATTCTGTCTGTGGTGATAATTGCACCATAAATAGTGCTGGGTTCAGCAGTGATGAGCGAGGTATAAGAAACCCTCACCCTCTGCCGTCCTCCAACCGCTTTCCTCCTGGCTGCTAACAAGCTGGAGGAATAGCTCTTCGTTTTTCTTACGGATTCCAAGAGGTTTATTGCCCTCAGAAGCAGTTGGGCCCCTTCCTCCCCATAAATCTTAATACTAAAAAAAAGGCGAGAGAAAGAAAAACAGCTAAATTGTGTCATTAGTGGAAAGTGGCGGGTACAACGGTGCCCTGGCACTGCTGTGCCTCTTCATCCCCTCTGCGGCAGGGCCGGCTGTTTCCCTGGCCTCCCCGGGGTGTGCGCAGGGTAACCACCCACTTTATGCCACTGATAGGAACTGAAAACCTGCCAGCTAGCCCCAAACACTGAAAAATGAGGAGCTCAAATTTGGGAGTCACAACTAGAAAAAAATAATTAATACGAATGGGTTTGCAGTCCTTTCTGACTTCTTGCTTTTCGAGGCTCCAGAAAGCACATGAACCTTCTCCTCCGCCTTCTTTTTTTTTTTTTTTTCCCAAAGAAAAGATGGAAAATGAACCTGACTGCAGGCAGATTAACCTGTTCTTGAACTGCAAAAATACCTTAAGACTCTCTTAATACTTGTGCATTAAGATTTCTCACTGACGTCAAATTCAAATCCACCCAAGCTTGGTTCTCTGGGAATAGTTGCTCCCTGTTCACAACCAATCCTTAGGTACTTTGGTGAAGGTGGTATAAATGTAAAAACTAGCCAGGGCTGAATGGTGACATCTCTTAACCAAACTCTATTCATGGGGCAGTAAATTGCTGCTTTGGCTGTCCTTGTCCTCATATGCAGTGCCCTATTTACCTGCCAATAGCTAAAAAATGGACCGCATGGCTGTAGCAGCAGAGCTTTAATGGAAACATTCAGCCCACATGTTGGAGACACTCCAGGAAAGAGCAAGGTCACTACCTGAGTGAGACTCCAATAGGATCTGTAGTGTTTGAAAGCCTTGGGCCTTCCAGACTCTAAGAATCTCCTTCTAGCATCTAAAAACTTTCAGGACCCTAGGCTGAAAAACTGAACCCTGGGGAGTCAGACACGACCTACCCCAGATTCTCAGCTGGGCTGATTTAAAGAGGAGGCCAACCCAGCGGGGCTGCCAGAGCTCCTTAGCCGAGTGACGAAACCCGCGCTCCGTGAGCATCTTTCTCATGCACTTCCCCCTGCCAGTCACCTCCTGTGTATGGGAAGGCTCTGCCCTGCCACCCTCACGCTGCTTCGGAGCAGAGATCCGAGGGGAAAATCCTTCAGGGGGTAGTTACTGGGCTATTTCCGTGACCACTCCTGGCATCACTGGGATGTAGACATGGCTTTTATAAAAAAGGCAGTTAAAACGTTTTTAAAGGGGTGTTGAAGCATCCTGAAGGGAGAAAATGACCTTTCCTGGACGCAAAAAAGTCCTAGCCAGTACAATGGCAGGACAGGGAGGACGAAGGCAAGTTTTATTCCATTTGGGAAAAGAGATGCCTAACAGCCAGTTTTTAAGGGCTCTGAGAAAGTGTTTGGGTGGAAATCCTTCTGCACTGGGCGCATTCAAGCAGGACCCTCAGTACAGACTCAAAGCCTGAATTGGTGTTCGTGGCAGCATATGAGAAAAAGAGCAGCCCTCTCTTTTCTCAGCTCATTGCAATAAAGGTTGCTAAGCAGGCATGAGCTTTTCAGCTCCTGTACAAATCCATAAGCTCCCTGAAACCTTCCTCTTCTGCACACGTGACAAATCCAAAGGCCAAATATAGAGTGTGATTTTTTTCTCCCATTTTTATTTTTCTTTCTTTCTTTTTTTTCCTTTTTTTTTTTTTTTTCATCTTGAAGTGTTTGAAGCAAAACTATTTGCTTTGCTTAAGCTTTGGATTTGCAAGTTTAAATCTTTCACAGAGCCAGGTGTACCCAAAAAGATAAGGAAGCTAGGAGGTACACGGCTGTAGTTAAATAAATAAATAATTCTGAGATTTATTCGAAGCTGTTTCTTAATAGCGCCATATTTCTGCATTATTTAATGCTGCTATTATATTTACCCTGCCTAAGCTGATGTGGGAATGCACAAAATACTTAAAACAACAAAAGCAATGAGCATTCTTCAACTCATTTCCTTCTACGGACCCCATCATGGCTGATGTTACAATACAGGGAGAAAAAGCAAGTCCCTTTGGGCAAGGTCATTGTAAAATCCTTTTCCCTCTCACATTGAGAAGGGATGAAACGTTCTCATTTCCCAGGACAAGTGACTCTTGCTGAGCACCAACACCAACCAGCTGCGGTTTCCTTCTTCCTACCTTTCCAAAAGCTTCGGCAGTACCAGCGCAGCGCAAGGCCTGAGCACAGGTCCCCTTTGGATTTTGTTATTGGAGTTTATGGCAAGAAATGCAAAATGAGATGCTAACATATACTTGGTTGGGCACACAAGAAAACAGCAAAACAAAGTGAAAAAAATCCCCCAAGACAACCAGCTTTAAAAAAAATAATGAGACTGAAAAAACAGGCTGGAACTCAGGGAACTGGGCTGTGCATGACTCAGTGGAAAGAGGCGAGTCAGGGCTTTGTGGAAGAAGCTTTGGGAGAGGAAGCCAGAGAAGGAGATGAGATTAATCAAGCAGCAAGAGCTGCCCAGTCATGGCTATTCTTGGCTACTCTATTAGGAGAGAGATTACTGCTTTGGGTTTCTCAAAATGTGGTTTGAAGCAATTACGGAGGCTGTAATGACAGATCCCCTTCTTACTCAGTAGCTCTGCTTCATTCAGCACGCATCTGGTACAGAGTGGATTTGTGCACTCTCCAAACCAGAACATCCTAGTGGAAGATGTGCTGAATGGGGCTGGATCTCACCTGTTGAGAAACCTCTTCCTGCAGCTTCTGCTCCCTGATGCTGCCAGGCTCTTCCCTGGTAGCAGCTCTGCTTGCGCTGGCTAAAGAGGCAGCGCTTCCTCCCCATATCTCCTCAAGACTGGACTTGGGAGTCCCAGCCTGTCCTGCATCATGTTGCTTGTCCTAGCTGTGCATCCTTGTAACAATGACTTGAGCTGGTGGGACGTGGTGTGATTTGCAATGCCCTGAGGGATGTATTCAGTGCCCACCAAACAGGGTGGCTAGGGGAAAACTCCAGGATTCCCTCTTTTGGTGACAGTCCCATGAGATATCCCCAAATGAAAATATCATGCAATATTATGAAAATATTGTGCAGTGAGGACATATGGCTCGGTGAGCCACAGACCTATGCTCCACCACAAAGGGTGGTTGTGGCAAACATAGCCGATTCTTGGATGACAAGTAAATCAAGACCCATGTGATGTTTCTGCACCCTGAGATCTGTGGTTTGGAGCTGAAATAAGCCATCAACCTTTGTCTGTCATAATTTGCTGCAGCCCAAATGGGCGGATATTTCAGTGTTTTCTGTTCCATCTTACCCTTCCAGCGCTGCACTACAGTGAGATCTCAGGAGCACTTAGGGGATGTTCCAATCGCTTTTCTCAAGTGATGAGGTAACTAACAGTAGTTGGTTCCCACTGAGCTTCTTGACAAGTAACTTACTGTTGGGCAGGATGAAAATCAGCAGGTGTTAATTCCATCAGAACATCCCTCCTTTACCACCCCAAATCCTCCCATCTTCTTCATTTGCTTCTCTTAATAAGATTTTGGATATTGCCACTGCACCTGGCTGCACACCATGAGTATGAATTTAATGCACAAAGTTAAATGTAAACAGGATTAAAAATATCTTAGTAATTATAAGATACTTGGAAGTGTTCTCACCCCCCACACACTTTGTTTGCAGAATCTTCATTCTGTCTTGCACATTCACAAAGTCACACACTATCTGGTGCTAGAAAGCCCCTCTGGAGATCATCTAGTCCAACCTCCCTGTTCAAGCAGCAGCAGCTGGAGCAGGTTGCCCAGGCCAGTATCCACCTTAGTTTTGCATATCTCAAACGATGGAGACTCTACAACCTCTCTGGGCAGCATATTTCAGTGTTCAGCAGTGAAAAAGTGTTTTCTTATGCTCAGGCAGAATTTTCTGTGTTTCATTTCATGCCCATTGCCTCTATCCTGTTACTGGGCACCACTGGAAAGAACCTGGCACCCTCTTCTTTACACCATTCCATCAGATATCTCTATAAGCAACCTTCTCTTCTCAGGGCTAACTAGTCCCAGTTCTCTCAGCCTCTGCTTGTCTGAGAGATGCTTCAGTCTCTTTGTGGTGGCAATTGAGGAACAAGGGCTAGGGAAGCTTACTCTTCATCAGGTCCTGATTTTTCTAATTCCATCCAGTCCATATTTGTGTGCTTCACCAGTCTACATGCATTTATAGGATGTTCCATCAATCCTTCTGAGTCCAGGGTTAAGTTACTAGTCAGTGCATCTGCTCCTTCAGCCCAGCCTTTGATCTCTGTGTTCTTGGGTTCTTCTGCTCAGATATATTCCTTTGAGGGTTTTACTAGCTGCAGCTGTGGGCTTCATTTTCCATATGGCCCTCACCTGCTACAGCTACATCTCTTAATCATCTTTGTGGTCCTTTGGACTCACTCTTGTAAACCCATATCTCGTACTGGGGAGCCCAGAATTGGACACAGAACCCCAGATGTGGCCCCACCAGTGATAAGCAGAAAGGAAGGATCAGCTCCCTCAGCCTGCTGGCTACACTCATCCTCATGCTGTCCAGGATGCTGTTTTTCTTTGCTATGAGAACGCATTGTTGGCCCATGTTCACCTTTTGCCCATCAGAATTCCCAGGTCCTTCTTCACAGAGCTCTTCTCCTGCTGGTCATCCCCAGCCTGTACTGGTGCCTGAGGTTATTCCTCCCCAGAGGCAGGACTTTGCCCTTCCATTTACTGAATGTTGTGAGGTTCCTCTCTGCCCATCTCTCCAGCCTGTCAAGGTTCCTCTGAATGGCAGCAAAACCGCCTGGCTGTAAAACAAAACTACCGAAGTACTTCTACCTGAACAGAATTTGTCTTTCCAGCCCTGCTCCTCAATTGTGCTGTTATAATTAGGGATTTTTAATTCCAATGGCCTTCAGGGTCAGCAGAGGTGTTTGATTTTCCATAGCATTTGGAGGATATCAGCTCTGGAGGATGAAGATATCGGGAGTGTCTGTCCCTCCAGAGCAGACTGGCTGCTGATGCAAGTGAAACAAAAGAAAATTTAAAATATAAAATAAATCAGCACTTTAGAATAAAGACAGACTGAGTACTCATCCAATTCTCCAATCCTCCTTAGCACAACTAAATAACAGTTACTGAAATATTGTGTATTGGATTTACTGGTGGAAACATCTGTCATCAGAGTATCAAAGTCTGAAGGCTACTCAAGTTGATTGACCCACTGACCTCCTGTGGGACTGTTTGTTTCTAAACAACATTTGCTTTCTTCTTGAGTTGCATGGCCAAAAATATGTTGCTGTCAGGAGAAGAGAGAGATTTAGAAATATCAGAATTAGATGGAATTGGGGAGCAGCAATGAAAACACAGATTGATCTCTGTGCTGAAGAAGTTGGCAGGGATGTTGCTCAGGGATGGTGCTTTGTGGATGCAAAAGCGTTATTTTCAAAGCAAGCCACAGCAGACTCACAGGGCATGTCTGCACAGCCTGAAGCACCACGCAGTGTGTGCCTTGCACTCCTGCTGCAGGTAGGGCTCCGGCATTTTGATTTTTCAGGAACTATGTTTCAAAGCCTGAAATAGGCAGAAAGAATACAGATAACTGAAAGATCTATTAAGCTGTGAAACACACGCTACCTAGAACATGTGAGTAGGCAGTTTGAAACTATCCATTCACTTCCAGAGGGGTTTTGTGTCCAGGAGAAATCCAAATGAGAAGGCTCCAGAAAGATGGGAGCATCAAGCCCATGGTCTCTTCTTCAGTGGGCTACAGTCCTCTCTGAGACATGAACTATGTCAGAGACCTCCCAAGCATGGGCCAAGAAGCTGAAGCTCTAGCTGATGAGAGGAACCACTTGGTTTGTAGGAGCCCAGAGTCCACCGTGAGCCCAGTACTGCCGGGAATGAGGGCAGGGAGCCTTTGGAATGCTCCAAGGACAGCTCCTTTCCTGCAGGCTCTCATGTTGCCAACTGTGGCTCC
Organism: Nothocercus julius; assembly: GCA_013398735.1. Classification (NCBI taxonomy): domain Eukaryota; kingdom Metazoa; phylum Chordata; class Aves; order Tinamiformes; family Tinamidae; genus Nothocercus; species Nothocercus julius. The sequence goes on from VZSV01000015.1 coordinate 7,465,407, forward strand.
ACGCTACAGTCAAGTCCATCATCTTGGCCACCACAGCAGACTCACAGACCTTTTCAACTACCTTGCAGGGAAGCAACCGAGCTGGCTTAGCCTAGCCAGCGGCGGCTGAAAGGCACAGTGAGTCTTGTAGTGACATTGCCATTGTGTCTTCTAATTCGTCTGGAATCTTAACAGAATGATACCTTCTAATTTGCTGCCTGTTGCCTTTTCTATCTAGAAGATAAGCTGATTGCTCTGCTGGTACCAGTCTTGCCGAAACAGATGTGTTTTTCTTTTGGCCTTGAAGAGCTTGGCTTTCCAAACATCTGTGATTACCTCTTGAGACAAGCAAGACTGCTCTTGCTCATCTGTCTGTACTTCTTGTGCAGGTTGCCAAGTACATCCTCAGCAGGGCAGAGATGGAAGGGAGACTTGAGCCTGGCTGGAAGGATGTCTTTTCATGAATTTGGTGGTGCTGGTGAGAGATGGGAGAGTAGCAATGAAGAAGCAGACAGAAAAACAGCCCACAGAGATGTTTTCAATGGTATCAGTTTGGAGTTTTTTTAACAGAATGTTGTTCCATCTGGACTAGGCAAGACCTACTGGAGGACAGAGAGGGGACAGAGGGAAATGCAGCGACGGAAGGACAGCGCAGTATGGTGCTGCAACGTTGGGCAACCCACCCCACAGCCCAGGAGAGCCTTCAACGTCTCAAAATTTAAAGGCAAAATCCTGGAATAATCTGGGTATTAAAGCCTGCACACATCTTACAAAATCACCTGTTATATTCCATCTCTGCCAGTGCCCTTCACAGTGCACGATCTTTGTCTTTTTAACAGCTTGACTATGTACCATACTGCTGGAGCACCTAGACGATCCCACACAAGTCCTCGTGGTAGAGAAGTTGCTCTGGACTTCTGTGCAAGTGGAGTTTGTGGCTACCTCTGCAGGGCATGGGATACATTTTGCACACAGGTCATTTGACTGTTCTTGAACGGTCCTTCAAGGGGAATCAAGGGATTCCGCTCTTGCCGAGGCCCCACCAGGAAGGGGGAAAGATGCTGGGAAAGTGGAGGAAAGCATCAGGAGGTTGAGAGACAGAAGTCCTCCTCCCCTTCCCTGGGCTCAGAGGCCGTGCGGACCTCAACACGTTACTAAACCAGCAAAGTACTTGCTCCTTTTCCTTAGGAAATTTTAGGGAAGAAACATAATAGAAGCCTAAGAAACAATTCTCATAAAGGAAGAGCACTTAATTTAATATTTACTTTTTTTTTTTTTTTTTAAGAAAAAAGAGTCATTATTTCCTCAACACCAGAATTTGCTGAAAGCGCTCCAAGTTCTTTTTTTTTGCAGGCGCCACAGAACAAAATAATTGTGCAATTAGTAATGCATCTCACACTTCTTGGAGGGAGAGATTTTTACCTAGAACAAGTACAAAATGTAACATTGCTTTTCCACCCTGGGAAAACGCTAGCCATTGGTCTCCCCTCGTCTCCCCCTCCCCATTTTAAGTTCACTGCAATGTATAATTAATAAAGGTAACAGTAAATACCCTCCTCAAGCCAGGAGGCGAGGGAGGTGAATGGTGTGAACACAACACGGAGAGCCTGGGCTTGTCAGAGCCGGCCAGCGGTGTTAATTACAGCAGCTCCCTGGTGTTAATTGCAGGTGTCCCAAGGGGAGCTGTGTCTTCTCCAGCTCTTCCCAGGCAGCTCCCACGCTGGACGTAGCTCGGGCGGCGTTTTGGGCTGGGGCAGGGTGGGTGAGACATGTGCGGGGGCTTCTTGTCACCTGCTAAGGAGATGGCGCCCGGCGGAAAATGGAGGCCGAGGGAGCCAGCAGGGGTGGGCAAGGGGGAGCTGAGGATGCCACGCGGCGGCTTATCGCTCCTCTGCAGAAAGGGGCGCTCGCTGGGAGTAAATAAATAAGCCGGGCAGACATCAAACACAGCAGCCTGCCTCAGCCCCGGGGCGCCCCGCCGCCACGGCCCCTCAGCGGCTGGTGAGCGGCGCCGCGCCTCTGCCGGGGGCCGCGCAGGACGTGCGGAGAGGCCGCGCTGAGATCGCTTGTTCCCAAAAGCCAAATTGCCTTGGAAATTAGATGCTGTTGCAGCCGCAGAGGAAGGGGCGCTGGGGCCGGCGCGAGGCCTGCCATCGCGCCCAGGGTCCTTGGGCTGCTCTGCCCTGACAGCGAGAGGCCGGTGCGCAGGGAGGGACGGAGGGTGGGCGAGCTGAGGCACCCGGGCTGCTCGTCTCAGTTAGATGCCACGCAGGGAGAGCACCGGGCATCTGCGCAGGGGTCCAGGGAGGACAAGGGGTGCCTCCTACGTGAGCTCGTGGTCAGGTGGTTTGTGTGAGATCCCTTTGTCCAAACTCAAGCATCCCTCCAAAGTCAAGTGTTCTCTTGCCCCCGTCCCCAACAAAGCCCTATACACAGGGTTTTGCTTCTGAAGGCACCCGAGCTAGGGGTTGTGTTAGCAAAAATGGTCTGTCTTCTTTGATCTCAGTGTCAACAGGAGCCAAACAAAAATGGGCTATCTTTCCATAAAACTAAGAGGCACAGATGTTTGTTGAGTTCTGTTTGCTGAGGCAGAACAGAATACCGAACCAGAACGGGTATTCGGCGGCAAGGAGATGAGCTGAATGCCGGCAAGGAGCACCTCAAAGAGCACCTCAAAGAGGCCCCGGAGAGCTGCCAGAGGTCCATGTGTCCCTCACACCTGGAGACCCGGTGGGAGAAGTCTCCTTTTGGACTAGAAAGCCTTCCCCCGTGAGATCAGGTCTCGAGGTGAGAGAAAATATAAGAGGAAAGACCGGCATGGAGGAAATGCTGAAGGGATGCCTATATCCATATACATGCTCAAAGCAGGTTCTGTATGTCCTGTCTGCATTTTCATTCTCAACCTAAGTCAGCCGGCTCACTTTGCCTGACCCTGGTGCTGCTTATAAGCCGAGCTGCCTCACACAGTCTCCTAGCTTGGTATTGTCTTCCAGCAAAATTTTGTTGGCTCCACAGATTGTATTTCAGGTCTGAGTTGAAGCTTCATTGCAATCCAATCAAACCAATAGTCCCTGGCTGGCTATTTCTTTCCTGGAGAAGCCACTTTCTGGGCTGTTATCACTTCAGCAGTCTCACAGGAGAAGTTTTATCAGGCATGTGAGGAATTTTATGCTAATGAGTTGCACTCCATCGTCAATTCATCACCGCCTGTGTTTCACCTGGCTGTGCACAAAAAGAGTGATTTTTTTCTATTACGGCCTCCTTCATTCACTCTGCCCTACAGTCACCTGAAAGAACCAAGTAGTAAAGGGATTGGAATAAACAGAGAAAGCTTTTAGCCCTAGAGATGTCTGAGTAAGTCCTAACAACAAGAGAGACATTTTGTGCTTTTCTTTTGAGAAGAAGAGACCAGGAAGATGCAGTCCTCAAGAGATCAGAAAACCTGCCTAAGTTCCAGAAGAAGCTGGTAGGACCCAGATCTCTTGAGTGGTTCCTCATGTGCCTGTGAAAAAGTGGAACATCTGTTCAGGACAACTTCCTTCCATAGGCCAAGCTTCAGTAGTGATAAAGTCAACCTGTGACTTTATGCAGTGATAAAGCCATCAAAAAACAAATAAACAAACAAAAACCCCAAACTCCAAACTCTTTCTTCAGGTGGTCAATAGGAAGAGTGACTGTCCCTCCTATGCACCTGACAGCTTCAGCAACGGGTGGCAATGAGGAACCAGTTGTTCCATGATGTGAAGATTTTCTCTCAGATACTTTCCTTAATGTTCTATAGAGGAGCAGACAACCTGGTTCACGGACTTGTTTGATAACCATTTGCTCTGTCCCAGAACATTTGGCCTATGGAGATTAACAAGAGCAACAGAAGTCGTGCCAGAAGTGTACTTGGAGGGTAAACATTGTTCTCTGAGCATCTCTGGGAACCCGTGCCAGGATCATGCTCTCTCCTGCCTAGCAGGACACACCTCCACTCTGCCTTTCTCTCTGCTTGCGCGAGTGAGGCTCACTATTCTCCTTCTAATACATCCAAAAGCATCTTTGGTTTCTGGAAAGAGGATGAAAAATGGAGGGTCGTCTTTTGTCTCTCCATCTCTTAAGTATTAATGCTCCCATTTCCTTCCTTCTCCTACCCCCACATGCTGCCTTCCTTTGATGAGCTGTACTTATTAGACACTGAAGGGGATTTGCCATGTGTAGCTTTCAAAGGTCTAGGGGCAGGAAGCTTTAATTGCTGGATTTTTCACATAAGGTGTTAAAATTTATTAAAGTCAGTTTTTCTGATTTCCTTTTAATGAGATGATTACTGTGTGTTTGAGATAACATTAGGTTCAGTTGGTGGGAAACTCACAGAAGAATTTTAATAATCAGACCTAGAAAGGAAAAAAAAAAAGAAATCCAAACTGATGCTTGTTCTCCACATCTTAAGGACTCACTTTGCAACTTCACTTGGAGGCTAGAAAATGGGATCATTTCCTGGTATGTGACAGCATGGCTGGAGATCTGTTTTTTAAAGGGCTTCCTTTGGGAATTGGAGCAGGAGAAGGGCTTTTGGGGCTGTTCGATTTTAAAGGCATGAGGAAGGGTGTCTTTTAGGGCATTCTTGCACCGTGCAAGGGGAGAAAGGTCTGCACAGATTAGTGTATCTCTATGGTGCAGGCTGGGAGTGGAGAGATACTTGGTTCTTAAAGATGCTTTGGGTTCACCATCTTACACTGGTCCCCAAGTTTTTGCTTTTGTTCGGAAAATGGCTTTCAGATTTACTTAAAAAGGCCAGAAAATCTCAACAGTCTGGAGCAATGACCCCCAGTTTTCGTTGAAAGATTCTTGATTTATTTATTTTTTGATTGTTGTATGGATTTAAACTTTTTTTTTTCCTTTTTTGATACCCCAGGATCCCTCTAGCCTGAAACTATTTGTGTAGCCATCATCCCTGCCTTTATCCCTCAGCTTCATCCCCCCTCTTCTTCCTTCTTTTACTTTGTGCTACCTTTGCACTGGATTTTGTTGCCCTACTTTTGTCCAGCCTTCTAGAGATAAGATAAACGCTATTTTCAATTAACAAGATGTGATTGCTGAAAGCAATAGGAGGCAGTTCATTTAGAGCTGGCAAATTAATTGAAACCTAAATGTACATAGTCAGTGTATTGCTGGGAGAGCAATTATCACAATCATTTGGCCCTTGCCATGCAAGGAGGGAGGCTGTGTTCTGCCGGCTCCGCAGCTGGGGTTTGCTGAAGTGCAGGAGCAGGGGAAGTTTGCACTGCTGTGATCTTTTCTGAAGTTCCTCTTGCTCGGCTCTTGGCTTTCATCTCTGGAGAGAAGCAATCTGCATTCCTAACTGTAATTAGAGCTAGAGCATTTCTTCAAGGCCTGATGGCTACTGCTGGGACCCAAAGTTGGGTATGAAGAGATCTTCCTCCTCACTACTCTCCTACTTTGGGGTGGTTTTTGCAGATACGTGCCATGTGAAAACAGGATCAGGGCAATATTCACTAGCCATCTGGATCCTCTGCTCTTTGCAGCACTGTCCAGAACAAGCATTTTGAATGCACCATGGGATCTCAGATTTCTTGTTTCTAATGCCTTCACATGAGCATTTCCATGAGAGAGCAGAGAGGGGAGGAGGGCAAAGAACTGACCAGTGAAAGGAAGGCACAGGTGAAGAGGAAGGGTGTTTTCCCCCCCCTAAAAGTCCTCCCCTATGTGAGCCATTGGCCTTGGACAGCAGAAATGAGAAGACCTCAGAAAACGCTTGAACACTAAACGGGGCTGTGGAGACACTCCCAGGTCTCCAAATGCCTCCCAGGCTGACTTGCCCTTGGGCTTCCCCTGTCCTTCGTGCCCATCACCAAGGAGAGCGTGGGGCTCCGGACTGTGATAGCGAGAGGTCATTGGGACACGCAGGGCATGTGGGTTCCTGATTGAGCTGCCACAGGGGTCAACCCCAGCCTTGACAGAGCATCCTGGAGCTCCTCGGCAGCAGAGGCCACACTGAAGACAATCTATGTATGAGGGCACTGTGGAAAACAGGCCACTCCTCAATGCACAATCCACCTCGAAGTGAAAAAAAGCAGTAATTATGAGCCAGGCTTTAGCGGAGAAATGACAAAGCCACCAAAGTAACTTATGTTTCCCCTTGCACATTGCTGCCTCCAAGCCAGTTGGCGTGAAGATGCTGCCTTTTTTTTTCCCGTAAAAATTATGCTTTTAAGCCTCCCTCCTTGCCTGTGTGCCAGGCGTGGGCAGTGCACTACGTGTGGGCACAGAGCGCCACGAGTTGCAGCTCCAAGACGGGCTGTTTTCAGCCCAGTGCCTCTTGGAGCCAGCAACCGTGGTGCTCGTACATATTTTCTCTCACCTTCAAGAAACGTGAACAGCAGGGGCTGGAGCAGCTTTGTACCAGTTAGGAAGTGGGGCCTCCGAAGGGAGCAGGCACACTGGGAGGAAGCAGCCAAAACTTATTAAAACTGGAGAAGTAGCATCTGCGAGCACAACGGAGCGCCCGGCTCCTCCTGCTGCCCTCTCCTCCTCTGGGGTGAGCCACAAGGTGCCCACCATGCGCCTGTGTCTGTATTCCCCTCCCATCTCTCGTCTCCTCCCAGATCGCCTCGTCCTTTGCCCCTCGCTTTCTTCCCTGCTCAAACTTTGGGGTTTGCCATGCTGACAGGCAGGTTGGAAAACCACTTTCAGTGTGAGGGTTTGGGGCCATCTAACAGGGAGGAAAGAGCCCTCCTGCCCTTGCCCTCAGCAAGTCAGTAATCCCAACCTCAGTGCCTCGGTCTAGTGAATCTCATGAGTGGGATTAATTGTACTGAGAAGGCATTTCATGCATAGGTGTCCTCAGGTCGTGCCGTTGGTAGGCAGGAGCATAGATGGGTCTGTAAAGGATATCTTGGGCCTCTGAATTCCCAGTTATTTCACTTCAGTTTTCTTGATGGTGACAGACCAGTATTGTGCATGACATTTTTGGTCTTACGCAGCTGGAATTCTTGACTGAAACTTTCTCTTGCTGTGATCCTTGAATGTGTTTGACTTTTTGGTGGTTGCGTGGTCTTTTTGGTGCAAACACCCATGCAGAGATCAGCAAGCACGGGCAGATCTGCTGACTCCCATCCTGCGGTCAGTGCCTAAATCCATGATGTTGAACTACTGTCTTTCTTTCCACAAAATACAAAATCTTTCAATCTTTCCTGTACTGTAGGAGTTAACTGTCTGCACGATAAATCCTTGGAGGAAGGTACATACGTACCTTCCCTTCCATCCAGTTGTGCTTTGCAGTACAGCTCATTGTCTTCCCTTTAGTGTCTCACTTTGACAACTTCTCTTATGTAGTCTTCATTTTAGCTTATCCCTTCCCCCACCAAATCAAATGATTTTGTGAAGCTCATTTACATTAAACCTGCCATATTTTCCTCACTTAGGAACACAAGCGTCTTCTGGAAGACAAACAAACAAACAAACCAACCGCATGAGCTCGGCAGGTCTTATCTTTGCCAAGGCACACAGTGCTTCTTGTCCTGTTTGCCTCTTGCCTGCTGAGTTTGGTTATTCTTCCCTGAGCAGGAGGCAGCACTGCTGGGTGCTCGATGTGGTCTCGGAGCAGGCTGCAGGATCCTGAAGCCTGCAAACAAGTCTCTGGGAAGACAGGAACTTGTCACCCTTGTGACAAGCAGGGTGAAACCAGTGCTACCCTTTGAGTCCTCAGCCGGTGGCATCCTAACAGTTCAGCTCTTTTCCATGGGGAAGCACCACTAATGGCCCCACGGGTCACCCTTTCATCCTGCCAGGTGCACTTCCACTCTGAAGGGAGCAGGAGTGCGGATGTAAAGGTCCTCACATTTCCTTCCCCAGGGAGCTGCTCTTTGTGCTCACCTTTGATCTCTTTGGGGATGCTTTATATTTCAGTTGCATACAGATGCACACAGGTGTGCAGGCAGACACATGTGCACGCAAAGCACGCTTCAGAAATACTAATTGCTGACCATTTAGGAGGATCAATGCTTTCTCTGAAAGGACTTATGTTATTATATTTTTTTCAAATATTTCTCCCAGTATCCAATTATTCCTCTCTCTGGTCAAAACCACATTGACAGATAGTAGTACAAGTCACTAAAAATCAACCACTCCTTTGGAGGAAGCAAGCTGGTCACATCCCTTCCCAATCACTTTGCCGCACACAAAAGAGAAAGAAAACCACAACAGCCTTCAAGCGGGCTTTCCCCCCATTTATTAGACTGAAATTAGAAATGCTGCTGCTGACTTTTGTCAAATAAACCCCCTAAAAATGGAAAACAGAGGAGGCTAGCGGGGTTTGCAGTGTGAGCTGGCTGAATGGGCGTTGGGGTAAGGATGAGGTGCAATATGGACAAAACGGGATGACAGGATTTTCTCTCTCTCTCAAAAGAACTAGAACAACCTCGTGTTAGCAGATGCTTCCTTCAGAAAACTTCTTAGAAACCTCGGGTTTTGGTTATGGCCTAACCAGCATGCACAGTCCCTTTGGAGCTGGTCCTGGCCACCAAAGGTGCCATGGAAGGGTTTGGCTCCTGCTGGACCTGCCTGGACCAGCAGCTCCGAGCCGCGGCTTTGCCAGCTCCTTGCCGGCCTCCACGGGGAGCGGCGGCGCGGGGCCGTTGTGCTTTAGTAGCAGTAATGTGCAGCACTTAGGCAGATGTTAGAGGACCCGGATGAGCCTTTCAGCATGAGGGGCTCCTGCCCATGATTAGTGTCAGCGAGCGCTGTGCTCCTGGTGCCCTCCTGGACCGTGACCACGCTGGACTCGCTCTGAGCCCTCGGGCATCGTGGTGTTGTGGCCTCAACTTCTTCCCCACTCGGGCACAGTTTGGTGCTGGCTGGGAAGGAGTCTCAGCTGAAATCACCCCGGGCAGGGCTGGAGACCCTGTGGGGCGGGAGATGCCCTTCGAAAGCAACAGCTGTGGGAGCTGCACCGGGAGATGCCAGCAGACATTGCTCCTGGGGCGTTCCTGATGGCAATCACAGTGGTGTGGCTGCCCACCGGGGCGGCAGGGATGAGCCCCTCGCTTGCCCAGGACAAGAAGAGAAACTCTGCCAGCACCAGCCCCGGCAGATTCAGTGAGCCCACGCCAGGCTGAGGGCTGCCCACAGTGCATTTGTGGTGGCTGGAGCCCTAGAAAGAGCGGCGGCAGGATGCAGCCCCCGGTCCTGTCACACGCAGGGGCTCGGCCGTGGCGCAGACCGTGGCACGGTGGGAGCTCCCCGCAGGGGAGATGGGGTCTGGCAATGGCCTCAACCACCGCGGGCTTCGTGGCAGAGTACGGGGCTTCTCGCTGTGCTCGTGCCTGCACTGTTGCTAAATGCATCGTGCAATGAGCTGCATGAGAGCTCCGTGGTGCTTGGCAAGGGCCTGGGGCAATGGGGAAGGGAAAGGCGTGTGGGAGGCGAGCAGCCTCCCCAAAATGCTGCCATTCCTCCCAACTGCTGCTTTGCAGTGACACTTACAGACGAGGAGCATTTTCTTTAACAAATATGAATCTAATGGATTAGCTCTGATCTAATTATGCATTCTGCATTAAGCCAATGCTCCCACTGTCTGCGGCTGCTGGCATAATTAAACTTAATGTACTTTTAATGATGTCTTCTTAACTCATGCATTCATATATGATTAGAATCAAATAGGACGAGCTGTCACGAGTCCAGGAGAGCTCTTTCAGCAGTTCCTGATGGGACTCATGTTGAAATACTAATAATGCAGCTTTGAAGGTTAACAACATTGGTTTTGAAGTGGGGAAAACCTGTCACACAGTTTGAGCTAATCCGAGGCAACAAAACGGCTCCCCTTTCAAGCTTAGCCTCTTCCCGTCCTAGGCTGCGGACCAGGGCAATTTAAGTTTTACTTTTTAAAGATGCAAGCTTCCAACTGTGTTGGAAGCTCTGGGCAGCAGCTGCCAAATGAGCTGGGGCCAAACCTCTGTGGGCACCTTTGGGGCAGTTTATGGGGGGCTTTCTGTCCTGGAGCACCTGTCTTTGCTCTTATTCCCCTTTCCTGATGCTTTTCGTTGAAACGGAATGGAAGCTGTTTGTTCTAGGACTTAGCAAGGAGGAGAGAAGCTGAACTTCTGTCTAGCCCTCGATGGAGTAACATTGGGTTGGATCCCCCTGTCCCAGTCACCATCAGATTGGGACAACACCTTGGCCTGGGGAAGGTGCTCCCTCGAGCTGTGCACCTGGTGAAGCCTTGAGCGTGAGACATGTAAGAAAGAGGCTCTCGGCACTTTCCCCAGGTAAAACACCAAATTTCAAAAGGCTTCTGTTTTAGTATTTGAACTAAGGACCCAGTTCTAGCCTTCAGTGCTAACCGTGGGGTAAGCAGGTAATCTTTTAGCAGTTGCTTCCTTGATGCCAGAGTCCCACATGCAGCAGGTAACAAGGGTGCAATGAAACCTTGTTTGTTTGTTTTTCCTACTTTTTCTGTTGTTCTAGAACACTTTTTTTCATTGGCCAGTGGCCTGGCAGCTGACATCCTGAGAGTAAGTTGTGAAATTGCCTCAAATCCTTCCAACAGGAAAGCATTGATTTATTACGCTGTAATACTGATAGGAACAACACGGTGTACCTTTCATCTGAAAAGTCAGGACTTATAGAACACGACATGCCATTAATTCTGATGCCAGCTACAACAGACGAGGAATTACTGCCAAAGGGATCCGGAGAGCATGTTAAGCCATCCCTGCAGAGTAATGAACATACTTTGGGGCTGTTACATTATACCATATTGATCCTTAGGAATCAAAAGGTACCTTGGCGGCTAATTTGGGCCATCAAAGGCTCCTGATAATAACTGTGTGAATGTGTGTGTGTGTGTGTGTGTGTACCATATAGTTAGTGCATGAGGAAGAGATGTGCAAATAGGAGCTCATTAAGCTTCTCAGTATTCCCAGAGGGGAGAATTTCTGTGTTTTGCTGCTCTGGAGACAGCTCTCCCGTTGTGCATGCCGGCAGCGGAGCTCCCTCGGGATGTGCTTGGAGGAGGTGAGGACCATGTGAGGTGTCACAGGGTATTTGCACCTCACTGTTCCCAGCTGTCCCTGCTTTTACCCCTGGACAGAAGCAAGGGGCTGCAAAAAGCTTGTGCTGGAAGAGCCCTCCTGCCCCAGTGCCCTGCCTATATCCGCACCGCCGTCTGCCTGATGCCTGCCAAAAGCACATCAGTTTTCATCCGTTCTGTAAATCTCTTCCTGTAAAGTAGCGCTCCTCACTTCCGCCATCCCTTTTCCAGGGAGCCCGGCACAGCCGGGGCCCGGCAGTGTGCACAGTCTCGAGCACAGGGCTCCGTGCTCCCAGCGCAGCGTGAGGGCTTTCCGGATCCCTCGTCCCTGCTGCCATTGCAGGGGAAGGGGAGGTCATCTGCTCTCTAAAGCTATGCACTCATGAGGAGTAATTCGGGGTAAGGCAACCACTGTGTGCATATCCAGGGCCTACTCCAGGCTGCTTTTCCAGCTGTGAGCACATTGACTTCATGCCTGGCCTGCACACAGGCCAGGGGGACCACGTGCCTGGAAAGCAGCAGAGCGGCTCTGCGGCAGGAGCCAGCTGGGAGGGGGGACATCTCAGCAGCGAAGCCCCGGTGACATGATGATAGTTTCTGTGGAGCCCGAGTGGCTCTGGCGCCTCCCGAGCCAGACTGTGTGTGTGGGTTTTGTCCCCAGCGGCTGTGTCTGGCCGCGGGCTGGCGGCCGCTCTGCGGCATCCTCAGGTCCCCGCTAGCTGCTGTTGACTGAGCGGGCACAGGAGATGCAGGGGGCTGCCCCACTGCTCTGGGGCAGTGACAGTGGTGCCCCACCATCTGTGCCTGCAGGCAACACGGAGGCACCAGTGCAGTCCGTGTTTGAGGCAAGCAGCGGCTGCGGGAACGGCCAGGACGGGGCCACCCAGCTCCGAGCCCTCGCTCGTGTCCTCCACGCTCCCCGGAGCATCCCGGGCCGCTGGGCAAGGGCACAGCTGTGCTGTGGCGTCTCCCGCGCCCGCGGGCCGCGAGGAGCCCCAGGGCACGGGGTGCTGCCGGGCGGGCTCATCTGGGCCCCGACTGCGGCTCCGTGCTGGAACACGTTACTTGGAAACGGGCACAAAAACGGTCTCCCGGACCCAATGTGAGGAATGGGTGACTGCTGCTTATTATAACCCCTCAGGAGCCTGTGCTCACAGTGCAACATCCCCAAGGCTCCCAAACCTTTCCGAGGAGGTCTGTGTGGAGGTGAAGGGCTTAGTGACATCCCCCGGGTCACTGCAAATGCTGCTGGTTTTGCTCACGACCCTGCCCCATGGCTTAGGTGAGTACGTTTTCCTTGCGTTTGCTGGGGGGTTGAGGCAGGAAAGGCCATCCGAGCCGGCCTGTGCCCTGGCCCTGGGGTGATGGCCCCCGGGTCACGGGACACACCGGGTTGTGCATCTGCTCCTGGCGTGCTCGGAGCTCCCAGCCGCCTCCGCTCTGCCGAGGGCTTTGGGTCCTTGCTGGAGAATTCGGTCCCATTTCCGACATTGCATTGACAAGTACAAGGGGATTTTGTCCTGCTTTTGTCAAGGCATAAAGAAACATTTCTTGTGCATCTCTGCACTGGTAGGCAAGAGTGAACCGTGCAGCACAAATAGTGTCTTCAGGCAGGCTCTGGACTCCCAGTGTGGCACTGGTTGCCTAAGGCAGATGTGGAAGACCAAAAATGGGTTGATACATCATCATCTGCCCCTGAAAACCTTCCCTGCAGGCCCCACGTGCTGGGAGTCTCCTGTGCTTCACAGCTGAGTGTCCCCTTTCAAAACACAGTAATTCTGCCCCTTGCTGAGTCTATCTTTAAAAACTTACCAGCGGATACAAAAACCCCCTGAACGTTGGGCACCTGGATCTATGAGCACTGCCCTGGGGGGACGCCTCATCCGAGGCACGTGAGCATCTCCATCTCCGCGCTGCACAACGGGAGGGCTGGCATGGGCAAGGGACGTCCTCTCAGGCCTGCGACACCCAGTGCTCACAGGAGTGTGACATTAACGATACAGCTAACCTGGGTAGCTGTCAGCATCTGCATAAAGGGCCAATCATCTCCTCTAACTCCTACTCTCCTTTCCACTTAACATACTTTTTGATGAGAATTTTAGCAGTCCAATTGTGTGAAAAATGAGTTAGAAATGTCTTAAATGCCCCAGCTGCTGAGACAGCATGGCAGCTCCTAGGAAAGCCAGTACGGGAGAGGATTTTTGGACCAGTGCTGGTTCGGAGTTACGGCTGAGCTCACTACATCCTCCCTCTTTGAAAAAATCAAGCTAAAGCCCTCAAATAGCCCTCCTCGAAAATGAATCCCACAAAACTCCAAACGAGAAGGCAAACCCTTAACTCTGAGCCCAGTGAATGTTTTGTTTCCTGACCCTTGGGTAAATATTAGATAGATTCCCAATTTCAACCTGAAGCAGTTTATTTGGCTGCTGTTCACAAGTCAGACACAGCAATAATCAAGGAAACCTTGTTTGATTCAGGTTGGCTAATGTTGCCTGAGGGGTAACATCATTTTCATTTCCACACATCCAGCACTGGCACAAAACGGCATGGACAGGTATGAAAAATGGTTCATGGATCCTTGGTGCTAAAATTCCAGCTGGTATTTTCATTTTTGTGTAAATAATAAATACCAATAAAAATGTTGCTTGAAAAAAAGAGAATGTGAAAAGAAAAGTATTGCTGAGTTTGATCAAGCAAAATCCTTTGTAGTACTGCCAAAAAGAAAGAAAGAAAGAAAGAAAGAAAGAAAGAAAGAAAGAAAGAAAGAAAGAAAGAAAGAAAGAAAGAAAGAAAGAAAGAAAGAAAGAAAGAAAAAGAAAATAAAAAAAAAGAGTTAAAACAAATATAGCTGTTAAATAAAAGATCCAGGTACCAAAGAGCAAAATTTAATGAAAGCCAAAACTGTTAAATATGGGTTCCTGTTGAGAAAAAATGTCAATGTCTTTAAGAGTTTTACCATTACTCTATTTTTAAGAAAAGTGTAGTAAAAATACATATTACAAGATAACATTTCCCCACGCTTTTGTCCTATTCCTCTATTTTCCTTTGTTTTACCCCTCGGCTGATCAGGAGCCTTTGCAGGCTGCTTCTCACGTCTCCGCGCCGCAGGCGGCCAGTCCTAGCGTAGACGCGCTGCTTCCCACGCGGCCGGAGCGCAGCCGGGCTCCCTGGGACCGGCATCGAAGGCGTTCGGGTCGGTTGGAGGCGGACGGGAGGCTCTGGGCAGCCTTCTCCCGCCGCGAGCCCTGGCAGTGTGGGGGCACGGCAAGGGACGGGGCCGCAGGTGAATTCGGGGGCCCGGCTGCGGAGGCAGGCTAGGTTTTGGGCTGCCTCCATCACGCTGGCGCTTACACAGAGCTGAAGTCGAAAATAAGAAAAGAATGGATTGAAAATAATGATGGTCAACACAAAGTGACCTGGAGAGCTGTTTGGAGTGCGTGACGACAGTGCTCGTGTTGGGAGATGAGATGGAGATCACAAAGGTTTCCAGTGACGGGGAGAGGAAAATGTGTTGGCACAAGACATGCTGTGCCTGACCTTGACTCTTTGACTTGCTGGTCTCCAAAAAGTGCTCGTAGGACAAGTGGATAAATGGAACAGATACTCCAGACCAGGCTGGTGTTAAAGGTGGTAAGCATATTGCTCTGCACAGACACTTGTACACTAATGGAAATTGGTATGCAGGCAGCTTCTAGCCATACTTATAGACAGCCTCACAGACAGATCTTCTTTGCAGGCCTGTGCCACCATTTGCCTGCATGACTTTCTCTTCACCTGCCTCCTTTTCCTGCTCCTCGCTTGCTACGTTGCACCTTCTGGTTGCAGGAAAAAAAAAAAAAAGAAAGAAGCAGCTTGGAACCCTCCAAATAGCAGCTCCGTCCCCAGATGGATCCTTGCTGGATCCTGTGAGAAACTTCAGACTTTGTTTGCCACCAGCAATGGACCTGTGAGATGGGACAATGGTGAGCGGGTCAGCTGCAGTCCCTGCCCTGTAGATCTTCTGACTTCAGGTGCTGCCCTGGGAACCCGTCACTGCCGAGGAGCTGCCTCAAGCTCACTGGGAAACAGTCATCTGTCCACATCAATGATTCACAGAACGAACCTTCTGTGTGGTCCCAGAACACCATCCTTGCCCCCTTGATCTCCACGCCTGCAGCTGGACTCCCGGCTGCCTGTCCAGCCACGTGGGTTTTTGCAACACCGAGTTCAAGATCAACAACCTGCTTTTCTGGCTTGTGACTGCTTCCCCCTCCCTGCAGACACATAAGTGAGAATCTGCTACTTTTGGCTTTGTACCCAAAGTACAGGCCACATCTTGACTGCGGAGCCGAGCCTGACCAGCTCCAATGCTATCAACATCATGGATACTTGAATGAAGCTCTCCTAGGATTTCCTTGTAGTTCTTTCCAGGAAGTCGTCTTGACCAAATATCTACAAAACATCCCTTTTAATTAGAAAAAATGGGCAAAGAGGGTTTTCAGAGCAAAAAGGCAGGGATATTCCCATTGCAGCCCCATGACTTCTAGCATGTTTAACTGGTTAATAGGCAGCCATCTAGAAGTGGATGCTCTTGAGATGGTCTTTTCCCAGCTCAAGCTGGTTCCCTCATGTGACCACCAAAACGGGAGCACACACAAAGCTAAGCAATGAAGAAATGGTTCACAATTGCTTATTGGCTCCCAGTGACCTAGGCAGGAGAGTTTCTTGTGACGGAAATGCTGCATTTACCTTCTCTTTTCCATAAACAGCAGCCTGTAACGATCTTAAACCAACCATGTGCTCTAGTTTGCCATGGATGAAGCTCTCTGCTCCATGACATGAGTCTTCTCCTGAACTGCCACTCATCATCTCTGGAAGAATTATCACTCTGTCTTCAGGTTCCCTGGGATTTCCAAACTCACTCTTCACTTTGCCCTTATAAAATAGCCTCCTGTTTCTGTTCAGGTTCTTTTTTGCATCAAGTCCTTCCTTTTGCAGGGAGAGCTGCTCTCGGCTCTTTCTGCCTTGTTGCAATAATTCTGCATCCAAGTTAACAGAAGAACTGAAGGCAGAATCACGATGGACAAAAGGGGTCAGTGCTGATACCCTGCAGGGAGTTCAGCTTGCCATTTTTCAGATATTCTTTTTGCTGTTAGTAGCTCAGACATTATGGTTTGCATCCCAAACTAAACCAGATTAAAGGGCTGAGCAGGGAAAGGGAAAAGGACTGATGTTACCCTGACACCACAGGAATTAGTAAGAAAAAATATATATATTGCACACACTAAGACTTATTAACAACCAAGTTAAAACAAAATGGCATAGTCCTCATTAGTGTTCCAGTGGTTCTCCAATCAGGGACGGTTCATGAGTCTGTTAAATCCCATTACGCTCTCCTTATTGCAGTACAGAGCTGTTGCTGTTCTCCTGCCGGTGGATCTATTTGCAAAATAAAAAGGGAAATAGATTTGATTTCCTTAAGAAGATCCATCCAATTGTCCCTTCTGTCGTCGTCATTTGTCTTGTTGGTGTTGGGTTTGTTTTTGGCTCTGGAGAGGGTGGAGTTGGGCTGCCCCTGCTCTCACCCAGGCGATGGGTCAAAAGGCCAATTATAATCCTGTTGCTCCCAGGGACATGCCGGTGCTGTGGCTCATGCACGGAATCGTCTGCATGGATTTGTGGAAATCGTGGCTGACCACACGTCCGTTCTCTCCACTGCCTCCTGCTGCAGCCGGCCTGGGAAGGGTTGATGTCCGTATGGCTTCATTGATTGATTGCTGTGGGATTAAACAAAAACCCTTTTTAGGAAGGACGGGGGGGTCTCCCCCTGTCCTTAGCAGTGTTGGAGAAGTTGCAATATAAAGCAGTGTTGTCTCTCTGTACCTGCTCTCTCCCTTCCTGCCTCCACTGTGCTCCTGCTTGCTGCATGTCCCTACTGCAACTGCTCTGTTAATCTGCACCTCTTCTAGATTCAAAAATTAAATGTTCAGCTCTGTTTTGGGGGCATAAAGCATATATGGCATATGTAAGAACTACTCAAACCTCTGCAAATGTAAGAACAGCCATACTGGATCAGATCAGAAGTATTATATTCATTTCCCCCATAGATATGCAATTGCTACTCCAATACTGTTACATATGGTGGGCTGGGACTCACTGCAAACATACGTTTAACTTTCCTCATGTGAGAAGTTGAGCACGTGCCTAGGGTTGGGTCTGCAGTAATGAATGATGTAAGCAGGAAATGCAAACCTAACTTAGGAATCCAAATCTCATCTTCCTGTTCCAGATACTGTCCAAAAGTTTTGCCTGCTTTTGGAGATCTATGAAAAACACTTGTTTAGAAACACTCAGCTAACAGATCAAGTCCTTTGGGTTTTTTTTTTGTTCTTCCTTTTAAGGTGCCTCAAGAAGGGACACAGTAGAACGGGATGCCCATGCGATGGACATGCTAAATGGTTTTGGGGAGCGACCAAGCAAGCAAAGGGGAGCAGCCTAGGCCAGACGCTGGCGGTGGGGGAAATGGCTCTCCCTCGCAGTCGCTGGTTATAACGGGACAAAAGCACTGCAAACTAACATTTATACGACCATTTGTGGATCATTCGGAGCAACACAGGAAACTAACATTGAGCAGCATCTGCTTAGGACTAAAACTACAGAAGTATTGCATGCCAACCCTCCTACTCCGGATATTTGTGACATATCTAGCTTTAGAAAACAATTGTAATTTTTTATATTCAGGGACATTAATTGTGCATGTTATCTTACCCTTGTGCTCAAAGTGCCTTTCACTGCCTGTGGAATATTCTGAACCCCAATGGGAAGAGCACTTTAACACATTTTCAGTGAACTGGAAATGTCATTATTGCTGATAAAACATTAAGTGGGCTGTGAAACGGTGACATAAAATGCAAAGAAGTGATTGTGGAAAGAGGTGTTGATACTGGATAAGTTTCGGGGCTTGCTAAAGTAAAGATTTCACTAAACTTCAGGAAACTTACTTCATACTCTGCATACTCTTACTGACTTCCATGCTCACAGGAGTGGTCAAAGGGAGGAAGAAAGGGGATGCATTGCTCTTACACAAATCCCTTCGCACCCTCATGCAGAATAGCAAATGCCTTAGCAGGCATTGCCACTGCTAGTTAGCTGAGTCAAGATGAGCTCTTTGCACAGATACTTCATTAAATCCCCAAGGCTCTCAAAGCTAATCCAGCTTGATCTTGCCATGGCACTCTGAAACTTAGGCACACCAAAAATTTAGGGTGGAAACAAATCTCTTGGACCAAAGGAACTACACTTTGAAAGATCATGACATGGTGGAGAAGACACCCACTGCAAGCAAGACTGATTTTCTTAAATAGGAGACCCACATCACCAGGAGTCCCATTCCAATTTACTTGGGAAGACTGTTCATCTGCAGCTAAAGGCTGGAAATCTGGTAAATGCTCTGTGCATCTAGAAGTGTTGCCTCCGTGTAAATGGTGCCAGCAGGGTGCCAGCAAAGGGAACAGCAGGATCTGATTCATTACTGCACTACCCCAGTTTTATCTTGCTCTTATCTGCTTGGGTTTGGGGGGATTTTTTTTTTTATTGCAGTAGCTGCTCTGTGACAACAGCCCCAGCACACTTCATCCATGCTGCGACATGAACCGTGGCGGTTTGCTTTCTTAATTTTAAGCACTAGCAATATTTTTCCGCTACCATTGTGCTGTGAGTTTGTTCTGTATCTGGATTTTGAACAGGAATTATGCCACACATCTGATTTTACATCTGTGACCAACTTTGACACGCTTGACCCTCTTCTAGCTTCCTCTGATGCTCCTATTCCTTTCTAACAAGTCAAGTTACACCGTCACTTCATTATGCCTATATCTTGGCTTTGCAGCCATGGTCTGGGCTGCATCCGTCTCTGAAGGCAGCTTTGGAGCCGGGCTGGTATCAGAAAGAAGGTGTGAAAGGCCTGGGAATGGGTTGCCACCTTCATCCGCTTTGATTCACTTCTGGACTTGTAACAAAACTCGATTAAGGCAACCAGCATGGCTAGTCCGAGCCCACCGATGAGGATATAGAAAACCCCTGCCACATTGCTGAGACTCAGAGCGCTCGTCTTGTCCTATAAGAAAAAGGAGAAGGGAGGGCATGTGGGGAAGAGAACAACAAAATTAATATGAGATTGCCCTAGGAGAGACAGTACACAACACAGCAAAGTTGGCATTACATAATCTCCCTCTACAATATGTGACATTTCTAAGAGAGTTTTCAATTTTTAATTCAGTGTCTAGTAAATCTAATGTTTCCCTCACACAAACAAACACTTCTTCCGCAATGTGACACTTTGCAAAGGTTTGGGATCTCCGTTTTTCAATCATCAGACTTAAATGCTTATTTACTCAAAATGCCTAGTTTAAATTATTGATTAAAGGAGAAAAAAAAAAAAAAAAAAAAAAAACTCTGCCTCAGTGACATTTTCTTATTGCTGATGTTTCGCCTGAAATAACCCGTTCTCTGGGAAATGTTCATTCCCTCATTCCTAGATTGTTTCCCCCGCAAATTCTGTTGCTGAGCAACACATCAAAATGGTTGTTTTTCTTTTTTTTTTTTTTTTTTCTCCAATATTGAAGTTGAGGTAATACCTGAGATGAGCTGTCCTCAGAAACTCATTTGATTTCTATGTAATAAGGTAGTTACTTCATGTGTAATCAAGACTCACTGATGCATGTCTAAGTTAATTATTTGGTTCTCAATAAACAGGATTATTAATGGACAGCTACTTGCAGTTGGCACCTACGTTCTGATTTTACAATTGCCTAATGAATCCTCACGGCTCTCTGGGGAAGAGGCAAGTTGCAGAATGACTCATTTTCCCAGCAGGGAAACTGAAGCCCCATGTAGAGCAGAGCTCTCTGCACTACCCTACCTTGACCAGGCAGAGGCTGGGGCATTAGGATTTCTTTGGGCAGAACCTCCAGACTTAGCTCCTGGCATTAATTTCTGGGTCATGCTTTCTCTTTGCAACCCATCCGGATGGAGGTTCCCTGCTCCCTCCTTGCTACTTCTTTGCAATTTTGGCTCAGTGGCCACAGGTTCTCCAGGGTAGGCACAGCGCGCTGGTGCAAAGCTACTGGAGAGACCCGGGTTGGCCAGTGTTGTCAGTCCCACTCCCTGGGCTTGTCCTCAACTGCCAGGCAGGGAAAGGAGAATTGCATGAGGATCATTTGAGAGCAGCCACACAGTTGAAGACTAATGTTTATGCCTTTCCAAAGGTAACAAAGCCTCTCTCAAATTCTTCATGATCCCAGCTAGTACGTGGAGTGGTGGGTGGCACAGCCTGTTTCCTGTCCTTCTAGGACAGTTGATCCACTCATTTTCCTTGGTGGGTTTTACAACAAGAAACCCATACTTTTCAGGAAGGGCAAGGCTTCAGGAAGCAGAAAGATAGCGTGGAGCGATGTCAAAACAACACGAGAGGGTCAAACACTGAACTGGAACGTGAGCACGGAGGGTTTCAGCTGAAGGGCTGTCCATCTGGCAGTGGGCTGGCGGGCTTGCAGGCAAGTACATTTTGCAGAAGGATTCTGTCTTTTGGAGTATTAGGGTTCACTGACAAAAATATAACCGTCAAAGCATGAAAACGTTTCAGGTTTCAAAACTAAAAAAAAAAAAAAGTTGAAAAGGCTTTTTTTTTTTTTTTTTTCTTCTTATAGGAAAAAAATAGAAGGCTCCATTTAAAGATGCTAGAAAAATGTTTTTCATTACTTTCCCTTCAGCTGACCCCACTGGCCATACAACGTGGCACAGCTTTCTGCCCAGCTGGAGCACTCACTGTGGTCCATCCTGAATCCTTTGCTGAAAAACGCAGCACTTTGATTAGAGGTCACCTCTGCAGAGCTTTGGTCACTGGAAAAACCTGTGCAAGTGATTTGCCTTCCCATGCTTGGCTGACTGCCATCTCTGCTAAGAGATTCACTACCCTCACCAACGCGTTACTCCCCTATGAGCATGATGGGCTTCACTGGTGGACAGGTTTGGTTTGCCTTGGGATAATCTTTTCATGCTGGTCAGTCTGTAATCTTGTCGATGTGTCTGATGTGCTCTCTGTAATGAGCGGATTTTGCAAATATCCTCTTAGTTTCTGCAGTTTCCATATCTGAAGGATTATTTATCTGGTCTTTTATAATCTGCCTTTATGCATTTTTCTCCTAGTCTTGACTGTACCTTTGTTCAGCAGTCTCTTCTCTGCAGATTACTGGGAGTCACTTTTAAGAACTTGCTGAAACTTAAGGAGGTTTTTAGGAAAGATTTAGTAAAGCAGAGGTATTACTCTCAGAAAACTGGGTTACAACGCATCCTGTACCTTGCCTCTTCAGATGTAGAGGCTAAAGGGGCTGTATCAGCTTGAGGGTAGACAAAGACGGTAGAAATGGGCTACCTCCTTGACATTCCTATCTCATGCTTTTAGACTGGCTCTATAAAGAAAAGTATCTGATGAGCAGGTTTGGGGGAAGGATGGGAAGAGGGAAGGAAGTGGAGCTGCCTATTTGTCAGTGTCTTACTGTTAATTTTAAGCCCATATATTCAACTTGAATTTGATAGAGGGGCGGAGACATCCAAGATATCAGAGACCTCCAAGTTTTGTGAAAAAGGCTGACCTGTGTAACATACTCTAGGTGACCCTGCGTGTGCAGGGGGGGTGGGACTAGATGATCTCTAAAGGCTCCTTCTAACCTTAATGATTCTATGACTCTATGACATGGTAGAGAAATCATATTAGTGTTCTCTGTGAAATAAGTGTATTGGCCCAATCCTTACTAAGCATCAGAGACCCCATACGGATGTCTCCACATGGCAGCCACAGATTCCTGGGAAACCTGGCTCCCTGGGCTCTTTGCTTAAGGGAATACCTGGCTTTGGGCTTTTGTTGGCCACTTCTGTATTGATACTTCTGTATTTTGGAACCTGTTTTGGGGGTAACAACAGGTGACTCTCTCAGCCAGCTGTAGTGGCAGGGATATCTGGCAGCTAGGAAAGGCTCCTATTTCTTAATTTCCTCTTTCCCCTGGATATATGTGGAAAACTAACCAATAAGTGAGAGGAGATCACCTAAAGCCATCTCCTGCTGTAACATTTCACACTATTAATCTTTAAGCTGTTGCAGTTGTCTTGCATTTGATTTGAAGTGGCCTTATTATGATCATCCTCATTATTAATGTGACAATTCAGGTGAAATGAAAGTTGACGCTTCGAGCAGTGAGAAAGGCCAAGGAAAACATCTGTTCAACATGGCACAGCAGTGGGCAAGCCTGCCGGAAAGGAGGGAGCAGGCTATGTTTCTCTTCAGCACCATAATAATTTGTCCTCCAGGGAACCTCTGTTGTGGGAAGCCAGAGGACATGGGCAGCTTTAGCAGGGCACTGAGAAACACAGGGATACAGGGCACCTGATGACAGATCTTGCTATCATGATCCAGGCTGAGAAATCAAATTGTGGTGTTGCTTAATTTTTTGTTCATGTTTTCTTTTCCTTTGCCTTCTTGCTTCTTTTCCTCTCCCATTGGCCAAGGGACCAGGCAACCCCAGGAAGGTGAGGAAGTGATGCATGCCCGGCCAAGGCTTTTCCTGCTCTTCCAATGCAAGCTCCTGACTTAATAATATGCAAAACAATACAAAGAAGTATCCCAAATCTGTGCTTACTGCTGGCCCGTGAACCTCCCCTGCTCCCTACTCGAGCTTGGTGACACCAGGCGCTCTCCGCGGAGCTGCCCATCGCCGAACCAGCTTGTTAGTGGGAGTGTAAATGTCGCCGCTCGTGCCCCGCAGCGGCACGGCGCTGACGTGGGGGAAAGATTGGCAGGTGGAGAGAGGAAGAAAAACCCATCCTGCTGAAAGCGCGGCCTCGTTGCCGCAGCAACCAGGCACCTTCCCGTCTGTTCCTCTCAAACGGCGGCACGGGGTCCGTCCTCCTGTTCGCTGTTATTTATCCTCCTCGGGTACTGGCAATAAGGGCCGCTTGCCCTCTTGTCCCCCGCAGAGCCACAGCCCGTCTGTGGCACAGGACGATGGCACCTCGAGCTGCTATGGTCTCCGTGAGCCTGCTGACAAGCTGAGCTGCCTGGAGAGGAGGTGATGGCCTCAGGACGCTGCAGAAGTTGAGGAGCTTTTACGGCAAACGACGTGCTGCCTTTCTCGGGGGAAGGTTTGAAGCTCGGTGACGAAGGACATGGTGCT
>VZSV01000015.1:7493623-7538520 GCA_013398735.1 Nothocercus julius
AGAGTACAGGTTAATGAGCAATATGATGTCTGAACCATCTGCAAAAGATTAGTTAACTAATGAGCCAAAGCAGAGTGTAGTTTTATGTGGGTATGTGGTGCTAATGAAGAAAATGCACTGCCGTTTCTTTGAACACAGTATCAGTCACATGATTTTTTGGCCCTGTACTAAGCATTTTCCCCTGTTTTTCCTGGGAGGCTTCCTTTCATATAATTGTCTCTCTCTTCTACTCATAGGGAGTGGCCAGATCATGCATTGGTTTATCATGAAAGCATTTTGTTGAAAGACTTAGAGGTTTCAGGTCCTGAAGGGAGGTAGGTTTTTAACACCTGTCCTGTGTTTGTTCACAGGACTTAGAAAAAATGACTTCCATTCCTGGGATTTCTAGGGAACTTTGGTGTCAGGCTGTCTGCCTTGGAGAACTTGGTCTCCTAGACCTCCATCTCAAAGACCTCCCTATTCCCTCATACAACCTTAAGTTCAGACTCACATAGGATTTCTTGGATAGTCTTTCCTGTTTTGGATAACTTGTTTTTTTGGTCTTCTTCTTGCTCATAAGTGTGTCTAGCAGTGGAGGAGAGGTCCTGCCAGGTAAATGGAAGGGTTTTGCAGCTCTAACCATATCATGTGAGACAGGATCACACTTTGGACTGACTGGCTGGTGTTAAAGAGCGGCATTTCTGCCCTTTCATCATGGCCCTTCTCAATCAGTCATGCCTAAATGCAACTAAATGCTAACATTTGGAAGCCAAAAGGTATTCAAAGCTAGATTCACTGAGGAAGGAACAAGAAACAGCAGAACTTCTCTATTTTGAACATTTTTTTTTCCATATCTTGACATTTAATTCCCTTCTAGAACCACCACCACGAACAAAAAAAAAAAAAAAAAAACCCAAAACACCAACCCAGTAATGAACTCTGAATCAACATCTGTCTTGGATCCTTCCCTAAACAGCTATACTATACTGTCTATTTATAGAAGTGACAGGTCCCATGAAAAATCAAAATGAAGCCCTACTTCTAAAGCACACCTAATCTCCTAAGATAGGCCTGGCTTATATGTTCACTCAAGCCCAGGTCAGAGCTTTTTCTCTGTGAATGAAAGTGAATTGAAATGAAGTCTGAAGAAGTGACAGGCTGACTGTACAGATGCCTCACGAATGTCACCTTGCTCAGGGCAGTCTCTCACACGCAGGACCCCAAAGGGAAAACAGACACTACATGATGACTGAAGGGAACTACTAGGTTAAAACAATTAAAACATCAGGAACAAAACAAGCATAATGGGACAAAAACTGACAGCAACTGTTCCAAAGAAACACCATCAAATGGAAAATAAAGCATTCCTTCTTTGCCATTAGGCCCGTAAGAAATTTGTTCCACATGCATTTGAGATGAAAAAGAGGAAAGAAATGTTAGGAATATTTGGAATCATGCCTAGCAGAGGGATGTTTGGAGCAACAGAATTGAAATGATTGATGCACTTTTCCTTTTTCTGATCATTTATTTTTCTTAGAAGTATGATAAATGACTCCTTTACATGCCAAAAATTACAAGACAGGTACGATGTTTTGGTTTGTTTGTTTTCGTAATATCAAAATTAGGATACAAGATTGATTTTTTTTTTTTTAATCAGCCTTGCATCCTAATTTCCATATTTGCAAGATAGAAAACAAATGTTGGAGAGAGTATGACAGAAAACATGTTAAGGCTCTGAGAATATATTCACCTTCATTTGGAAGGCCTCCAGGCATTTCAGAGTCTGAACTGCACAGGTTGGAAAAATTACTTTCTGGACCACGTGCATTGCATTCATGAGTTTCTCTAAAGCTATCTCCAGGAACTGCTAATACTGGAAGTGCTGCATGCAACTTGTGCTGATTTAATAAATAACTGAAATCCCTGGGCCTGATCCGCTATGTGATGTTGCTTCTTGGAGTCTCTGGGCTGGTTTTACTGCAGGAGTGGGGCGACCAACCCAATTGCAAATGCTCTGGTGGTTGTTAGTAACCCAGAGATCATGGATTAATTGCACCGGGTTATGTCAGCAAGCAAGTATAAGTTCACATCTACTATTTTGGCCAAAGTGTTCTGATCAAAGTATGTTTCTTAAACAATTAAATCAGTTATGGAAACCTCAGACAATCTACTTAAAACTGTGGCTCCTGAGCACTTACTAGTCCTGGTGAACTCTTACAACTTGCATTCCTCATTCCTGTAACAGGAATGTGCATAGCTGCTGCCAAAGGGAACAGCACCTGCTGTGTAGCTCTCATCACCCTGCAAGTTTGTGGATTGCGATAATGCTGCTCTGAGCAGGCAAGTGTGCAAGACACTCTGCAGGAGGGCAAGCTCATGTCTATGAAGAGCCCAACTGTGTTCTGTGTCCAAACTCTGCTTAATTCAGATCTGGGGCTGCAGTTTTGAAGAGTTCGCACTTTTAAAGGAAGGTCTCTGAAGTAATTTTACATGACACCTGGGCTTGTGACAGCTGCAGGTCTGGGCTCAGAAATGTAGGGTTGGGACTTGCCATAAATTTCAGACTTGCCAGGACCTAACTCTCTGAATTGACTCAGTGAATGAAAATGCACGTCCTTTGCAGCACTTTCTCAAAGCAAGCTTCCCATCCCTCCCAAATAGCATGTCCTCGTAGGAAAGGCTGAAATGCTTTCCCCACGAGAGCTCCCTCTGTAGGCATGGCTCCAAGCCAGCGTGGTATCGTACTGGGCAAAGCTGTGCATTCACATGGCACAGGGCGAGCGTCCCTTCCAGGTAATGCTCTGTGAAACCAATGGTTATACCACAACAGCCCCCTTCCATCACCTAACACAGCAGACACATTCACAGCAAGTAGAACAGCCAGGATCCAATTTCCAATGCAGGGCTTGAATAATTAGACATTCCCATTGCTGCTCAGTGGGAGCAGGGTATTTTAATTCCCTGCAAATCACACCGAGTATTCATCCCCCTTCCCCTCCACCTCAACTCCTTGCCCCAAACTTTTGTGATTAACACGGCAATGGAGATTGAACTGCGTGGATATACACTGATTAGCTGGGTGATCTGGCAAAAGAAAGCAAAGCCAAGCCACTTACCTCAGTGCAGACCCCTTTGGCGTTGCAATGCCATAGCCTTTGGAGTCCAAGTTACCTCCCACCTTCATGGTGTCACAAGGCTTGCGCTGCTCTATGTACTCGTTCATCGTGGACTCCAAGAGGTAGGCATACTTCCCTTTCGACTTTCTCACCCGAATCATCCCCTCTTCTGTAGTCCTCACAAAAACAGAGGGTTCGGCTGACTTCATGTATGTCCACATCTTCTCAAACACTGCTATTTTGGATCGCTGCATGGGACGGCAGAAACCCAACAGAAGCATTAATAGTGGTTTGGGTACCAGCCAAACTTCCACAGTGCATACCCATGTGCTGGGTAGGCCAAGGAAGTCAAATGGGTAATGAGATTTAGTTAACGAACCTCTTGCCATTTCCTGCACCAGGGCCCAGATCAACCTTGTTACCTCCTGTCGCACTAGGCTATTTGTGTATGGGAAATTATTTTGCTGATCATAGGGTAAATGAAGTTTGGAGGGGCACAGATTAATCTGGGGAAGCGCACGGATGTACCCCCCTTCTATTTACAAAAGCAGCATATCCCATGCATTGGAGACACTGCGAGGCTTCTGAATGACACAGCGACAGCTGCACTTTTGCTGCTCTAATGAGAAGCCCAGCAAGTCCTAATATGTGAAGGGGAAGAGAACGAAAAAGACAGTCCTGGGGAGAGGATGAGAGAAGACAGGCCTGGAAGCCTCTGTCTACTGCCTGAGGAGAGAGAAAGGGCAGGCTCTAAGAGTAACTTTCCATCCTCCCTGCTTCCGCTCACACACAAGCAGTATCTGCCACAACCTAGACCTGCATCTACGTGGTAATTTTATAGTCATGGCAGACCTCTGAACAGGAGTGGTGGTTTCACTGTCCTGCCATTGTGCAGCCACTGAGCCCCTTGCCTGTGTCAGGGGCCACCCTGATGCACTCTAGGCAGGCAAAAAAGGGACTATTCAAAATGTTTGCATTAATATTTCCCTTTTACCCTAAAAAATTCTTTAGTGGAGCCAGCTTCCAGGGTCCCATAGGCAATTTCTGTCTGCTTGGCCAAATCCTCTGCACTTTCAATGGGCGACACCATCCTTTCCACCGTCAGGAAGGCAGCCAGGTTAGCTGTGTAGGAGGATATGATGATCAAGGTGAAGAACCACCAGACGCCACCGACTATGCGGCCAGAGAGAGACCTGGACACAAACGGGAGAGTTAGGCTGAGTTAGGCTCATCATGTACCCAGGCATTTACCCAAAGTTATGTTTGAATGTGGTCACAACTGCCAGGAAGATTTAGATTCAGATCATGCCCATCTGAACAACAGCTCTGGCAAGGTCTTTGCAATGGCTTGCATCCACAGCAAGAAGGAGCACCAGCAAGGAGCCGAACCAGCTATACAGACCAGACGAGATCATCGGGTTAGTTCCTCCATCACCTGAAGGTTTAAAATCAAAACTCATGACTTTCCTAAAGCTCAGAAAACTATTGAAGCTGAGAGAGAAGCTATAGGCTTAATGAATAATTTGCCTACTGACATTCTCTGTATTCAGCAGAAGGTTAGACAAGATGTTCATAATAGTGCCTCACAATCTTCATATCCAGCACTCATTGCAATCAAATAGACAATTATCTGTAACCACTGGGGAGATAGAGAGACAAATAAGTCAAACAGACATTAATTTATATTTAAATAATTTCAAATCATTTTAAGAGCTAAAGGTAATTTTTAGAATGATATAAGAATTCATGCACTCGGCCTGAGGTATTTGTACTCTTTCTCTCTAGATGCAAAACGCTATCCCAGGAAGAAAGTAACTTATAATGCTATTATATAGAGCCAAACAGTCTGACTAGGCAGTACCTGTTGATGAGAAACACTGTTCATTGCTCCAAGGGAGACTGTGTCCTGACATTGTCTTTCTGCTGACCTGGGTCACTCCCCCAAAACATGGCTTATCAAATGGTGATGGTCATAGCTCATTCCAATAAGGGATCCCAGACCAGCCCATGACAGCGTTCATGTGTTTTTTTTCAGGGAAATCCACAGGATCTATCCCCAAGGTCGTACTACAGAGAGTTGACCATTTCTTTTCTTAACCACCCACACCTCAGAAGACAGTAAAGAATGACAGCAGGGAGAGCTTCTTGGGTCTGCAGCCCACCAAGACTCGTGATTGTAGGATATATGCTGGTCACTCTGGCTCACAGTGCCTCACACAGACCTGCTCCACTGCTGGCAATTCTAGCAACAGACTAAGTGCACGGATGGTCCCTTGTCCTGCACTAATGTCTTGCTGAGCGCCCCCAGCTCTGATAGGCAGAGAAGGGAATCTGAGATTGGCTGTGGGAGTGTGGAGCGCCATGGGAGAGGCAGGTTGGTAGCGAGCGCTCCTCTCCACTATCCTTGATTCTCCAGGCTAGAGGTTTTTGGTTTAATTTTACTGCTGAGATGCTCCTAAAACAATGTGAGATTAACTGGCACCTCCGGAATGATGCACCCTATCCATCTCAGGTTGAGAGGAACTCCCTCTGGAGACTCTATCTCTATTGAATGGCAAAGGAGCCTTGATGTCTCGGTTGGACTAGACAGCTATTTTTTAAGGTGCTAAAGTTAGTTAAGTTGAATGTCACCTCCACGCTTCTACCTGTGGAGAGTTCTCAGCCCGCAGGGCTGTCAGCACAAATGTATTTACCTTTCGTTTCATATTTGGAGAGGGATCATGGGAGGGAGGCAGCTATGAAGTCAGCTCACACGTCTTGAGATTGACGGGGAAGAGGAAAAAATACCTGTCTCTAATTAGCCTGGATGACGCGTACTTAGGGAAGGAAGCACTTTGAAAAAGCACAGAAGCATTAAACAGAAGTAACTGGATAATGTCAAAAACAACAATTTCTGCTGATGAAGGCCACTTTGAGCTGGCAAAACCCATTTGCATGGCAAATAATCCCATTCATCTCCATCTGGAAATTATATAGCTCTTCCTGATGAAGCTGGATGAAGCTGGGATATTTCTGCGACTTGTTTCAACCCCATCAGCTGCAGTCAGCCGGATTCCTGCCTTTAGACCTCAGACACCCTAGCTGTATTCATTACTGGCTTATCCCACGGGGGCTCCCTGCTGTCAGCTGCAGATGGCTTATGCTTGCCAGCTCCACACCTGGCATTAACAGGATGAAGAAGTAGCTATGGGTATTCAGACTTGGAAGCAATAAGGGGAAGGAGGGAGATGAGGTATTAGCTTCTTTCCTATCGGAGCCAGCTAGGGCGGCTGCGGGTCTGTAACATGCACCCATCTACCCCGGGCTATTTCTGCTGCACAGGCTGGTCCTTCCTCCTCATTACATAGGACGCCACAAGCAGGTAAGGGCTCACCCTCATGGACGAGAAAGGCAAAGGGAGGAAATAAAATCTTCCTTTGGCTGCCAGCATGGCTGGGACTTTGTGTGTCTGGTAATGGACAGCATTTGCTCTCATTGCTAGACTTAGAGCTAAGAGCTCTGAATCTCAACTGCTGCAAACGCACAGTGGTAAAACCCTTAGCTAGCTGGCCAGCTCCTAGAGACCAGTGATAAAACCATCATAAAAAATATAAACATGGTCATGATCCCACAAGCAGATGCAGTCCCATGCAACACTTGTATGGATCAATAGCAGCAGATGTAGGTTAAACAAGACAAGTTGGATAGGCAGGTTGGCTATTCAGCTTTTGAGCCAATACCTGTTCCAGTTTACCAGAAATAAGTGCCTGGAAAGACAATATCCATTACAATCTTGTTCTGCTACTTCCTTAGAGCAAGAGAGAGAGCAATGCTATCACCATGGGAAACATTTGCAAAAATGCCTTTGTAAATTAGGAGATAATGTACCATTTCTAGGAGTGGCTTCAGTACTTGGGAACTAAAAGTCTGCTGGAAAGCCAGTGGGACTTAAGAGTTATGTTTATGTTTTAGTTGGAGCAGTCATGGAGGAGTAGACATACCTTGCACTTGTATATCACTTTGAGGTTTAGAAAAACCCACCTGAATAGCTAGATAACAGAGGATGACCTTCCATTTGAGTAAGGAACGATCTGCAAGCTTGAGCCCTAGCAAGGTTCATTTCTCTTCACTAATGGGCAGTTTGGGGTTTAAATCCTCTTGCACTGAAAATTCACATGTCCCCATACTCAGCCAAGCATAACATGAAGGCAATCAGCTCTCTACCGTGCAGAAAAAAGAGGTAGTGACCCAGTCCTCTGCGGAACTAAGGTACGATGGAGCATACCAGTTAGTACATTAAAGAGAAGCCAAAGTTTTGACATTTAGATTTGTCTATTTGACCTTTGGATTTATTCACATTCATTATCATATTAATATTTGTGAACAGAGGATTTAAAAAAAAAAACAGAATAAAAAGGCAAGTAATGAGCATGGATAATAGTGTGGTAAGAGGCTTTAATGAATGGCTGATTTGGGGAGGTGGAAAATGATGAAACAGCTACAGAGACTAGAGAGTGTATTTTTTAACCTATGTTACTACCCCTACGTCCACATTCTTCTTTCCTATTCAAAACTATTAAAGATCTCTTGGCTTCTTCTTCCAGCTCTGCCTGGCTGGCTAAAATCACCCTTGTCCTCTCCCTGTCTTGGGGTCCTGCCCACCCTTTAAAGAATGATGGCAAAAATGGGGTGCTCCTTTCCTATCTTTCCCTTGTAAGATTTATAAGTATTATACACTCTGTCCTCACTATTCATGGTGCACAATCTACTTAAAATTAGAGCTGTTTGGGAACCAGAATTTCAGCACTATGGAAAAATCTGAAATTGTAAATTAATATTCTCAACTGGAATTAAAAGATAATGGTCTCAAATATCCTCTAAAAATAGCATTCTGAAAATGTTTGATTTAGGACCACTGTGTCTTTGCATTTTTATGTTATTTAATGCTTCATTTCCCAAAGGCTAAAAGGTATAATTTTGATGCAATAAACAATTTAGTTTCTGCTTTCTTTTTAGAAATCATTTTCTTGCACCTTTTATAATATATTCAACCATTATCTACAACACATCATTTAAAAGATAATTCTGAGATTTGTTATTTTACATCTGTCTCATGAAAAAAAAAATTGGATATGTCCAAGCTTAAATTAATCATTTTCATTGTGTCACTTTGACAATCTTTTTTTTTTTATTTCTCCTTGCAAAAGCAACTGCAATGTACCAGCTGAAAACAAAAAAGAACCTAAGATCCCTTTGTTCGTACGAAGTGGCTTTTTTTTTTTTTTTTTTTTTTTTTTTAAAATGTTCCAGCTGTAGCACTGATGAATTCTTCACAGGAAAAAGAAAAGCATGCAGCTAATCTTTCTGAAAACAAAACACAGTACTTGATCAGACAATTTGCTCTTTGATCTTATACCTTACGGAGGGTAAGGGAAACCAACAGGAGTTTGCTTCTGTTTTGCCAGCTTATTAGAGGCAGCAGCATTTCTCTAGCAAGATACATTTTTGCAAAAAGATTAACAAGATCACTAGGAAATATACAGGGTAAACCTCACTGGAGAACTGTTTGAGGAGCATCTGAGTTCTCTCCCACTCCCCGCAACCCCCCCCGAATTCCTTTTTTATGGAGAATTACACTTAAACTGACAGCGTTTTAATTAGAAACGCAAATCTGGGATTCTAAAGCCATAGTTGCTTTGGGAGGATTTCCCAGATTTGCTGCTAAATTCAATTCTAATAAAGGCTCACTTAGCCAACTGACATATTTGTCACTGAATGAATTTATGCAAAACTGTTGAAGGAAAAGCTTTTACATGCTTGTTCTGCTGATTGCGGGTCAAATCCACTTTTGGTCTGCTACCCAACAGACCCTCTGATCTCTAGAACTATTCTGCTAATTTGATAATGACTCCAGATAATTTCATGGGTCTATCAAAGTGTAGACTTGGTAGAAGATTAGCTGCAAACATTTTGCTGCAGTTTTGCTCTTAAAGAGCAAACATTAAATTCAGTCAAGGCCAATGAATTTGTTTTTTCTGTGTATCGCAGACCATCTGGAATGATCGGTCTCACCATTTTGTCTCTGACCCTGACATGGACCTTGATTTGCTTGGAAATCTGTGAAGAGTCATAGCCAAGGGGACAAAATAGGTTTGGGGACGTGAATTTGGGAGGTGGATCTGGGAGGATCTGATGCACGCTTTCTGGGAAGCTGTTAACCTCTTATGCCCAGCTGCGCTCTGGGGAGTTTTCAATGAGCTACCCATTGTTCTTCAAGAAATTGGAGTGATTATAATGCATGTTTCTCTCTGTGTGTTGTATTATTAATTTTCTTGCCCTTGTTAGTTTGCATTTACTCATCAGTGAACCCTACCTCCTGGTACATGAGTCTGGAGTCTTGGCTGCAAAGCCGGGCTTTAAAACAGCGTCAAGAGAGCTCTTAGAAACACATAAGTGGGCATGTTTTCTCTTGACATTCTCATTTATTGCTCCCAGTGGTACAAATCAGCTAGTCCTTCCTCAGCTCTCCTCATTACTTTTTTGCAGGGGTAATGGTTGAATATTTTAGTTCCCCATAGGTAACATTAACCAGCAAGATAGGGTAAGAAAGCTGAGGGTGTGCAGCTATGGGTAGTCTCCTGCTGTCTCTCCCCCACTTCTCTTTCTAATTTCTGTTTCAAAAAAGAAAAAAAAAAAAAAAAAAAAAAAAAAAAAAAAAAGAGGAGGAGGACAAGAGAACTGGGGAGAGCTCCTTAACTTTGGGATGTGTGCTCTCCATTCCCTCCATCCTGCCCTGAGGCAGGACGCGCCGCTTGCCCGCCGTGCCAGGCTGGTGCACGGGAAGAAGGCAATGCTGCCTGCAGAACCCCAGGAGAAGCCGTTCTACAGGGGAATTTGGGATCACTTGCTCTGTAGAAATTGCTATGATCAAACATATTGTCTGCAAATATGCAGAAACTCCCAGATTCACCTGGAGGATGTATATCTGTGGGGCGTTAATTATAAGTCACAGTTTATTCACTGTTTCTTTCTGTCAAAGCTAATGACCTTGGACAGCAGCGTATGCTCCCTCTCCTACCATTTTATCTCTTCTCTTGCAGAATACATTGGCAATTTTTTTCTTCAATTTCCCTTCAACGGGTAAAACCTCTTTCTAAAATGAGTTTTCCTGCTTAGTCAGAAACACATCACACCACTTGTCGTTCTGCAGTCAGCGCAGCTAAGTCTGCTGCAGTGCAAAGTCTAAGCACGACTACATGAAGCAGCTACCTGCTGTTTTCAAGACGCTCGCTTAGTTCTTTGAGAGGCAAGAGGTACCTAATGGCCTGAGCAGAGGAGCAGCAGCCAGGAGCTTACCTTCTGTTGCATGGGAGGCCCTGCCACTTTACAGGATCAGGGCAGCTCACTTCATCTCTCTAATCCCGTTCCCCACTGAGTGAGAAGAGGATGAATCACATTTATGAACTTCACCTGGGCAGGTGGCCCCAAAGCATCAGTCTCCAGGTGGAGTTCATCTCACAGTTGATTCTTTCCCTACTCCCCATCCCAGAGACCCTCTAGCAGCAGGTAATTTATTGTCACACTAGGGAAGTGCCTTCCTGTGGTCCTCACTGACCACATACCACAACCTGCTGACACGCAACCAGCATAACTCACCAGCTCAACTAACACAGTGTAGTGTTGGAAGTGCTATATGCCAAGCCACCATTGCACTGACAGAGGTGACTACTGCCCAAAGACTTCAGCCAGGCCCATATTCTACCCACAGTACAAAAACAGGGATACAAAGCAGAACTGCAGACCAAGCTCTGCCCCCTAAGTCAAGGCAACCATCATCCCTGAGCTGTCAGAAGCAGCTGCTAAAATTTGGCTCTTATTCCTAAAATTGCAGGGTAGCATATCCACCTCTTCCAGAGCGCTGTTCAAAGAGAATAGTAAGGAAAGAAATAGGACAGGGAGATTAGATGAAACTCTTAAAACAAAAAACAAAAAAAAAAAAAGAAAAAAAAAAGAGTTTGGTTGAAAGGGAAAATAAATAGATCCAAAGTCCAAAGAAGTATACTGTGATCCTCTTAACTATAGGCACAGTATGTCTCTCCATGATGCAAACCAGGGTGTACTTAAGAGAGGAATATTTAGACAGAGGTTTGCTGGAAAACACGTAGTCACTTTGGGCTGCTTGGCAGTTGTGGTGAAAGGCAAAGTCTAGTTTTGCTAGCTTTTGCCACAAGGAAAAACCGACTCTTATCATGCCTTTGAGCAAAATTTTTACTGTAAAGAAGTCTCTCCACACATTTTTCTCACCTTGGTGACATTTGTTAGCTTTGCTGAGAAAAATTCACAAGGTGACAAGTATAAAATCTTGTCAGAAGCACTCACTGGAGAGCCCCAGGAGATTCATTACTCGGGAGCTTCCTCAACCTCAGGTGGCCCCAAATCTAACAGGTCTCATCCTTCCCTTTAGACAATGGCCTATTGTGCTCATTTCCTTTGCTGTGTTGCTAGATTTTGTACTCTCTCTGTTTCTTTTCTGCAGAGTGCAAAGGCTGTTCTCTTTAAAGATTTAACGTATTTTGGATTATATACCAGTTCTTTATTTTCCCAAGATCTTTCTTTAGCCATTTACATGTGCTCACAGTTTAGAGCTCCTTTCCTGAGGCTTCTGGTCAATGTTGTAATAAGACCCCCTCCAGGCTACCTCTCCTTAGCTCTTCTTGCTCTGAAGACTGAGGAGAAAAAAGACTTTTCCATAAGGAGAGTATTATCTGCAATAGAAGGATTCATTCTGAATAATATTACTGTATATATCTTTCCTTTTCTCTCTGTTTCTGATTTAAAATGTGATCCCTTAAAATGTGACAAAGACTTGTACATGAATATTTTTCTCTATTTTCACAAGTGTAGAAGTGTACATCATACCCCTTATAGAAATTGTGAGGAACGAGTCTTGGCTCTGCTTTCCCAGCCCTGTCTTTTAGGAGAGCAGTATGTGCACAGGAATGCCTGTCTTTTAACACTGGAACTCCCAATCCATGAAGGACAAGTGTGGTCAGTGTTTCTGCTGGCACTGTTTCACCTGCTAAGATCCATTTGGTGATTTTCTTAAGGTTTCGGGAGCACTACTGAGATTAAAAGAGCCCCCCCCTCCTTCTGTCTGTCTCTATGCAGCCTGAGATATTGCTTCTTACTGAGAACTTCAAGAAATAAGAGAGAGAGCAGAAAATCCCTACTGTGGGAGAGCATCCCTCATGTTTGACTTCTGCCCCTGGGCCCTCATGGCCCCTGCTTCACATCTTGCCAGTATTCCCAGCATGCAGATACCTATTTTTACTGCTTTTGCCACTCACAGTATGAGGACTCTTCCCCTGTTCCTCTCTACTCTTCCATTCACACATTTGCCTCCTATTACATCTCATCAGGCTTTGTTGGGAAAATTCATTAGTGTATATAACGTGCTTTGAAGTTGCCCAAAGAACAGTGAATGTAACACTTTTGCACTTCTATAAGCTCTTTTATCTGAAGATCAAAGTAGTAAGTTATCCTTACTACGATTGAATTATTGCTGCTTGGCTTTCGGATCTAAGGGTACGCAGCAACTCTTGTAAGTGGGCATTAATCAGAATTACTGGATGGTGTTATGAAATAGATTGAATATCTTGAAGTACGCGAGTGTTTACAGAAACGGAGACATACCTGAGCTGCACATCCTTTCTTACCCTCTGATGGTGCTAGGATGGCACTAGCTGCGACTTAGCTCCTCTGCTCCAGGCACAGGGGAAAGACCAAGACACCACCATGGAGGACTGTAGAAGCTTCTCCATGCTCTGTCTCCTTCAATCCCAGATTCCGTCCAAGCACAGAAAGACTTTTCCGCTGATTTCTAAGCATTGTCCTAATTTCCCCAGGAACTGCTGGGTATGCCATACTGTTCTCTTAGATGTCCATCTTTCCAAACAGATCCCAAGAGACGTTTATCTCCTCATCCCTCCAAAGAGCTCAGCTCAAGACCTTGTTCTGCCTCAGTGCATTCACTGACCCCTAGAGAAACTAGGGAAACAGAGGCTTTTTCCAAGTAGGACAGCTGTGAATATACAAATGACTAACAAGCCTCCTCTGTGATGGACCAAAGCAAACTCAAAATGCTGAGGCATTTCTTGGCTGCAGCTTCTGGACGAAAGAGAGCAAATGGCAGAAGGGAGGGAGGAGCGAGGTGGGAGAAGGCAGGGGGTCTCCATGTAACCTTGATTGCTCTACACAGCCCAGAGACACTGGGACTAGGAATG
The DNA here is from genome assembly GCA_013398735.1 of Nothocercus julius. Classification (NCBI taxonomy): domain Eukaryota; kingdom Metazoa; phylum Chordata; class Aves; order Tinamiformes; family Tinamidae; genus Nothocercus; species Nothocercus julius. The sequence continues at coordinate 7,506,981 of VZSV01000015.1, forward strand.
AGGCCTTGTGAGAAGAAACTTCAGTGACAGAAACCAAAGCAGCTGCTTTCACAGGGATGGTTTTGTATTTATTTATACTCATTTATATTTAATTTGTCCAAACAGTTTGGGAACCCAGAATCTATGTGAACTACAGCAAAACTCCTGTTTTCCTCTTTTGAGAACATTTGTTCTAACTTCAGAGCAATACGCATCAAAAAAACCAAAAGACCTTCAAAGTCCATTCCCCATCACTTTAAGCAGATATTAAATTCAGATCTTAAATTAAATTTAAATAAAGTCACTCCTCTGGAAATAGTATTGTAGTACTTCTCTGGAAGTAGTGTCTGGGACAAAAGCAGAACAGCTATAGTAAATCCCAAACTCCTTTGGAAAAAAAAAAAAAAAAAAAGTACTTTGAGTCTCTTTGGCCACCTCTGGTGAATTAAACCAGCAAAGAGCAGCTGTGGATGCCCCGTGTGCCAGGAGCTAGAATGATCTGACTCGAGGAGCTCAATGCTTGTTCGACTGTCTATCCAGACAGTGTGCAGATGATATCTTAGTGCTGATAAAAGTGATGTGCAGCGTATGGAGGAGTTATTTGAACAGGGATTTCCTGTGAAAACATACTCAAGGCTTCCCATCTTTGATAGAGTATTTTTCTGGAGTGCTCATGAAAGCCGTGTGTGACAGGCAGCCTTGCAAAGGACACCAGGGACACGGAGGGCGCTCAGCTCCACACAACCCCTATGCCAAGACAAAAGCTCCTGGCAATCCAACTAGCTGTTAGGAAGAGGCAGGCACGGTCCTGACTGCAGCTCAGAGAATGCCAGACCCCAGCTGAGCCTAGTGCTGGGGGCAACAGGGTATCAAGAAAGGGGGAAAAAGTAATAACAAAAAATAAAACGTGTCTCTGCTACTGATTAAAAATCAGCAAGTCAGAGTACAGGGTAACAGGGAGTCCTCGGAGCCTTAGAGGGTGTCCAGCTGGAGTCAGGGGAAAGGCTGGAAGTCTCATTACATTGTACAACGTAGTTAGCTCTAGCTCACGCTTTCCTGCTCCTCAGTTAGTGTACAGCACTAGAAACAAATAGTAGGTGCCCTTTCCACACTGGAGAAGTGCAACTTCCCACTGCATTAAAAACTTGTCAATGCACTTTATATTCACTGAAAATTTCCATTATTTTTTCCGCTCTTTTCAATCAAAGATACCAGAAACATCTATTTTATCATAAAAAAGAGATAAAAGTATTAAGTTGCAAACGTGATTTTAGTTTAATAAATCTTATTTTGGTTTAAGTTCTTTACTGGTTATTTTAACAACAACAGGTGGAACAATTAGTAAGTCCACCACTTAGTGGGAGGACTTTTAGCAAATTCAGTGGTGTCCCCCCAGCAGCTTGAGTGATAAAGGCCTAAAGTCAGAATGGTGGGAGCATGACTACATGTGCATGACAAGGGGACCATTCTGGGATAGTGTCTTGCAAATGAGTGAATGAAACATTCCATAACTCTGGAGCATTTAGAAATTCTCAGATGACAGAGCGTGAAAATCCAAGGGATTCATTTTTCCTTTACAGTTGAAATTGTATTTTCCCAACAATATTCCCTTAGCTAAGTAATTTCTCCTTCTGAGTCCTCTCTACCCTTCAGCATTTTTCCAAATAAAAAGGAAGCTAACAAGGATGACTATTTTAGAAGAATTTCCATTTTCCCCTAGCTGCCACGTTCCGGTTGCCATGGAAGTGTGCAAGTTCCAGAGGGGACTGTTTAGTTCGATACTGTGCAATTTGTCAAGCTGCTCCTCTGGTGAGTCACTTTCCCTGGTTAAGTGTGTTTCAGAAATAAGTGTGGTCATCAGTTCCTGGTGATTTGCAAGAACTGCTGTTACCCTGTGACCTGATTTTTCTCTCCCTGGGCATAATTAACTGTGCCAGGGAGAGAGAATTGCAATATCACTTAGTACACCTTTAAGAGGGAGACTTTTCCAGAAGTTGAAATCCTCATTTTCTACTTTTATTCTTAAAGATCAGTCTTAGCGCAGTCCAACCAAACTGCCAAAAATAAATGGCACTGAACTTCCTTCCCATGGACAAGCATCCAAGCTCCCCAGATCCACCTCATACTGGAGCAGAAGCGTTGCTGAACCAACCTCATCCCCAGCATGAGCTGCAGGTTGCATGCAGAGCTTGCAGAGAACAGATGAACTTCCCTCATTGCCAATACACTCCTTGCCTGGAAACTGTGCAGTGAGTCCAACTGGCAGGGAGCTACAAAATCACCAAAATGTCTCCAAAGAAGCCTTGGAAAGCACTGCCAGCAAGCTCTGCTCCCTGCAAACGCTGTCTTTCTCCAGAAAATGGTACCGCCGACGCTCCACCTCCTTCTTTTCCTATCCATACAGGCCCACACCTTAAAATCCATCTTCCCCAGACCCTGCTGGGGAGAGGGTGCATAGGAAAATAAAAAGCACAAGCCCTTTCTTGTTCCTTGGGTCACTCCTGCTTTGGGGGAGCTTGCATGGCTCCTCAGGGTCTCTCTAGGACAAGCAAAATCTTGTTTAAGTTTACAAGTGTATCACAAGGACGGCACCAAAATTGCTAATGAGGCCAAAAAGAATGGCAGATGCTTGAAATGTGAGAGAAGATGCCTACTGAAATCAAGAAGAATTGCCAAAATAAACATCCAGGCTTGGCTCTCATATCAGGAAAGAATTAAAATCCTTCTAACTGCTAAATGCAGTTGCTTCTAATTTCCCTAATTCTAAAATTTTAGCAAAATAAGTACCCTGCAAGCATTGCTTGACTAAGGACAGAACAAATATAACTCCCTCAAAACAACTAAAATCAAAGTCCTCCCCAAACAAATAACAAAAACACCCTGGTCCCAGCCAGCTTCTGTTTTAAGTCTTGTCTACAAGTAGATAAAACCTTGCAGTACAAGGAACTTTTGATGAAATTTAAAAGTGCTGCTATTTTTCAAAATCTCTAGGGGCTAGTTTAGAAAAAAAGCCCTCAACAACTTGCAGTGCAATTTTACTGTTATTTCCAGCAGCTCCATTGCTGAATTCTCCTGTGGTTTTTCTTCAATTGATCTAAGAAGAAATGTAAATAAACAGGAAAAATAGCAGAAGAAAATGCTCAGCATTAATTACAGGTACATAATAAATACTGTATTTGCTCTTCTGCACACATACAGCTATGACAGTGCAACAGAGGGCCTGCAGGAGAGACTGCAATGAAATATAAGCCCAGTTGCACACAGCTGTAGATGGGCCATAGTGCACTATACCTGTGTCACAGACAAATAACAATGTCCACAAGATGAATATAAATAATAGATTGTATCTATTATTTTATCTATTATATCTCCTCCCCATCTCCGAGTGCATTCATTCACATCAAAGCCAGCACCTTCCTGAGTCACACCTTCCTTTTTGGCCACAGGTCATGGGTCCAGCATGTGTCACCGCGATGGCAGTGGCACCAGGGCTTGGACTCTGCCGACAAGATGAGTCTTGTTTAGCTCTTCACCCCTAGCCAGTTGATAGCTGGACCCCATTTGCACCATATCTCCTTGCACACAGAAAGCACCTGCAGGTTTGGGACATGCTGGGCTGCTCCCCAACATGTCCCTTGTGGCACCATGCAGCGAGTACAGAAACTCCTCCTGCTCCTGCATCCCTGCTGATGCGCTAGCAAGGTCCCTTCTCAAGCTGTGTTGAAAGTTTAATTTTCCATTTCACTTCATGCCCAGGCTGCCCAGGACCTCTCCAGCTCTGTTCTCAATAATGCAGATTATCGCAAGCCATTCCAAGCTTTGTTGTGTGGATATTGGGACACGATACACTATCATATGACTAAACATTTCCCTTCTAATCCCTATGTGTTGTGATCTGCATCCAAAATATATGCGTGTTTGATTTCCACAGCACAATCCATCCATGAAGTTTTGCTTATTTTTGGAAAAGTCCACTTAGTTTTCCTGACATGGCACAGACAATGACTGGTTTTACTGGTACTGTGGTGGTACTGCGTGCTATTTATCCTTTATTTACTTTACTGGTGGTACTGTGTGCTATTTATCCTCCTGTCAAGCTCCAGTGGGGACAAGACTCCTATAGTCAGTTGGCTGAAAAACTCTCTATATTCTATCCCATAATGTCTTCAAAGAAAGAATAAATGCCCTTCTGGAAGATATGTTTTAGCCAAATGTATTTTACTTTAGTCAAACATAAGTTTTCTGACTTGGAAGAAGGGTAACTGGATTAAATTTAATAGTCTGTAACATACAGGAGCCTTCCTTTGGACTTGAACTCTGTGAAGCAACTCACTTTGAGATAACAGAAAATAGAAGACCAAGCTGGGAAGCTGTCAGCAAAAATGTGTATTTGCTCCCTGCTTTTTTATCCTTCTCACTACAGTCAAATAATTTATCTTGAAGAAATTGTTTGGGCATGTGAAATATTCGAATGGCTCATTTTGCTGCAGAGGCTCTGGCAGCTGAGCCATCACTTTGCTTTCCTTCCAAAAGGCCTCAGATCTGTCCCAGGCGGGGAGGCAGCAGGAACCATCAATGTGTTAGCAAGGCCCAGCTCTCCACAGCCCTTATATGCTGGGGTTATTTTAAGCTCCGAACAAAATTTATCAAATTGCACTTTTGAAAAATAGCACAATGTGAGTCACATTTACTTCATAGTCCTTTTGCTGCAGACTCTCACTACTGGCTGCAGGATATTTATTACCTCCGATGCCTGTTCTGAGAATCTCCTTTCTGGGTCTGTATTTCACATTTAATGAGTGCTTTTGCAATTTCATGACTGTTTTCTGAAGTTTAGGTGGCATTTCGCACAGCCTAATGGTTTATGGCCTGTTTCAGACTTTACTGATTTCTGCCCATAGCTATGTACATGAAACTACTCACAAGCCCCAGCAGTTGCTTTTCCTGCCTTCTGCTGCGTCTCAGTGACCCAGACCATCTCTTCACCTCACCCTAGACAAATTATTCCATGTGGTGACGTCTGCCTTCCCCCATCTCCTTGACTCTGAGCTACTATCCCTACATTTCAGTAACATTTCTCAAAGCTCTGCAGCCCCCAGTCTCGCTTGTGACCTTCTGGGACACGTGCAGTGTTCTGGTATGCTAATCTCCAATGATGCTCTTCTTATTTTCAGAAATTACCATGTAATTCTCTTCTGGCATGGCACAGAGAAGAGTGGGAGCATTGCTTGGAAAATCTGTTGTGTTTTTTCAGGTGTGAACTTCATAAGGCTGATCATAAGGCATATAAGGCCTTCATAAGGCACAGAAATAGGTTTCCAGAGTGAGAGGCAGGGCAACCAAAGGCAAGTCTAGGTACAAGGTCCACGTGCTTCTAATTTGGCCAGCAAGTGTTTATCAAGCTCTGATGGAAATGGTGTTGCGGCCACCACTTCTTTCACCTCAGCTCCCATAAAGGCAGATCAGCTCCCTGGCCACTCCAACATCTGCACCCAGCTAGGATGCAAAGTGGTTGGACCATCGTGGCTCTGCACCTCACTGGTCATATATGACGAGCGACTCATCACGGGAGTGTGTTTGGAGCACCTGAGGTTTCTTGGTAGCTTGAACAACGTATTTAAGTGGATTAATGTTCTGGCTAATAAGTCTGTCCTTTTTACAGTGCCAAGCTCTTTCAAAAGCATATTTTGCCTCTGTGGGGGACCAAACTTCCCTGGAGACTGGTCAAAGAGGGGGCAATGCACTTTTATAGGAGCAAGGAGTTACTGCAAATCTCATTACCTGCCAGACAGAATGATGCGTCTGCAGTTTCGATCTTACATGTCTTTTAGGAAAAATCTAGAGTGGCATATGCACTTAAAACAAATGTGCTCTAGAAAAAAAACTCCAGACAAATTTCCTCTACTCCTTCCCAAAACAAAAGTGAAATAAACAAACCAAAACCTCTACAGAAACAAAATACACCCCTGCACTTGCTCCTTTCTGCTGAGGAGAGAATGACAGAACAGATGTATAACAGAAGTTATTTAGGTTGATTAATACATTACTGGGGAGATGCCAAGAGATTATAGTGATAAGTTTAGAAGCAACCATATAGAACATATACAGGAATAGAGCAGATCCCCTCCACCTGCCACAGTGTAGTTTCACCAAGCACTCATTTCTGAGATGTGTCACAGAAACCCTGCACTCAGTTCGTGTGAAAAATGCATGTGAAATACAGAGAGAACTCAGAGCCTTTCTGTACAACAACATCCTACAGGAATTCTCACCCTTCTGCTTCCTCCTTGTGTTCACATGTCACTAAAATGTTCTCTTCCTCTTGCAACTATCACAAGAAACCGTACTCAGAGTGCTGGGACTTATTTAATAAGTCCATTTTTTCAGTTTTCATTTTTTTTCTTGCTTTCAAATATTCGCGATTAAAAATGCCTTTCTGCTCCATAGAAATATATTGATTTCAATGAAATTGTTATTTTTCATTATCAGAAAGACTGACTTAACAACATCAAAATAACAATAACACAATCATTTGATTTTTTCCATTTCAAAGCAAAATTAACACTTTGAAACGGTGATTCAAAGTATGTTGTTCAGCTATAGTAAATCCTTTTATTTGCTAACTCCTCTCCAACACTTTTTACTAAGATGTTTCAAAATCTGCTATTCTGCAAAGTCTCCACTTTTCACCTCTTCACGCTCCTCCCTGGAACAGAAACTGTCTATCGAAATGTCCCCAAAGGAAGACATTCTCTTTCCTGATTAAGAATGATGATGACAACAACAATGAGAATGAAAACAGCAATAACCTGATCCTAACTCATGGGGTCGTGTTACAAGACAGCGATAAAGCTGAATTCCCTCTGCTGGGAGGACTGTCTGAGTGCCCCTGCTAGACTGCAGCTAATCAAGGATCTGATGACAAAGCATATTCATAGAAGTTGCTACTATCGAAGTGCTCTTCAGATTCTTTACTTCCCTACTATCCAGCGCCTCCTATCCAGGAATGCTGCGTCCAGCAGCCGGGATGGCGGAGCGTCGCTGCTGCCGATGCCGCGTGGTGCACGCGGCGCGGCCGGGGCCTGCACCGACTTGGGCATCCTTCTTCCCGCCACAGCTTCGACACCACCCTGCCATGTATGAAAAGAACTTCCGTCTATGGCGTTCACCCATAGATGAACAAATGGATCCCTGCTGAAATTTCCTTCAAACAGAAGGGAAACCAAACCAAAACTGGGTGGGGAAAAAAGAAAGCAAAAGGCTTCTGTGCCTTCCTCTTTTCTCACAGCATCATTCAGATGTCACTGCAGCACATAAATACGGATAGCACTTTGCCTATAGACTCCTTCTCATGACTAGCATTAGACTTCACTTTGGGTCTAAGCAGGCCAAAGAGGGTCTTAAGCTAAACCAGGATGGGGAGCAGCCCCTGCCAGCCCGTGTCCACGCTCTGTGTGTCCGGGACCTCATGGCAGGTCAGGCCAGGCGCCGGCACCTGAACTGCCCACGGGTCCTGCCTTCTGCTGGTGCCCGGAGCAGAGCTCTCGGAGACGAGGGCAGTTACAATCCACATCCACGGCCATAGCCACTGTCCTCAGGTATTGCGGAATTACCTGTAGGAGTTGCAACTTGCACAAGCACACTGCAGAACCCGTCTGAGCCATGCTTTTTGCTTTTGTATGAGCAAGGCATGGAGAAGAAATGCGTATCACGGGCTACTGCGACAGGCAAAATCTTTATCTCGACACTGGTGGGAATACAGTTTTCCAAAAGGAAGAAAAGTCAGAGAAGAATCTGTTCAGTTCCAAGGCATGCAACAAGATCAAACCACATGAATTAAGAGAAGGTTTGCAGGGGAAGGTAACCCACCTTGGAGAAATATCACATCCTTGCTGCATAAAAGCTCCAAGGGAGAACCAGAGACTGTTGAATATCCCAAATTCATTTGTCTGGTCATTGGCTGGTTGGTCCCGTCCTTCCTCGAACTCCTCAGTGTGCCACTCATAGGGGCTGAAGCGACTGACCAGGAAGAGGACAACGCTTACTCCAATGTAGGCAAAAACAATGCACATCCATATCTCATAAGCCAAAGGATCCAGAAAGGAAAAAACGCCTGGTTTGGACTTCTGAGGTTTTTTTATCATGATAGAGATACCTAGGCTCATAAACGGTTTGGAAAAGTCTATAACCTCTTCTCGAACCAGAGTGATGGTTAATGGTGCCACAGCAACATCAGCCCTCTGAAAAGAAGAGACAAAGAAGAGATTTGCGTTTTAGGGACAAAATACACCTCTCAGCTCCAGTTCTTTTTTCTTGGATCTCTGTTTACTTCTCACATAGCTGAGGTTATCAGATAAAACGAACTACAGAAGAAATGTTAAAAAGAAGCAGTCCATCGTGTTTGTGAATTATTTCCATTTTATCACTGCTGATTACCAGGTCTGTTTTGAAATAACAGTGTTTCTTTTTCCAGCCACCCAGCTCTTCTTGTCTGATTTATCCTCTGCTGTTGCAATCTGATACAGATGACTTTCACTAAAAGAGTCTCATCATCCAGACATCAAAAGAGGCAAGGAAAGGCCAGTCGCCTGGAAAAGGCATGCTAGAATGTTTACTGCCATCAGGAACTACTCTTTGATTGTATAACTTATATAAGAGAAGATGAAACTTCCAGTGACACTGATATGTACTCTCCATTTATTTCACTATCAATCTCGAAGATGGAAAGGGAAACGTATTGCAATGGCTGAGGTTGCATCCCAGAGCCTCCCGGCAGGATGCCTGTGGTGTGACACGTGGGCCTGGGCATGGATGTTCCCTATACCGCCAGGTGGGGTATTTAATACACCACAGGTGGGGAACCACCTGAGTGAACCTGTTTTGGAAGGACTGGGTGCAGGGTGTGACGGAGCTCCCAGTGCTGCCCAGAATTTGCAGTCGGTTGCCCAGTCCTGCTCCTTTGCTGTGGGCAGAGGCAGATCTGCCCCAGCTGGACTGAGCTGCAAAGCTCAACCTGCCGGAGCTGCCTGTCTCCTTGTGCTGTCTATGAAGGCTGCCTAAATAAATATGGATTAGACACATGATTCTAGTATGGCTATGGGAAAGTAAGGCAAATTTCATTCCTTATACCTATACTTTATACCTATAGGTGTATTTGGCTCAGTAGCTTTGTATAATGAGCTTCTGTCCTACTCTGGTACTGCAGAGATTGGGTACAGGTGGAAGTAAGTGGCTACACAGAAAATGTTCTAGTCCCGGTATTCAAACCAAACATATGCTGAGTGTGTCAGACTGTATCTTTCTTTCATCCTGCCATTAACACGCAAATATAAAATAGAGTAATATTTGGAAATTGTACCCATGGGAAAGTTTGACCTTTCAGTATTCTTTTCTTCCAAAAGAGGCAGGAAGAAAACATCTTTTTGGAAACACTGAGAAGAAATATTTTGACATTTCCATGGGCACAGGATGTTGTCCCTCCTTAAATTAAAATGTTTCGTAGGACTTCTTATTTGCATTAACAGAGCTTCAGCCCTCAAGATAGCTCAAGCCTTGGGGCAGGAAAGATTTTTTTTTTTTTTTAAAAAGAGGACTTAACTAGGTAGCATAGAACATTTAGTACAGCACAAAACTGTTTCCCCGCTTCAGAATTATTTTTTCCAATCAAGTTAGAAAATAATTCAGCTAACCAAACAAAAGCTTTTATTCAGTTTTGCCCAAGAAAATGTAAAAATTTAAAAACAAATCAATAAGATTTTTTTTCATTGCAAAAATCCAGGTTTTTTATTTTTTTGAAAACTCATAGTAAACTCTAGTGACTGACAGGTGAAAAATTAATCATAAATGTAAATCTTTATGGTAGAAATAACAGCAAGAAGATACCCAAAGAGAAGCATTTTGGTGTTTAGAATGGACATCTGTCCAGACTGATAAACCGTATTTGGTGTAACCATTTTAAGAACAGCTATGGGTGAGGAGCTGGCTCAATGAGGTATCTAGGTCTTGGTTTGGGGGCAGATTCTCTTGTTATTTATTTTGAAGGACTTCTTTGAGCTCTTCTCTGTAGAACTGCTGAAGCACCAAACGTTCCACAGGAACTTAAGGAAGCATTTCTTGCCAGTGAGGGTGACAGAGCCCTGGCACAGGCTGCCCAGGGAGGCTGTGGAGTCTCCTTCTCTGGAGATCTCCCAAACCCGCTTGGACGCCGTCCTGAGCCACATGCTGTAGGTGACCCTGTGTGTGCAGGGGGGTTGGTCCCTTCCAACCTTAATGATTCTATGATTGTATGAAAAGAAGCCTGACTGCATTAAGCTTTGAGGAGGCCTTCCATACAGATTAATGAGAGCAGTGCTGGCAGGAAGGTTGCACTGACAGAGGGCGAGGAGTTTACAGGTAGGAGAAAGGCTCCCTTTTACTGGGGAGCTTGAATTTGCTTTCAAGACAAGAGTTAAAAAACAATGGATGAGATTATGAACTTACCCCATAAACCAGTTCTCCCACCATGCCGTTCCATGTTTTAGTGTCTGGGTCCCGGGCTCCATACTTCCCGTCTCTGACGATCTCCAGCCTGTAGTGGTAGCCAACATGCTTGGCGATCTCCGCAGCGAGCTCCACACAGTAGCCTTCGTATCTCTCGTTGCCTTCAAACTGGTTGGCATTCTTCTTGAGCATCACGTATGGGTCTTCCTGGCACAGAGAAAACAAATACTGAGTCACACTTCACTTTTCTAGAGATGCAGCTCAGACTCTCAGACTAGAGCACAGCATGCAGCTTCTGGCCCTCTTGCAAAATACCAGCTCTGTGGTTCTTTACCAAAAGGCACAGTCAATACGCAGGGGGGTTACAAAGTACTAACTAATGTACTAATCACTAATGGTGATTATTATTATTATGGCCTTCTGCATTTAGTTATATAGAACTGGAGGTAGCTCTTGTTGTGATAGGCCTGACGGGAATGGAGCTGGTGGTGGTTTTTGGGTAACAGCCTCTCAGTGCTGTTCCATAAAGGATATTTGGTGCATCCAAATGACGAATAGAGGCATGTCTATGTGGGCACTGGCAGAATCAAATTTGCTGGTCAGGAAAGAGTCCTAGAGATGTTTAACTGGGTTTGGGTATTGTGTCATCTTCTCTGCAGACTCACAGTAAACATTCAACAAATAACTTACTAAAATTTCATCAGTTTTGGCAGGGTAAGTTTATGCAATGACACAATACATGATACCACATATTAAGAGATAAATATTGTTCCTTCACGATTTGTTTTTAAAGTTATGGTTCAGGCTCTCTGCACAATATAGCCTATCCTTCCCAAAGGATAGTCCCCATTCTGTGGGCTAAATACAAAACACATGTATAATGTTCCTAATATACCTATGCTAGTGCCTCTCCTGTCTTGTCATAATCTTTTGTATTTCCTGCACTTACATGTGAGATCCCTTAAATATTTATTTAATCAGCCACAGCAATTTTCTGATACCTTTATGGACCCAACAGGAAGCAGTAAGTGCTGTTGTTTTTGTTGCTGTTATTACTATTATTAAATAAATCATACTGCAAAGAAAGGCACGCAAGGGCAAAAAGGAGTCTGTACACCAGCAGGTGAGGAGGGAGCACTGGATTTGAAGTCAAGAACTTACTAGGATAGTTGTGACTATGTAAGTCCTGTTCTGAAGACTTGTGGACTCATTGCCGCTTTGAGTATCCGTGGCCACTGGAACTAACTTCTCATCTTCATTCCAATAACCAACCTGCCAAATACAGAACCAGGACATCTCACTGATATCTGTTTCAAATATTAACCAAATTACCCTAACCGGATTGGCCTAGAAAAGTCAGATTTCTCTGCATGTTTATACGCAAAGATCTCATTTTCTGAAGTTTTGATCTCTTTTGGCACTCGGACCAAGAACAACCCCTTACTGCCATGCCTGCATCCTGGGAATAACGTACAGCACGTGCAGGGTAGCAGAGTGCATCCAAGCACATAAAAACAATTAGGAGACAGCACTGGGGAATCATTGCAAGTCCCTGCGCCCTCTCCACATCCCCTCTGCGATGAATTCTTCAGATTTTTCTGGCAGTGAACATGGCTGCTGCATGTCCAGATCTTACAGGTGGGTCAGTTGCCATCCTGCAGCTGAAAGCCTGCTATGCAACGCGGACTCTCAGGATGTCTTGGAAAAACAAAACAAAACAAAACAAAAAAAAAAAAAAAAAAAAAAACACAGGACAAAATTTCAAGTGAGAAAAAAGCAAACTCTGGAAAATATTTAAAAAGCTGGGAGTTCTATTCATAACTAAACAGCTGTAGTAGGCAGGATTTCCATGTTAAGCTGTGCTTATTAATAATCAGGGATTTGGTCTGAACTATCACTACTTGCAGGCAAAGCAGGGTGCCAGCAAAGATCAATAGGAAGATCATCAGTGAGGTTATCCACTCTGAGGGGCTGATTTTATAAGAGGTTTTCCATCACCTCACGTAAGTATGAAATTGCCTGAGCTCTGCTCATGTGGAAGGGATTTCTTATCACAGTAAATGGGAAGAGGTATTAACACGGGGCACGACCAGGAACCTGCTGATGGCAGATTAGAGATCATAACAATTCAAGAAGAGGAAAGCTCTACACAGGCTTCTCAACTCTCTTCATTGCACAGAGAAAAAGAAAAGGCGGTGAGGAAAGAGCTTCTGAAGCTCTGCCCCCGGGCAACATAAACGAAGACATGTATATTTGCTTAGCACTACTAACTTGGAAGATCTAACATACAGTATGTGTCTTGGCAGTAATGGATGCATCTTCTAAATAAATATCACTTCTGTCAGTAAATACACAGCAAAATCAAGACATTTAGCCATTCTATTTCTTCTCCTCTCAAATATGCCCACATTGCCAACATCTTTCTTCAAGTTCAAAGCCCCAAGCTCACATAATACTTCATATGAATACCTGGTACAGGAGGAAAGTTGCTTTACAAGTCTTGGAAGAGATGCTCCTTCTGTTTCTCAGTAAGGAATTTGCTCTTTTTTTGCATGACATTGCTGATTCATGCTTAGCTCTATGGTGGGCTCTGATCTCGCATCTACTGCTCTTAGGGGCAAGCGTGAATTGGGGCAGAGGGACTTCAACCTGTAATGGTGGAACTATTGCTATTTTAAGTTTTTCTTAAGATTCAAATGTATATTTTATTCTTCTGGGAGTAAGGGGGTGCAGAAGAGGTGCAGCAAATACATTCAAAATTATTTAGATACCCTCTATTTATAGAATAACTGAGTTAATCTTTGTTTTTCAGAAAGATAGTATGTAACATGGGGCTTAACTTCATAGAGTCAGACTTGAAACACCCTGTGTTTCAGTGGCTCAAAACCTCTAAAAAAGGCCACATTTTCCAAAGTGCTTAGAATGTAGACAGAGAGCAAGATTCCATAATTTCACAAATAACCGTATAGCAATCAGGGCATGGCTAGTGGGAAGGCTCATCACTTCAAGGAGAGCAGAATTACACTAACATAAAGGGTTCATCTATATGGGTTAGGGCAGACAGATTCTACCTGGCTCTGCTTCTCTTCACTGCTTGAAAAGGAGAAGTGGGGGAGCAAAAACAAAGTTTTGTAGCTGGTCCTGAGCCAATATGCTCTGCCAGTGAGAAGCAGAAGTATGAACTAAGACACCACGAGTTCTTGGTAGTACTTCCATGCTTCCTCATAGAGAGAGCTGGGAATACGTTCTCAGTGACTCTCCTTGTAAGCTTTCATGAATGGCAACAGCCTTTGAGGCCTAACCATGCCATAGCACGGCATCTAGAGCCACCATATATTTTACCTTTCTGATCCCATCATGTTTCATTTCAATCACTTGCAGGGTGTAGTTGGTCCTCCGTCCCTTCTCATTAAACTGAACATTTCCAGATAATCCTTCAAAATGGACCTTAAAAAAAAAAAAAAACAAAACAAAACTGTTTGCATATTGTGGTTGTTCTGCAGCAGCCAATGGCAAGGGGCAGAAGGATGAAGAATGCAGTTGCATCCCTCAGGTCCATGCAGCAGAGATGGGATGTCTGTCCAACAGCAGGATTTCACTTGGTTTCAATCTTTATAGCATGCCTGGTAGGGTACAAAGACCCACCATGTGCACACGCGAGGTAAAGCTCCTTCTCTTAAAAGTCTGTTGCTGAGCTCAGTGAGGCCCGAGAGCTAGATCGTGTGTGTGAGGCCATCACTTCTTGGGATGTGACACTGTGCTAAATCAGCTCTGAACTCCTTGGGTTTTGTGTCTGGTCATATTGTCTCAATCTGACCAGAAATCAGACTTTGGTAAAGAGCTTGTCAGCCCAAATCTGGAATTGCATTTACAAGAAATATGAAACTGTGACCATAGCTCCCAGCTGCCACTCTCCACTGGAGAGGAGTCTATCAATTCAAAACAAATTTAATTACCTGCTGCACCAGCCTAATAAAACCTAACAATTTAGCATTGTAAATGAGATTCGCATAGGCAACTTTGAGTCATAAATCTCTGCTGATAACACTGTTCATCTCAAGAGGGCTGCTCAGGCATCATATCCCACATCCTGAAGTTTTCCTTGTGGTGCAGCCATCTGAGCTGTTGTAGCCGTGCCAGCCTGGCATGGAGAAGAGTCTAAGATGGAATTGTGAGGCTTGAGCAGGGCGAGCAGGAATATGAGTGTGAGTTTCAGTAGAGATCATGTGGAGGAACACAGAGGCCACTGGATTGCAAATTAAAAGATTGTTCTCAGTCCTTCCACCAACTTCGAGCAGATCTGTTCTCCCTGCAACTTGTATGTTCCCACGTGTAAAACAGGAACAGATACTTAACTGCACCTTGAAAAGTGCTCGGAGATCCTCAGAATAAAGGTGCAAGGTGAAGAAATGAGAATATATAACTGCAAAGGAAATCTGCAGCTAATTCGCTTAGTCTGCAATTTTTTTCCTAACTATTATCACAAAGGCTTTTCATGAAAACTAACACCTGCCTGTATTTTCTGAAGCTCCTTCAAATCAAAAGGTAAACACGATGACATTTGTAGAAAAATGCATGTCCCTTCTCACGGGGAACAACACTGCAATAGGACTATTTTCCAAAGCATCCCATGCCTGCTCTGCTGATGGTGCCTTTGGCTTTCTTTTCAGGTCCTGGGCAACTCTGAAACTCAGACCACAGGGTGCTCCTGCTTTATGGCTGCATACAATATAAACTCTCATATATAACACCTATTCTTTTTATGCATTTGGAAGAAATCTGAATCCTGACACATCCCCATAACACTTAAACAGCAAAGAAAGTTTCTCCTAGCAATGCTGGAGTCATCTATCCTTCCTCTCTCATATGAGACCCCTCTCATAACTCCTTTTCTGGTTGCTTGCTTGACCAAAACTCTCCTTTCATGCAGCAGCTCCTCACTAATGCATGCATATTTGCCTTTTTTGTAGACAGTACAGTCTTTTCAGAGTAGAATGGAAATTTCAAGTGATGGGTTTAAAGTAATATTTTGTGAGCATCTTTTGAAAAAAAAAAAATCTTTCTTTAATAAAAGCATGCATTTTTCTCAAATGGGTTAGATTTCTGTTTCTCAAAAATTGCAGACTATTTGAAATTGCTTTTCATTTTTGCTCCTGCCATCCATGACTCCTTCCTACACTAAACAGGAATGAGGCAATTCGAGAGCTTATTCAAGACATTTGAGTAGAGAAACTTTTTACTTTTAAACTGATCATAAAATTTTAGGCATTAGCAAATGGGAGGTGAAGAAAAAGCACACTGTGAATATCTGTTAGAATCACTGTAATTGTGAATATTTATAGAATGGATAACTCAAACCTTCAATCTAATCATAAGTTCTTTCCATTTCCATCTATCTCTTTCTATAATGTAGTTATTGCTACAATACTAAGTGCTAGATGATTTTTAAATTCATAGTTAAAATTTCTCAAGGAGCTTCCTTCTTCTACAAGTTTATTCTGATCATCCTGACTAAACTGGTTAAACATTCGGAGAATGATAATTTTCCAATGGTAGTTTTTCAATGGTAAAGAAACAAATTTTGCAAACAGTTCTTTGTGTTCATTATTCAAATGCACTGCTGCTAAAAATTAAGAGTTCTGAAACTACTTTATTAAAGAGATGAAGGAAAAACTTCATATTTTCACACACGCAATTGTATTTTCCGAACAGATTTAATTTTAATCTCCTCTCCTCATAAATTCAATATAGGAAAATGCTTGAGTGCCCATTGTTCATCAAATGACTTCCAAGTATTTCATGTTTATTAGGTAACTGATCTCCCTAATGCATCAAGGAGGCTGATTTTATTATAAGAATTTGGAAAAGCTGTAACAGCGATTTGCCCAAGGTCAGACAGACAATGTCAGGCTTGGGAATAAATCAAATCCAAGCAATCGAATCAAATCAAATGTAAGATTTGATTTTAAAAGAATCCTTATTTACCAGTAAACTCAAAACAAATCAAAACAAAATACTCAGCAAAATTTATATATGACACAAAATAACCAAATTAAGTTTGTTCCTCTTGCCTTCATTCTTAGGGAAAGAAGATAAGCTATATTTGGTACCACTGAACTAGCAGTATTTCCAAGGAATCATCTAGTTTTGAAATAAATTTAGCACAAACTGTGAGAGGAAAAAAAAAGTAGATTATATGTCTGAAAAAAGAAGAACACTAGCAATTGATGTCAGTCTTGAAATTTAAAGAAATTCTCAAGTGTACTGCCCTGCTTCATCTTCGGTAAGTTCGATGTTTTGCATCTTGCTATAAGTTTAGTTTAGATTTTGCTTATTTAAAATTTAAATTTTATGCAGCATGCAAAATTCCCAAATTATTAAGGAATAATTTTTCTAAGTGGCTGTTATTAAAACTCTCACCATCCTCATAGTAAGAAACATGCTGTAATTTGGGCTTTGAAAACATTCTGACAAAAGACAACATATAAGGCAAAATCAAACAGCGTGGAACTGTTGCCAAGTTCCCAAAGAATGGAAGGAACTTCAAGAAGTTGTGGCAGTGGGTAAGGCAAAAACAGGCATACGATTTCATAGGAGGCTACTGTGGCTTTTCAATGCCAGAGATCTATTAAAGAAACATGTTGCTTCCTAAACCCTTTAAGAGACCACATGCTAATTTGGAAAGACTCATTCCTCAGTCTGCTTGAGCCTTCTGGTCTTTCTGCTCTTCCTCAACTCCAAGGCAGCTTCCCGCACGTTATCACGGGAACGTCCCCGCGACGGGCATCGGCTGGGTGCCTACCTGCTGCAGCGCTCTCTGAATGTCGATGCCTTGGCCCCAGGGGACAGCTGGGTTGGCGAGACAGTCCCCGGCGTTCCCACGACGGGAGATGTCGATCCGCTGCCTCCTCAGGTTCTGAAAGGCCTCTGCCATCACCCGAACCCCATCGTACGTAAGAGCAGATGTGTACTAGAAAGAGAAGGGGAGTTGCACGTGGTTCATTAGGGTTAGCTGCCCTCGCGCTTGTTACAGTCGTTCTCCGCATGGCAACTTTCCAGATGATTTTGTTCTGATTTTATCCTTCCAGCATCTCGTTTCCTCTAATCACTACTGTCTTGTTGACTTCTGAAAAGTTGATACCCTGTTCCCCAGAGGACTCAAGAGCGGAAGATCAACTCCTGACGCGGGGCTAAGGGCTGCTGAACTTGCCTTTTGTTCTAGCTGAATTGCTGTCAGATTTGCTCCCTGACGAGGACTTAACCTTAGAAGGCATCACCTGCTATCTGAGTCTTTCTATGTAGTTAGATTCATGAAAATAAACTTGTAAGAAATACATTATGCTGGGTGAACGTGAAACTATATGATACTCAAAACCAAAAAATAAGTCACCCTTTCTGTTCATACATGGAAATGAGAAAACTCTGCTTTAATATACAAAAATTATACAGAAGATGAGTTTATTCAAGCAGAAATGTGTATAGGAAAAGGTATAAAATTCTAGGGTGAATGTTAACTCCATTAGAGTTAACTCTTTTCCCTATGATTATCTACCAGTCTGTTTGTTTGCAGCTTTCTCAAACTCATTCTTCCAAAGTTGCCATTTCTATTTCTAGATGTTTACCACAAGTGTGTATATTTGTTTTCAAATGTCAAGTAGGAAAAAAAAAAAAAAGCAACCCACTCCTCCTTTCTTGACAGCTTAAGTTTTCCATGTTAGGAATTAAAATATACTTACTGACTATTGTACTTGAAATGCTAGGTAAGAAAGTCTGAAGAGAGTTTGTTACCGCTGGAGATCTAGTGAACAAGTGAATAGTCAAGGATTTAATGAGGTTTTCATTTTTATACAGGAGGGGATGTTTAATCTCTTTTTTTTTTTTAAGTTTTAAGAAGGGTGAAAACTGGGAAACACTGAATATACTAACTTGTGCAATTCTCAGCAGTAAGCATATGCTTCTAACATTCAGACAGTGTTGAGACACACAGAGTGGATAAAGCTCATAACTATATTAAGTGGCAGCGTTTTAGGATCAAGAAAAGCTAAATTCAATAGCTCAGTGTAATCACAAGGCAAGGCCCTGCCTATATTAAATAGTCTTCTATTTCACTTGCCTTTGGCCTCTTCCAGTCCACACGAGGATGTTCCCTGGCATCATTATTCTTCCACTGCTGCATGATCCTTGCTGGAACAGCATCTGTGTAGTTCACCAACTGGAAGCCAGTGACATTGGCTCCGCTCTCCTTGAATTTTGTCAGGTCAATATCCATGAATCCCTAAGACAGGGGACAACAACAGGAGAAGCTCATCAGAGGAACACATTTCTGGGGTGGATAATAGCAAACCTGCCTATCTATGAATATGGCATCTGGCTTAGGGAAAACTCTTCCCTCTGCTGAAAAAATCCTGATCTCTAGAAGAAAGTCTATTTCCCAGACCATGGGGTGAATTTGCCTTTCTCATAGGCAACAGGAGGTCTCTGAGCTGGCTGCATCCTGCTGTTTCCATCCAGAGAGAAGAACAGTCATATTAATAATAGCTCCTTTGCAAGAAAGCTAGCAAAATAATGGAAAAAAAAAAATCTCTCAGATAACGCGTGGATGAAAATAACAAAATTCTCAACAAGCATTTATTAGAAAGAATTATTCAGCCATCTCTAGCTTTTATGCAGTCAGTTATCAATAGAGAGGTAACCCCTTTTCAAGTTATAGTTTGCAGAAAAGGGAAAAAAAAAAAAAAAAAAAAAAACAACCCACAAATCCTGAATAATGAACTTGTGGTAGCTTAAGAAGTACGTGATCAGCTAGCTTGCCAAAGGAGTCCAGCTGTTAGAAAAGACAGGATATAGGGTTTACTTACTTTAGGAGAAAAAAAAAAAGCCATTTTTTACACCTCAGATTACTGGTGAAATTCATTTCTTTCATTTCTCTGCTGTTCCCCCCTACTTCTTACCCACCCTGTGTGACAAACACAAGTGCACAAATACACAAGTATATTGGGGTAGCAGTGGGGACTTGCTGTCACCAGTAATTCATAGGTACATAAAAGCAACTGCTAAAACACTTCAGTTGAACCAGAGGCAAATTAATATTAGAGAGACATTGCAAGCAAGATCACACTTCGGCCTCTTTGCTCTAATCCTATTTTTGAGAACTCCAGACCTGAGATACTCTTTGCTCTGTCCTCCTGCCAGGGGCAGGAGAAGCTTAAACAGTGTTTTTCTCTCCTGCTTGGCTGTTGTGTAGAGACAAGCAGAAGTCTTGCATTTTCTTTCAGAGTACAGGCACAAGAGATACAGCTAATGATTTTCACTAATATCACAAAAACCCATAACATATGAGGGAAAACAAATGAGATGAACACGCACAACACAGCTTTGCTTTCCCTCCATGATACACTGCTGCTCTACATCCTCCTCAAGCACCTTCTGAACCTACCAGCAGGCTTCCCTCGCTCCCTTTCTCCCAATATGTATGATGATGCTGTGAGTTAGAAAAGCCAAATCACATCCCTCCTACAAGAGACTGGTTGGGTTCCTAAAGTGATGATCTCTGTGCATGGGCTGGGGGAGCTAATTAGCTCATTAATGTCCAAGGGCAGGGTCAAGCCGCTAGATGGAAACCTGCTGTGGGAGCAGACAGCTTGGAAGAAAAAGACTCAATTGCCCTCTCCCACAGACGTCAGACCAAGGGAGTCATAAGTGACTCAAAAATGTCTTTAGAGACTTTAGCACTTTTTCTTCCTGTTTTCTGTATGCAATTTAGCATCCTCTTCCTGGTTTGGGACTGAATGTAGATGCACAGATGCTCCAAGCATGATTTATTTTTCTTCAAAGTGCAGTGATTTAGGTAAAAAGAAATACATGTAGTGATATCTTGTGAGTATGTATTCCTCAGAAAGCTGGTTTAGCCCCCATCAATCTTGTTTGTAATTGCTAGCGTAGGGGTTTCAGAAAGCCAGAGCTGTGATTAATGAACAGGAAATGCAGTAGGATAACTGTCCCTGACATCTTAATGCATTTCAGGCCAAGCGGTTTTTGACACATAGAGCTCCTAAGGTTCAGTAAGAGGAAACTCACAGGTTGCCAACTGGTTACTCATGGCTAGGACCAAATTACACTGACATTTTGCTCCTGGGAAGTACTCAGGGTAAGAAAATCTGTCAAAAGAAACTACCAGGCAGCTATTTGAAGCTTGTGCCACCAGCTCCTTCTTGGAAGGCTGACAAAGGCATGAAGAAAAGTCCAAGTACACAGAATATGAATAGGATGTCGTGCCTAGTGTCCTTAACCCCTCAGTGTGCAGATTTAAATGTGAAAACTCAAAAAAGATTGTGACACCAGTGACTGGATGGCAGTGATTGAAAACATTGTCTTTCACTGTTTTCCCCAAACTGAAGCTTTTTGAAGCTGAAACAAGTATTCAGTGATATTCATCAGGATTCACCTTCCGAAATTCAAGCTGTTCAAAAATTGTGGAGTGCTCAGAAGTTTTTCCAGTTGTTTAAAACAGATGGGACCAGGGAGGATATCATCTAACCTTGAATATGTCTTTGCATTTCAGCTGTTATCAATTGCCAACATAACTGCTTTCACCTGTTAGCCCTCCTCCACATGCCCCAGTACAAGGTTAGTAAGGAATAGTCCTAATTACATAGGAATTTTAATCACTACACCACAGAAGTCGCTTACAGCAGGGCTGGCTGAGATGACAGCTAATTTGCCAGTGTAATGCAGTTGAACTGGGAATAGCAGTGATCAGAAATTTTAGGAACCAGTTCCCAATGGTGATGAATTCTTACTGTCTAAAATATAAGCAAGAATATATATCAAATACTACACGCATTGTTTCTTGAAGGTGTTTCTATTCACAAAGAGGTATCAGGAATTAAACGTGCTTGTCTATCTTTCTGAAATAGCAGCCAAGGCTTGCAGGAAAGATTAAAACAGGAGAATTACAATATTTGCAACTAAAAAAGCCATCAATCACCCATCATCTTATCCTAACTATAGGCACATCTTGCCAAAAAGAGAGGGACCTTTTATTTAGTTTCCAATCTGTCTGATTCAGGAAATAAAAAGCGAAAGTCTGAGCTAGCCCTGAGTTTTTAAACGAGTCTGCAAAAAAAAGAGAGATGCAGAAGAAGAGAGCAGCTGTCCTATCTCGGATGCAGTCGTGCAACCCACTGTGGGATATTAGCACCAGTTATTTCATCATTAGTGAGTTTAGCAGAGAACAATAACACCATACGAGTAATAAATACAATCTGTCATAGCTAATATTAAAGTTTCATATAGTACAACTCTCTGTGAGGCCATCAGGGAAAGGTTCCTGGGGAATGTGAAGGCTGCAGAGGCTCCTGCTGCCCCCCGGGCTCTGCCGGCATGCAGTGCTGGGCTCCTCCAGTCCTGGGCATGGCATCACAAATATTTATTGCGTGAAAGCAAGTACTGAGGGAAATAAGATGTAATTTGACTGATGCTTCTTTTACTTCAGAGAAGCAGAGAATAAGAACGTTGAGAAACTGGATTTCCAAGATTACAGACTGTAAAACTTGCTAACAGATCAAGGGGAGGGAAGCAGTTGCAACAGACATCTGTGACAGCCCCAGCAAAGTGAAATCTGAAAGAAGTGCAAACATACAAAATACTTATCCAACAGAGAAAGGGCCTAAAAAGCAGGAAAGTTACCACTCTAGACAGGAAGATTGAATGGGAAAAAACTTCCTGTTTGCCACCAGTAAATCTATGAGGATCACTGTACTCCACTGCGGTGGGGCAGCAGCAGCTGCAGCATCAGCCAGTTCAGAAAGGAACCTGCAGAGAATTGCTTCCCTCTGCCATCAAATCAAAACCAGTGAGAAGCGGACAAGTACTGGAATGAAGTGTTCCCTGGGGTCGTAAGGGGCAGAACTGTTCCAAAAATGTGCTAAAGAATATCAGAAAAAAAAAAGCCAGCCTTGGAGCGAAACGGGCTGGAGCTGGATGGAAACGGCCCCTCTGCCGGCTCCGCAGAACCGAGGCGCGTGGGGCCTGTCTGGTGGGCAGGCAGGTGCCTGGCAGCGGCTCCTCGCACCAGGCTGTCCCTGGGGCATCGAGGAGTGCTAGGAATACAGACGCTCCAGGATGGGCTTCGTGAGCACTGCCGGGAAAGCCGGCGCAGCAGCGCTTGGAGACATCACGGAGGCTCTCCGGGCCCCGCGGGACACTGCCCAAACACAGGCACTCTGAGGGAGGCAACACTTCAGCAGGCTCAGCCCGCCCCGGGACGTGGCGATCCTGGCCTGGAAGGGACGCCACATCCGCAGAACCGCTTTGCAAAACCCTCCTGCCTTGTGTACACCTGGAAAACGCGCGGTCTCGTCTGAGAGCCACTGAGCTGTGGGCTGACAATAAACCCCAGAGATCTGGGCCCACCGGTGCCAAAGGTCTGAGGCTGCCGCCCTCCTCCACGCTGGCTCTGACTCTCAGCAAGTGCAACGCGCAGCGGGGACCACAGCCAGGCTTGGTTCAAAGGAGAAAACCTGCTCTTGAGCCTTGCGCTGTTCTTCCCGCTTTAATGAACCTCACAAAGCGATTCCGTGTAGAAGCCCTGCTGTTGGTAAATAATATGGACAGCTGCTAAAGACCTTAATGCCTTCAAAGAGCAAAAGGAAAACACGGCTGTGTTGCGAGGGCTCCCTTCGTCACTGTGTTTTCCTTGCCGCATCTGTTCTTTATGCTATGCTTAAACTGAAAGCATTTTTAAGCCAGAGGTTGTTTACTATCCCATTCACCGCTGTGGTTCCTGGGAGAGGTGTCAGCAAGTCACACATTTATATTCCTCTCCGCTGCTCGTGGGCTTAGTCATCAAAGGCAATGCATAATGCAGGAGGACTGATGGCTTGAAATGGGCCTCATGAATTCATCTTGATTAAGCAGCCCAGGAAGGATCTGCCTTGAACAGAAAGTCCCCCAGAAACCAGCCAGCTCCTGACTTACACCCAGAACATCACTGGGAGGCGAGACACCGAGCGGGCAGCGCAGGCTGCTGTCACACGGCACAGGGAAAGCCCTCACCCCTCGTGTGTGACCATCTTCAGGTCTGCCAACATCGCTTAGGCTCCTGCACGTCCCCTTCCACCCCCCTCTTTAGCTGCCTTGTTGTTTTAAACCCCTGCCTCCTCAAGGGCACGAGGACACCAGGCAGCGCCGCCCGTCCTGCGCACGGAGCCGCCGCAGGGGGAGAGCGGCCCGGCCGGAGCCGCCGCAGGGGGAGAGCGGCCCGGCCTCCGCCGTTCCCAGCAGCTCTGCAGGCTGCAAGGGCTTCTCCTCCAGCCCTGCTCATCTGCAGGACAGCGGCAAAGCAGCTCACTCCTGTAGCTGTGGTGTCCTGGCATCAACATGCAATGAGCCACAGCCCCACACCTTCAAATTCTCTCCGTACTCCAGTAAATTGGTATTAATTGCTGGCATTTGCCCTACAGGGCACCTCCTATGGTATAACTGAGCCTTCGAAGCTCTGCTAACAGCCAGAAAGGCCTGAGGTCCTGGCAGGCTGCAGATGCTCCTCTCATAAACCTTCACGCAGCCCAACCACAGCACAGTCCAAAATCTCAGCACC
Source organism: Nothocercus julius (assembly GCA_013398735.1). Taxonomy (NCBI): domain Eukaryota; kingdom Metazoa; phylum Chordata; class Aves; order Tinamiformes; family Tinamidae; genus Nothocercus; species Nothocercus julius. Next base: position 7,531,039 of record VZSV01000015.1, read on the forward strand.
TTTACTTGGCCTCTGCTGAGAGGAGGGCCTTCCAGAGAGCCCCCTTGAAGACTGTCAAACTTCTGAGAAATGCTGTTATTTTTTTTCTCTTCCCTTTGCTCCACCCTCCGGGTCCACTGAGACTTGCAATGCTCATCTCTGAATGAAGACACAGAGGAAATGTCCCTTTCTCTGACGGTCTGGAAAGGGTTTGTTGGCTGAACCAAAACACAGTCCCCTGCCCCTGGGACCAAGTACATTGTCCTCAGAGTGAGGTTTATGACTCCTTTTCCACCATAAATGAAGAGACTGGACTCTACATACTTTCTTTTTATGAACCAGTGTCCCACACCGAAATATCACTGGGGTTCTCTTGGCAGCCTGAGTGTCTCCATTAGTCCCAAGGCAGGAACTGCAGGCACAACCCCCCACTGCAACTGCTCTGCCGTGATCATGGGAGGGAGATGGTAAAACTGTTCCACTTTAATGCAAATTAAGAAGGACGAATTATGGCATTATGCACAGCAGCTTATAATTGTTGTTTTTAATTCTTGTGGTGAAGGTGTTTCTGAAAATATTTTTTCATTGCTGAGTGAAATCAGGATTTCTCTTCAAAAGCAATTTTGAGCTAATTTCTTCTACTGTGCATGGCTGTCTTCATATTTCTAAAGTGGGGAAGGAGGAACAAGAGTGAGTTTAAGTCATTTACCCAAGCTCACCTAGAAAATTATGGCAGTATCAGGAAAATGGCCCATCTCTCTTTAGATGCAATGTGTGTGTGGCCAGCCATGCCAGACTGCCTCCTGCTAACAGACTTTATGATCATACGAAACTTTGCAAAACAAAACAATTGCTTCTGAATCGCTGTAGATCAGCTGAGTGAATACAAAGTGGCTCCTGTCATTCCCAGGTACTCCAGATCATTCTGCAGGGAGTGCCAAGTGGAGTGCTTCCAGACGAAGCATTCCTAATGCACCAAATTATCTTCAGGCTTGACTTCTCCAGTAAAGCATCATTCTTCACTCCCATCACTTTGTGTTAAGAAGGAGGGTATGTCAAAAAGAGCCCGTCTGCTCAAGTCTCATTCCAGCATGCTTTCCAACAGAAAATGACGACTTCTTGTCTGCAGAATTATTAATATGTCAAATCTGATTGTGGCAGCAAAATACTCAAGTCCTCGCTATAACAAAGAATCAAATGAAGGAGAAAGAAAGTGAAAGAAAGGCACAGGGTGGAAGACATTGCCAGATATGTCCTGACCCTGCAGTTTGTGGAACCTTTTCCACAAAGAAAAGATTGGTCTGTTGTGCTGTTTTGTGCAGGTCTTTTGGTAGCAAGTCGGGTGAGCATAACCACTTGAAGGACAGATGCCTGGAAATGACCCATAACTTGAATTTGTATAGTTCAGCAGGAAGAGGAGTTTTTGTGTATGTTGCTATTCCTTGCATTAGCCCAATCCTATTGCTGCACAGCATATTGGGAATAAACAGTCATACAAATGTGGGATTGTTGGATGTGGGCAGACATCTAGGTGGAAGTTTGTACTTTAGGGAGCTTTCAGAGAAGCAATTCATTTAAATGTTTGGGAAACATGCCCTGCAGTGACAGATTCCAGGACCTCAGTCAAAGATATGATTAAGGGATGACTAGATCACAATTTACAAGTATCTGCATAAGGAACATAACTTTACTAACAGAATACTCAGTCTAGCAAACAGAGACAAAACTCTGATGAAGAAAGCTAAAGGAAAGCAAGTTCATGGTAGAAATGAAGTCACCATGAGAAAGATATCATGGATTTACAAGCTGCTACTTGCCAGATGAACCAGGCTAATGGACTAGGAGTTTGCAAATGGCTGAGGAAACCTGTTAGCCTAACACACTTTTGCCAAGATCTAAGCAAACCCATTTTTCCTTTCAATGTCAGTTGCTCACCTGATGCTCAGTAATTTTTTTAAGTCACTCACTAGCTTCAGCAAAAATAATTCCAGGGGTTGCAGTTACTGTGTCTCAGTCCTGACGGTGCAGAATTTCTCCCAAGAATTCCACTTCCATTTTCAGGGAAGAGATCAAAGAAATGCATTTAAACGACAAATGAACTGAACCAAACCTGTGGATTTTGTCTGTGTCTTGTTCAAGTCACTATGGTGGAAAACTGCTGTGTTGGTAACTTCTGAAACCATCACAACTGTTTGCAAAGTGAAACTGTCCATGGCCTAACTCACTACTGACACATGCTGATATAAAATGGCATAGAAAAAAATGCTTACCTTTGCTAATTGACACTGCTCTTATCTTTTCTCTTCCCTGCTACCTTAGCATCTGCAAACTCATGCACTTATCTATTCAGCTTCAAACCAGAGCATCTGTTAAAAGAAGAACCTGGACTAATGCTCAGGGAAAAGAGGAGAGGAAAGAAAAAAAAAAAAAAAAAGCTTAAATCATATACGGCAGCTGTCCCTAATACTTTTCTTTTAAAGACAGGTCACAGGAATGTCACTTATTTTAAGACAATTTTTTCTCTGCCCAAGAGAGCTGATGTTCTACCATTACTGACAGTAGTCAACCTACATCACTGGCATAAGGCAAACAGATACATGAAGCCAAGGTTATAGGAAAAAAGTTTGCAACATCAAAAGAAAGGAATCCCAGAAGTTTCTAAGCTTGCTCCTCTGATAGTATTGGCTACATTTTTCCCTTTGTGGTTGCTAGACTGAGGCTCTCAAAGGCAGAGAACAAAGCCTAGAAAAATAAAACCCACAGAAACAAATACTTCTGAAACTTGCCGAAACCTCTTTGAGCTCTAAAAAGAAAAGCAGAGAGAGCAGGGAGAGAAAGGCAGGGAGAGAGGGAGAGGACTGCAAAGCCCTTGTGCTGCTACACCTGACAGATATGCCGACCAGCAGCTGGTGAGAGCTAATTGGAGTAACTCTAGGGCGCAGTGGCAGAGGATCCATTTTTCAGGGGCTTGCAAAAGTGCCTGACGTTTTGCGTGCAAACAGCTGTAGTGGCTGGCAAGCCTCAGAGGGGGGCGACCCCGCGGGGCCGCAGCACCCCTTGACTGCAAAATCAGACCCGACACAGAGGGAGGCACATGCTGACCTGGCCAAAACTGCCCCACGACGAGGCAGGGGTGTTCCCAGGAGCCCTTCCCCTGGCAGGGCCATTGGAGAAGAACCCTCACGGCACAGACCTCGGCGGGACGGGCAGGGCTGAGCACGCTGGAGAGCTCGTGCCTTCAACAGGCACAGCCAGACATGGAGGAGGATGTTTGTCCATGGCTTGAGGTGCAGAACAATTTCATTTTTCTTCGCAAACACGGAAATACTATTGTCTCACCTTGGCAACAGCAATTTCACTGAAAAAGAAAGCTGTTCCTACTAAGAAATACTAGCTTTCATTTGCTGCTGCTTGTCAAATTCTGCTTGGCGCTCTACAACGGCTTTCCAGACAGCAACCGCTGGGCAAACAACCACTGATTAATAAAAGCGAGCATCTGGGTTTGCCCAGGAATTGCCTGTGACCAGACAGCAAGTCCCACCTTGTTCACAAGATGCTCTCTTGGATGATTTTGGTAGGGTTCTTTTGGCCTTTGCTCACGGATTTACTTGCTTTGGGTTCCTGACCCAGCACCGATTCGGAGCTGCTGTGACTGGTCAGCACTTTGTGCTTGCCTGAGCGTAGCCCTGAACAAGAACATGACCAGAAATTTCCAGCATTTGCTGCAAATGTGCCATTTCCTTGATTGTTCCCCTGTGGTGAGAGGACCCAAATTTAGGTAGTATAGCAAAGAGGCAGGTCTCAAAGTTCATCCACTCAGTAGCTAGTGCAAGTAACTAAGCAATGGGCAGCCCCGAGCCAGCTGAGGGCCCCCTTGACTTGCAAGGCACTAGGGAGGGAGCCTTATGTTCCCACTGGTGGGGCAGGATGGGACTCCTAAAATCAGGACTACCTCAGTCAGCACAAGGAGCAAGGAGTCACTCATTTGGAAATGCAAAGGCATTTGCAGTTCATAGCTCTTAATTTATACTCTTACAACCCAGTACTCCAAATTGTGCCATATTCACAAAATCAGGCTGGCTTCTACGTGTGCGGGCATGCACATGCAGATACGTGTGGCTGTGTGGGCAATGCGCACCCTGTCCCCTTAGGACTCATCTACAGGGGAAATTGTGGGGTATTTAAGGTCTATCCACTATGTATATGAGTCAGTGTGAATAAATTATAGCATGTTACACCCTCTCAAGGCTCTAATCCAGGAATGAGATGTCCTTAGAAAAGGGTTAAAGCTATCACAATCTCTTCAATTAGAGCACTGCACCGCGGTTTAACCCTCCCGAATATTGACACGTTCTGCCAACCCCCTATAACCATTCTGGCCATCCCCACATAGGGCAGAGGTGCCACTTCCTCGCTCCTAGGTCAGGCTCAGGATTACAGGATCTTCAGATCCCATGGCATTTTCCTTGCAGGACAGATGAGAGAGCAGCTGTCACGTAGGCACCGTACATCAAGAAAAACGATTTGGGTGTTGGTGTCTGAAACCTGCCCACAAAAGGGCCATTGCAATGTTGAGGAGTGTTGCCCCTTTTTTATAATGGTTTTCCCAGCTTGTTTGATTATACCCTTTCTTTTGCTGTTTAACATTCCTGTCTGAGGATGACTATCAGCCAATGCTGGGTTTTAAGCAGAAGGAAAAACAAAAGAAGGAGATTCTGGTCCTTTTGCTCCCCTTCCTCTGTTCAAAAATCAAAGCCACTTTGAAAAGCACCACTAATAACAGTGAGTTGTGGGAGTCCTGTCAGAAGTGGGGATGCTGCAGGGACCAGCAGCTGGGGCAGAAAACTGCTCCCTCGGAAGGCAGAGGGAGGCAGGACCTTGAGGAGGGGCTGGAGAACTGAAAAGCCTTTTGCTCCAAATTAATTATTTACAATCCATGTTGGCTGAGTATGCAGCCTTCTTCCAGACAGCTCCGTCCTCTCAGCATTTGTGAGGGCTAAGAAATTAAAGATGGGAGAAGAGTGCTGAAAGTGGGAGAGAGAGATACAACATACAAGGAAATGCCCTTCATAACTCTATCATCAGAGTATCAGACAGTCTTATGCCTTTAAGGTATTTATCCTTATGGAGCTGCGCAAACAGAAGAGGTGATATCATTCTTATTTACCCTGCTGCGTGGGTATACGTTAAAACATATAGACATGCATCCCTCCACTACTCATAGCTTCCCTGCTTCACCTTAATGAAGGGACATGCATAATCCTCTGACAACTCGGGCTCTGGCTTACAGCAAATAATAATTTAAAAAAACTGGCAACTGCAGTTACCGGCTGCTCTGCAGCTTGCAAGTGCCCCCCTGCACAATGTAACATTTTTAACTTTGTAATTGTAGGGTAGCCGGGGCACAGAAGCGCAGGATCACCATCAGGGCATTGCGGGGTAATTATGTGGCCATTTCTGTCTTGCAAATTACTGAGTTATCTCGGGAATGAGAGAAGGACAAGGGCAGCAACTGCTTGACTAATTGGTAGTTTAAAGTTTAATTACCCAGGGCCTGACGTAGTGCCTGGCAGCTGCAGGAGGGACGAGCAGCTCCAGACCTCAAGGGGGGCAAAACTCGCTGGGCCACCGTGTCCCTGCAGAGGACACGGGCAGGACTGGAGCTGAAGGACACCCTCTCCTCTGCCAAATCCCTGCCTTCCACAGGGGGCCCTTTTCTGGAGAGCTCTTCTGACCCCAGGCTGCCATCAGGATGGACTGGCAAATCCGGAGCGAAAAGCCATCAGTGAGTCTGCTGGTAGGAGCTCTGTGGAGGAAATCTTCCAGGCTCCCAGTGAATTGGGGCTATTCCTCTCTTTCTCCTACCTCTTCCCAAACCTCCCTAAACACAGACATTTTCCAGCTTTCTTGGGGGATCTGCAGATGGCATCAGAAAGACTCTAATGCCACTGCCCAGCACAGCTGTCCTCAGGCACTGCCTCCTTGCACTAAAAGGAGAATCTTTTCCTTAAAGAAAAGATTCAATTTTTAATTGAATTTTCAATTCAATTATTTCTTCTGAGCCTAAAGATTTGATTTAGCATCAAGTTGCATAAAAGTTACACAGCTTTGGTTTACTGGCAGGTCACAGGGATCTCAGTGCATCCATGATCAAGTCTGCTGTTAGGGCTCTCAGGATGGCTCACAGCATATGAAACACTTCACTCGGGGGCACACGCTGAAATGGGGTTAAAACTAGTAGAAAATGCAAGTCATTACCAGCAGTCGACAGCTTCTTGGTTGCCCTACAGAAATGAGCTGAGAGGATGATGTTAGGAGCACAAGTCCCCATGACATGCAAGAAAACTCCCTGCTTTAATTGACAGGTGGCTTAACTGGCTTGGAAAAGATGCAGATGGAATTTGGAGGCAACCCCTCCAGAAACGCTGGAAATATCCTGGTTTGATCTCACTGGCTCTGGACAGAACACACCACAAGGAGAACACCACAAAGGACTTCGATATTTTTGCTACCCAAAAGGTGGATTAAAAACATAAAAAGGTTGCTAGCTCCATAATTATGCATATAGTGCTTTGCAAAAAAAAAAAGCTAAGAAAGAAAACGACAAGGAAGGACTATAAAATAAGCAATAGGCAAACTCACCAAATTTGCCAGAATGTAGTGGTATCCATTCCCATTTTTTTCAAGCTTGATGATCTGCAGGAAAAAAAGCAAAGATACTTAGCTGAGACCAACGCAAGAAGTAGAGGTTCAGCCATCTGACCGCCATGTCCGTTTTTCCCCAGTTAGGCTGTTTTCTTGGGGGCCATAAGACATAGTAAAAGAATCTAACTAGAAAAGAAGACTGAGCTTTCAGCATATGATATTTGAGCAGCAAATCTGAAATTATACAGGACAAGATTACCAAGCAGGGAGAGCAAACGGCCTGAATCAACATGTTTCCCACGCATGCAAGGAGAAAATAGTGCTTTTAAATTCTTTTTTTTTTTTTTTTTTTTTTTTTTAAGGAATTAAACAAGATATAGGTTTCAGATGCTAAACGAAAAAGCTGGTGAGGAGATCTTTATGCTCATAGTATAATGGTGGCTCTTTGCCATTTCTTCCTTTCTCCCTGATTCAGGGCGAGAGATTTTCTTTTATCAATACAACTGCTTACAAATCTGCAACATTTGAAAGTTTCTGTGTGAGAACAGTTCCCCTTATCTAGGTAGAAACACACCAGCTGTTATAAGCTTGCTTGGGATTACAGGCATATCAGATGGTCCCAGAGACCGACGGTCCATCTGTGGGACCATCTGATGTGTCCGTAATTCCAAAGATCCCACAGATCAGATGGTCTCTGTCTTCTTCTCCCTTCATTTAAGAAACCCAGAACTAATACATCTAAAATCACAGGATGCTTGTTGGCTCCACTGTAGGCATGTAGGCTTGCATTGATATTTCTCTTCACTAATGTTAACAGCAGAGTTAATTTCTTATCATCTGCATTTGAGCCAACCCATA
>VZSV01000015.1:7538675-7603716 GCA_013398735.1 Nothocercus julius
CACACACACTAATTGCCATTTTTTTGTTGAAACTGGGCTGTTTCCATGTGGTTCCTTTGCTGGCAGCACTACTTCGTATTTCTATTGTCTATGGACTGATTCTGAATTACTGGCTAAACTGCTAATGCTCAAGCAAAATCCACCACGAATGCCAGCAAGGCCAGGGAGATCCTCACCACGAGAGTGACGATGCAAAGGACTGTCAGGTTTCTGGCTACCCCAGGGCGTCTCCCTGAGACCGGGCTGGTGGCAGGATTTCTGAGAAGTGCCTAGACCCAGGGAGTGCACGGGCTGCTCCTTCCCTCAGGACAGAGGCATTCCCAGCTTATCACTGGCAGATGTTTAGGGATTTCCAGTGGATTAATGATCTGACACTAGCTCTGCGCAACTGATACTTCTGCCTTCGCCCTTCACTGCTGAAACATTCTTCTGTGAGCATTAAAACTCCACTGGGTCCCAGCATTCATATGGTAGTAGCAGTTTCTTAGGCAACCAATTTCAGCTCCACTAGTTCACCGCCTTGTGGTTTTCCCCCCAGGAACCTCAGTGTGGCTTCTGCAGGTGAGGCTGGAGCCCGCAGGAAAACCTCTCTTCTCCCACAGATGCCTACCCTTATCTTTGGTTCTTCTTCCAGCTGACTGTCTTCTGTGGTCAGATCTCAGGAGCAAAACCAGACCCAGACCCAGCTTGTCCCCTTCCATTCATCAGCTGAGACTCACCTTTGCAGCGAGTCCTGGATCTTGTGGGAGGAAGGAGCATCCCGAGGGCATTGGGAAGCCAAAGGATTACAAGCCAGTTCCTCATTTCTCTAGAGTCTATAATAATTGGCACTGGCTCCTTGTGCCCAAACTGTCCCTTTGTTATTTTAGAAGGTGTCAGAGTCAATGAACTGCAGAGGGCTGCCGTCCAGCTCTCCCTGAGCTGTTAATCTTGCAGCCCATCCACCTGAATTATAAGGCTTGCTTCCTGTGTTTTACACAGTTATTTGTGATCTTAATTTATTTTAAAATGCTTGCTCAGTCCTAATGTGTCCGGACGGCGGTAGCAAGCTGAGGTTATAATAGCATTTATCACTTAGCCTGAACGTGGTGAGAGGCTGTGCAGGGCTGCATGCTGATAGCTCACTTGGGCCACCTAGGTTTCATTACCCACTTCTTAATGGGCCAGTTTGACATCTATTAGAGAGAAATCCTCTCAGAGTGAAACAGTGGCAAAGGAGAAATTCCAGTTATTCATTTTAATGAGAGACAAGGAAGAAACAATATAGTGCTTTGATGGAATGCAATCCACCGCTTATTTATCCCATTAAGACTACACAACACAGCCCTGTGGATATCCTGCCCCAAACCAAGGCCTAGCTCATAAACGACAGTTACCTCTGCAAAGATAAATCCTGCCCTTGAGATATGACACAGAGAAATCTCCGAGAAAGAAATCAGGTCATTTTCCCACATACCGTTAACGCCTTGAGTGCCGGCTCCTTCTACAACTACGGTCTTGAGAACTGCAGGCCTGCAGTGCCGGGGTTGGCAGGGATTATTTGTCTTATGGGCAGAGGTTAGGGAGAAGAAACTGGAGCTACATGTAAGCACTGGAGCGTATGTGTGAGTAACTGAGGTTACGCTCCATCCTCAGCTCCCCTGTTCACCAGCGAGCACAAATCCAGGCACCGAGAGACAGAGACAGGCTTGTCAGGAAAAAAGATAAGCGCATTAAAGTATCCCAGAGAGGCTGGGAGGTTCTTTGAACACCTCGTATGCTCCAAGAGACAGGAAAAACAAAGCAGTGACTTGCACACAGAGGCTGCTGGAGCTGGATAATCACACATTATCTCGTGTGATAATGAGCCAAGCCCTGCTTCTGCCCCTTCTCAGCATCCAGATATTGCGAAAGACCTGGCTCCCTTGCTTGTTCTGGGATAATTAACCATTTCTACTGTCAGAAATCCCTGTGGTCTCAGATCAAGAAGTCACAGGAGGATGGAATTGCATTACACACATTAGAAAAGGCTATATAGAGCCCTACTCCTAACAGGAGAAGCCCTTTCTTCTGGCCACAGAGGACTGCTGGAATTGTTCTGTCTCTAACATAGGAAAATACATTTGTTTCTCTCTTCCTTGAAAATGGGTGGGTTTTTATTTATAGCACTGCAAAAACATAAACACAAGGCAGGGGATTTTACTATTCTTGCAAACTTCTTTTAGAGGCAAGCATAACTCTTGCTCCAGTTACTTGAAGAAGTTTGAAATAGAGACTTATCCTGTTCATATTTGGCAAAGTAGATAAAATTTGACAACAGAACTTAACCTCTTATTAGACAAACTAGGTTTAAAAAGACAACAGAGTAGTTGTAACAAAAAGCACCATTCAACCTAGAATATACCCTACAGGAATATGGATATACCCTGTAGGAAAGCTTGCAGAAAAAGCAAATGCCTGTCTAGGCCATGTCAGAATTTTTGCTGCATTGTAGCTACTCAGTGGTCAGAGAGAAGACTTTAACCCTTCAGAATAAACTAGTGTCTTTTTCATGAGCATGATCTTCACTTTGAGGTTAAAACCTGCTACCTGCTTCATTATTACCTATATTGCAGTAGCACCCCGAGATATCCAGCCGGGATGGATTGTGCTAGTCTCCGAGCTGTGCAGCTAGTGTAAGGGCAGTCCTTGCACCCATGATGAGCAGCAAAGTGTGAGACAGATGGTAACTAGCTTCAACAAAGCAACGTGTGAAGCACAAGGTAAGAGGGAACTGATTATAAGACGTATGATAGCAGGAGTCACAATAGCCCCGCTGCTTCTGCTGTTATGGACTTCCTAAAACACATGGAGAGCAGAGTTCCCGCAGTGAGATGGGCCTTGGCTGTGCTCATGATGGGGAGAGAATCATGGCTGGAATTGAGGAGGGGACACAACACCCTTCAAGTAGAGGAAGATGTCTGTTTATGGCCTTTCATTTTCACCTTTGCACAGAGATATATGCTCATTCCTCTGGGAAAACTCTGAGGGAGGCACGGAAGGAAGAAGAGGTGGAAAATCTTGGTATGCATTACTAGTTGTTCTACCTAGATTGAGGATGAGTAAGGCAGGGCGCTCTACCATAGTTCCTGAGTCTCTGCCACATATCCCATCTGCTTCATGAAAGTGTCACACTGTTGGCATTAAGCTGACAAAATAATGAAGATGGCTGGAAATGAACCCGTCTCACTCACTGCAAGGCACTACAGGAGCTGGAAGCACCCGATCTTCTGAGTTCAACCTTTTGCAGTCTGGATGCCCGAGAAGGATGCTGGGCTCTAGCCTGCTCTTGAAACAACGATCCTAAGGAAACTACAGATGTGAGAATTTGGTGCAACTCAGGGAGGCTGGAGGACCAGGAGTTTGGCAGTGCCAATTCACAAATCACCCTAATTCAGAGAAGGGGAAAAGTCTGAGGAAAAGTAGTAGAATAAAGTGCCATTTTGTGTACACTGCTTAGAGGAATTGTCACAAAGCAAGCTCACTGGGGACTGTGGATTTAAGAGGTTCAGCAAGGGAGCCCAGACAAGTAGGGAATAAAATCCCATGCAGCAGCGGTGCTCACTCCACATGAATATATGGGAACTCCTAGACCTCATATAACTTTACAAGATACAGGAGAAATGTTTGCGAGCTCTGCCGCCTGCTGCAAAGTGTACAAATCACATCCACGACAACCTGCAGGAAGATACAGTTCAAGCAAGAATGGGAAGAACTTCCCTGGGAGAGAAAAACCTTCCTGCCCTGCATGCACAACCCCTCCCAGAAGACCCACGCCAAAACAACCTTGCCAAGGATGGCATTCAGCCGCTCAGATTCACAGTCCACCACCACCAGCCTTTCCTTCTTCTTCTCCAGCTCCTGAAAAAGCATGCGGTAGCCCTCCTCCGTTGTCGTCAGGATGTTCACAGCTGTCACCTGCCAGTTCTTCTCAGCTGCAGTGTCCAGGACTTTCTGTAAGACTGACAGCCCTGTGAAGGCAAGAGAAGGGGGAGAAGACAGTAGAGGGAGAACCAGAGTTTACTTGTGCAGTGCTATTTTTCCTCCCTTCTGACAGCCTGCATAGCTACCTCAAGCTGCGCTTGACACGGTATCGCAAGAGCTCAGCAGAACTGCAGTTAATAGTCTAGCATTTTACCCAAACACAGCTGGGCTAGAATTAATGACTCTTGCCTTTTCTGTCCTAGTACAGGAAAATAGGATGATTCCAAGCCTAGTTTTCTTTTGTAATCAGCAGATCAGTCTCGTTGATCAGGCCCTGCTGCGTGGTTCAGATAAGAGCTCTAATCCCAGTTCTGTTGTCTGTCACTACCCAAATCACTTAATTTCTTTGGGCCATAGTTCCTTTCTCATCTTTCATCTGTTTAGGCTCTAAACTCCTAGGGTTAGGGACTCCCTCAGCAATTGCAATACACAATCAAATTCAACATTCTTGTCCTTCTTGGCAGCATCTCATCAGAAAACTTCATTATTTTTAAAAGGATCTTGCTTAAATTACATGCACAACCTCCCAGGAGAGATGCTACACAAGGTCAGGACCACCCTGGAGTTCAGCTAGACAATCCTGTCTACTGCAGACATCGAGGATGTTCAGCACACCAGAAAGCAAAGCAGGATGCTTTACACCTTCTCCTCGTCTGTTGGGTCAACTTGTCCCTGCAAGGGCTTAGGATAAATTTCAAGGCAGTGGCAGGGAATGACCCTCACCTACATGCTGTCATCCACAAATCCTCTTTGCTGCCAGCCTCTAAGCCTGGAGCTTTAGAGGCATTTGAGAACTGTGGAAATGTAGTCAACAGAGCAGTGAGATAACTTGCCTTGTTCATGGTTTAGAAAGTAAGGTAATAACTTCCAAATGCCCAGTGAAGGATTTTTTTTTTTTTTTCTTTTTAAATAAACAAAACACATTAACACAGGGAACCTGGAGTTTTCAGGACTACCTTCTATAAACACACACACACCCCACAGCTGTATGTGCTCATTTGAGGCCTTGATGTGCTCTCAGGTGAAACCTGCACAGCTGTTGTTTTGTATTCACAAATATGGGACTCAAAGTGGTCTTGAACTGGGCAGACTACTGAAAACGGAAACTCTTCAGTATAAATAATCTCCCCATTTAAAACCCAAATCACTCAGACATAAGATATTTCCCTTGTGCAGCTGTACTTCAGGCCTGTCAGTATGAACACAGGTGTAGTGGATCAGACTAACGCTTCATTTAGTCCAGTGTCCCATGTGCAGCATGGTCAGGAATGGATATGTAGGAAAGGAACAAAGAACAATGAAGTGACCCACAGGAAGGGGATGTCTTAAGGCCAAGACTGCACCTAGACCATTATGTTTTACTGCCCTGTAACTACCTCTGCAAACTTGTGACTTACCCCGGTCAGCATCATAAATGTACACAAACTTCTGCCAGCTGTAGTGTTCAATGACGTTGATGAGAGCATCCTGGAGCTCTGGGCGAAGCTGAAGAACAAACTGGTTGGATGTTTCCACGGGAAAGCTGGGCGTTATGAAGCAGACATGAAGAGCCCCACAGAAGGACGTGAGCATGTTGACGGTCCGCCTCTCATAAAATCCAAAGATGGCATAGACGCCCTTGGAGAACTGCGAGCAGACTGAAAAAGCACAAAAAAGGGATTGTAAGAGGAGAAGGACAAGGAGGTTTGTCAGAGAAGTTACCAAAATAAATCTTTTCTCTGATGAGCCAAAACTCTCTCTTCAACAAATCATTTTCTCTAGATCTTTGGGTTGGTGAACGCAACCCATGCCATATGGAGAACAGGGTGCTCTGCTCTTGACCTCCACAGAGCTGCTTTGTTTCTGGTTAGCAGAAGGGACATGCAAGAATGAATTCACTGTCCCCAGGGCTCTTCTGAAGTTTTGCCCCTCCTGCAAAGCGATGCATTGCCTGAACAAGGGAATCCATGAGCAGGAAAGCACCCTGGCACAGCAAACCCTGCCTCTTTCGGATGGCCACTGCCCGGCAACAGGAACTGCTTTACTATATGGGAGAAGGGTGGCTCCTTGGGCCTTGCTATTGCAACCCTGGAGCAGAACGAAGGGGTTTGCACCACAGCATGACCTTTTGCTACCAGTGACTCCAGGAGAAAACCATGGGCTTGATCTCAGAAGCTGAGCCCATGCCTAAATACCTCTTCTTCCAAGAGAAGTGGCAGTTTTGCAGGGCAGGGACTTCTTGCAAAGCCCGAATCATGACTGAAATAAAACACTCATCTTTTATTTTCACTGCAGTATCTCTCTCTGCAATCAGCAATTGCGTCTGTATCAGCTGGAGTCACTGCCCTCATCATGGGACTGACACATTCCAAAAGAAAAGTAGCAGATATGGATAGAAATAGTTTGAACATCATTTCCATGTGACTGGACCAGTGGGTCTAATGAACAGCGCGATATACCATATGTGAGAGATCAGAACACGATCTCTGGAGACCCAGGCTTCAGATTCGCCAAATGATTAAAGTGACGTTCTCCGGGCAGCTCAGCAATCCAGTGCAATTAAAAATCCAGACAAAAAAAATTGTCTGTCTTGTTTTGTTTTAAGCAAACCATGGCTTCCCTGAATTTTATCATCTATTTGAAATAATTCTATTATTTTTTTAGATTTTTTTTTTTTTTTTTTTAAACTCTGTGGCTCAGTCACGCTCAGGCAGCCTCCTACACTGTTCTGAGACACTCATCAATCCCTGCGTTTGAAACAGATTGCACCAAAGATGCCTGGGAGAACGAACAGTCTTTATCATTAGCAAGCTTGCTAAGGAACCCTAGCTCACATCGTACCTTCACACTAAGAGGGGCCATGGACGAGGCAGATCTTAGGCGGAAAAAAAGACTCGCTAAGGGTTATCATCTGAGCACTAACAAAGAAGCAAAGAAACTGCTAGGTCAATCAATCTGGAAAACTGAAAGAGTAATAATTGCAACCACTTTTCTACGATTAAATTTGATATAAAGCGAAAGTGTTGGCCACATGTTGATCTAAAGCTCAGGACTATTTCAAATTAGAGATGCTCTAAATGTATTAACCCTGCGAAACTAAGAAGTTATTTACTATTTACTTATTGCACTAAGAGGTAGTTGGATTTTCTTACTATTTGCTTTGTTTTATTAAGCAAATTTATTAATAGCTATTAATAAATTTATTAATAATTATTGCTCTGAAGCCTTCCTAATATTATGAAGGATTATAAACCTTGACTAGAGGAAACAAACACTTTAAACTCTTTTTTGTTGTTGTTGTTGCTTTCCAGTAGGGAAGAAGCTCATCCATTTCTCAGTACTCACAAGTGTCTTATCAATACCTTTCAAAAAAAAATTAAGAAGCCTAACAGGGATAAAAATCACAGTGAAAGGTCTAAGAAGATTAATTTTTCTGATCAGTTGGGTTGTGATAACGCCACACTTTGCAAGCCTCATGCAACTGGCTGTTAATAAGTAGACGGCCACAGACAGGCTTTTCCTGAGAACAGAGCTACACTTACTCCGGTAATTAGCTCTACTAGTTGAATTTGGACAGTTCAGCTTCTGACTTGGAAGGAAACTGGGTGAAAAATCCACAGCAGAAACATTTGCAAATCCAAGTTTGTGAGCATGAACAAAGAGTGTTTACTTGGATACAAATTCAGGCATTCATGATGATTTGCATGTGCCATCTTGGCCTCTGGGATATATGAAGGGGAAGAATAACAGAAAATACCTATTTTTGACTGTAACTATGCTGTTATTGCAATTAATTGCAGAAAAGTTCTAAAGAAGTCCTCAGAAAATACAGTTTATCTTGATTAAAAACTATGGCAACTACTACTCCATTCCCCCCATCAGTAAGGGCATGGTTATTTCCCAGTGACTGTGCACACTTGCATAACTGATTTTGTTGGGACTTCTGGCTGGGACATCCCCGCATGCGTTGCCCAAGTACTGCTGACATCCCATAACTGTCACGCTCCAGACACAAGATCTCTCTTGTGTCTGGAGCACCCTCATATACATATATATATATATATATTTTTTTTTTTCAGTCAGCCATTGTACAAACAAAATTAAGTAAAAGCTGTGGTAGGCAGTAAAACCAGTCATGCCACATGTGAGCACAGAGAGGATCTAGTTTACGTTGTTGCTGGGTCCCCTTTGCTAGATATCCATACTAGATACTCATGTCCTCACCTCTGGTTCCAGTTGTCTAGGAATCTGTTCTAGACATCTGGTCACAGCTACCATCTTCTCCCAGCTGAGCACAAGAAGCCTTGCCCTTGAATTCTGATGGGAAAAAAGCATGCATTTTCCCCCTGTCCCTGACTCATCCTTAAAATCATCACACTCTAGGCTTTCTAGGCCAGACTCTTTCTCTGATATCTCTTTTCATATGGATGTAATTAAAACATTTAACCCAAGAGCTGGTTCAACCAAAAGCACATGCAGGATGTGACACCTACCAAGCAGCTGAAGAGAGGCAGCTCTGGCCACCCTTACAGATGCTTCTAAGATAAAGAAAAAAAAAAGAGGAGAAAAGCAACTAAGCCATGTTGAGCTGATATAAATTTCTGGAAGACATTGTTTGGCTAAAGCTCTTAGCCAGTCATTGAAGGAGCAGATGCACAAGGCTGGTTTCTGCACTCAGGAGCATCAGGGATGTTTTGGAACTGGAGGTTTGTTCTGGCCCATGTGAGAGGCAGATGCCAGTGACATTAGATCCTTTTTTTGAATTTTGGTAAAACAGAAAGGAAATGAAAAAGTTTCATTTTCCAGAACACTGGCTCAAACAATGTTGGGACTGAAGTGGGGAGGAAGGGCCAACAGGCTCTACGGAACGACAGAAACGAGGATTGGGTGTCTAAGAGTGAGGACAGCACAAGTCTGCCAGCGATCTGAAAACAGGAACGTAAAAAAGGGAACTGCTCTCCACAGACAGAGCAGGAGAAGAACCCGGTAGGAGATCCTGGCAACTGCTCATCTGCCATTTCCTTCAGAAGTAGCATTTTCACCATTTCACCGCATTTAAGCCTAGAAGAGGACATTAGATCACTTTTACTGACTTTTTGTTTCTCATGGACCATTAAGTTTCACCCGGTTAGCCCTGGAGGGAGCCAATAACATAGTTTATTTGAAGACATTTAAGTTCTCTGGAGACTCAACTGCTATGTGCCTCCGTCAGGGAACAGGAGCAGCAGAGACAGTGCTAATACCCAAAGCCCCAACAGCAGTAAAAAAACTGATTAAATGAAATATCCCCAGATGTTCCCCACAAACGACCCATGGTGTGTGTTGCTGAAGGAGACCAAAGAGCCCAGACGGTCCCTGCCAGTCAAGCTGTAGAGGCCCTCCCGATCCTGGATATGTCGCAGCAGATGAACTTCTGAGAGACCTCCCCACATAAGCTATTCCTCCAACGCAAAACTGCAAATGTGAGGATTTGGGGCACACAAAAATTCCTGCTCTCCATGGCCAAGACAGGCAGGGAATGAAAATGTAATCTGGAAATTCAGTCTCCAAGACAAGCAGGGATCATCAAAACCCCTGACCCAAAACATACACCCCACAGCACTTATTCCAGAAACCAAATTAACAGATGTCTTAAAAAAAAAAAAAAAACCTCAAGATTAGTGTGGCCAGACTTCGAGTGAAATACAATAATCATCCCTGCTTTATCTTCTGCAAGCTATTACAGACTAGCCCTGCAATGCCTGCAGCCCCCGTATCACAGGATGGCACTTCTTTGACCTGCCTGAGCCTCCTGGGACAGAGGACCAAACCCCTCCCTCGTCCAGATATGACCTTGGAGCAAGGCAAACCCACCGACAGCTGTAGTGTCAAGGAGCAGTTCCCACGTGTCTGTCTTTGCTCACTTTGCGTGTGTGTGTGCATGTGTGGGAAAGAGAAGGGGCATGTGTAAGGTATTTTTAGCGTGTCCTGCCTGGAGGCGACCCTCGCACAGTGATGGAGAACCTGACATCAGGCTGGCGAGGCCGGTGGAGCTTCGATGAAGGAGTGCGAGTGTCTTCTTCAATTAGGATCAGCTCAGCTCTCCTCCCAAATGTTTGTCCTCACAGCTCTCCAATGTGGCGTAGGTGCCAGAGCGCATCTCTTCAGCACATCCCAACGACAGCATGTTCCCACAGATTTCTCTAGCAGGGGAAAGCCAAACAGATTCTGCACTCCCCCATCATTCCACGTATGTATTTAGCTGACAGTAGATGTGCCCCATATATTGGATCAACTGCAAATCAGGCTGATGTGATATCACAAGAAATATATGTTTCTATTTCAAAAGTATAAAAGATACAGAAGTGTGGCCCCTTCCATCATTTTCCTGCACTACTGCTGCTCCAGCTGTCTTGGAAGCCAGAAAACATCACTGCTTACATCAAGATCTTCTTTCCTTCCCTCATACTTAAATATTTCATTGCTGTTCATCACTGTTTATGCTGGTAGATTTAATTCTTAGTTAAATAGATCAGACTATTATAATGAAAAAATAGAAAATAAAGAACAAAGTAAATATTTCGCAAAAGCCAGAAGATCTAACAGTGATACAAAGACTTAGATTGAGACCTAGCTTACAAATGACAAGTATTCCTTGAGATCAAGGTGGGTTTGGGATACTTCTTTCCTGTAGATTGCTGAGTATAAAGAAACAGAAATGAAATGGCACTCCTGTCAACAAAAATTAACAACATGGCAACAGATCTCTCCTCAGGACTCTCAAACATTTGAGCACACTTTTTAATTACAGTCATGGTGGTAGAAGATATGGGCTCAGGAATCTGCAGTTGACTTTGATCTCTCTGTCAGCCAAAGGGGCCAACTGGAGACCACAGCTCATCTACTTCTTAACTTCATGTCCTGAAAACCCTTTCTCTTTTCCACTACAGTCTTGAAAAGTATTTTTCTTGCCCAGTCTCACTATAAAATGTAAGAGAAAATTCAAATATCAAAGGTCCTAACTGGATCACTGAGCTTGTTGAAAAAGGGAAGAAAGGAAAGGTAAGTTGTTTGTCAAGACTCCCTGTTCGCTCTGCTTGTTTTTAAACATATACTTACTCTGAGGAATGCTAACATTTAGTTGAATGATAGAGAAAAATAAGAATTAAATAGTGAATTACAGATTTTAAATGATGACTAATTTTCAGAAAAGGAGAAGAGGCCCCATCTACAGGTGCATCAGGGTCAAATGGCTTTGCAAAGGAAAGTGGGTTTTGTGGTTGGAATTAGGCTGTTCTAGGAGGAACAGCCTGGCTGATAATGGTCCTGCAGGTACCAGGTCAAATTATGTGCAAGGAGAAACTGGTTCAGTGCCAGCTCCATTTCATATTTGCTAGCTATCTAATCATGCATTTGGTGTTTGCCTGTAATGTGGAGGAAGGGCTGCCTTTCTCTGAGGCTCATCTAGTCCTAAACCTTGGGACAGAGACTGTCTCTCGCTACATGTCTGTATAGCCCCTTAACAAGGCCTTATTTTGGGTTCTGGGTGCTGATGCCATGCTCCTACACTGTGCAAGATTCATGCTGCCTCCTGCCTTTAACCTTCTCCAGTGTCCCGCTTCAGAGGCGCAGCTTTTCCAAAAGCACTCCCTGCATTTAACAGCCTTTTTTTTTCTTGGGGGGGGAATAAAAGGGACCTGGGAAAAAGGCCTGGAAGCTCTTCTGCATTTTCTAGTTCTATGAAAGGATCTGACCTCTCCACCCTGCTTCATTTTTAACACGGTAGTCTTTAAAGACAGATTCTCTTTCCCTGCTCCCTGGAGCCCTTGGGTGGCCCATGCGTGGCCCTTGGGCCTTCATGGCTGTTGAAGCAATTTGCCAACTGCCTCACATCACCAGCAAGTCTGTGCTGGCTTTAGAGCTGCTGGGCAGCCTGGCTTTCTTGCTAAGGGACACACAGGCTCTAGCAGACTGGCTATTCTTTCACCTAACCTCCTACAATGAGAAAGGAAACCAAAAATTTGTCCTCATTTTGCTCCCCGTGTGGGAAGCACAGTCATAAATATTAAAGCAGGATTACTATAGATGGGAAAGTGACAGCTATATTAGAAAAGGAGGTGAAGGATGAGAGCTGAACCAATTTTGCTTTTGCTGCTTTAGCACATGGTCTTTTATATTATATTGGTCCTTCCACAAATAGTGCTACACTAGGAGAAACTAACTCCAGTAGCGTGGCGCAGCTTTCGGCTGGAGTGCACGAGCAGCAGGAGTGGTGAAGAACAGAGCAGCAAAACCAGAGCACGTTAATACAGCGCATTGCACGCTGGCTCTTAGGTCAGCACAACATTTAATTCTAGGCTGGAAGAGCGGGATTATTAAAACAGAGTAAAAAGAGGGGAGCAAGGGGGGTGGGGAAGATAAGCAATGGCAGAACGCAAATGTGTCACATAAAGAAGCGCTCAGTGCAGATGAAATGTATTTTGTCTTCAATAGCTTCTTTTCTTTCCCTAATGCATTATATCTGTTCACGGCAGTTTTTCTAGACATTAAAGTCTGTGACTATCTTCAGTGCAAGCCTTGGGTTCTGATAAGGATTTTTAAGTGTCTGTTTTGAAGCTGCTGCCAGACTCTGCACTTTCCTTGGAAAGAAGATTCCAAGGCAAATGTTTCCTCTGCTGGGGCGGAGGGTGTCACCTTCTGCCTAAGAGGCACCTTTCTTAATCTTCATCTCATTAATTCTAACTTCGGTCCCACATGCCCTGCCTTATAAAACATCTGCATAAGTAGACTTACATTTGCTCTGTGTTTTTACAGATGTGCCAGTTTGGAAGCCAAATGGATCTATCAGTCTCTGACATGCTCCCTGTGAGGAACAACATTCCCAAGACTCATATTGTTACCACTAATTGAGAAAATAGTGTTTCAATAAATATTCACAGCTGCACTGTTTCTACTTTTTAGGATTATTTCCTGCTCCTAATAACATCACCCTAAGCCTATCACCTTAAGTCTGCTCCAGGTACAGAGCTCATTTATGACAGATATACTATTTCTCCCAGCTATGTAAGGAAGATAATAACAAACATCTTCTTTAACAGCAAACCTGTATCAGTCTCTCTCCTTGCCCCATCAGCTCATTACTTTTTAATTTTTCATCACAATCAGGCCTTGTGTGCCTTTATTGTTAATCTATGTGATAAAATTCTTTTTAGCCACTAGTATATTGCTGTAATTTACACAATCAGGACCAAAATTCATGATTTGCCAGGTGATTGAAGAACAGACTAACTTTCAGCCTGGTTATTCATGGTGGAAACCACAAAAACATGGTTATCACCAAGAGAGGGAATCAGAACAACCAAGAGCAGGACGGAGAGGGAAGGGGTCTCACCTGGTTAGCAGTGACAGCTGGGGCTGGACAGCCCACCAGACCCCTCCAGTCCTGGGTCTATAAGCTGTACTTTCTGTTCCTGCTTTGGGATCTGAGCCAACATTCAGCAGTGCTGAACTCTGACCTGCACACAGAGCTCTTTTCTGTTTCTAAGAGTTCTCACGGTGGCTTCAAGCATTTCCTCTCCCAGGCACTAGCAAGCTGCGTGACTTGCACCGAAAGCACGTACCTGGATAGAGGCAGGGTACGCGCGAGGCTTCGGATCACGCAGCCTGGATCAGTGCAGACCAATGCTCGCGCTGCAGGGGTGATACCACCTCATGCCCCAAGCCTGCTTTTCCCCATGCAGCCAGAAGGAGCCCATTCACCTTCCTCTCTGCATCTTTCTTTCTTCTTCTTCTTTTTTTTTTTTTTTGCTCTCCTCCCTCCATTCCTTCAAAATTTCCAGCTTTTAATTGCTTTGTGCTACAGTGCATAAGCCCTTATCCTTGCATGCCACTAAGCTAACACAACAAACTTTCAGGTTTTATTGATAGCAGACTGGAAACTAACAATTTATTCATACCCCACCTTTTTCTATTCAAAGGAACCAAGCAGCCTGACAAAACACACATGCATGCACACCCTCTACAAGGAGCCCTTCCTCCATCCCAGACACCTCCTGAGCACACATCTCCTCAGCTGCAGCTGCAAGCAATGAGCTGCTTGGCATCAGATTTCTAATGCTCTTCAGCCTCCAAAGTCAGCTGCACCTGGACGAAACAGGTGGGAAGATTTGTTAGGTCAAACTGGGCACAGCGCCAGCACATCCACTTTTTGATCCCTGCACTGGCATCATATGAAAAGAGATCTTTTTATTTTCTTAAACAGTGACTTCCTTTCTAGATAGTGACTTTTTTAAATTGACAAGAGAAGAAAAAAAAAGGAAAAAGCAGAAATATGACTGTTCTTAAACTGCAGGGGGGTGCATGCTTCAAAGAGCAAGGGGCTGCGGCGTGTCCTGTGCCCCCGGATGGGCTGCATGGGCACTGAAATGGGGTCCAGGTGGCTCAGGGTCACACTTGTCCCATTGCCCTCCACGCACAAGTACCTGCCACAGATGCCACTGTGGCTGTGTATGTGCTGGTAGGATGCAGGGCATGATCTCTGTGAGGTACTGTAATAGATACGTTTTAAATGACAATAAAGCAAGCCCTTGAATAGCCTCCTTGGAGTAGGGAATTACCTTCCCAGCAGAGAGGGATGATATGGCTGGCTACCCACGGAAAGTAAAACAAAGGAGAAGGAGGGACCAAAAGGGAGAGTCAGGAGAATTTTCCCCAGCCTACTCCATCTTTTATGTAGCAATGACGTCTTGTGTGTGCTGGCTTTAAAACACCACTCAGCCTGTGAGAGGGGTTGGCTGATGCAGGCTGCCAGAGGGCACACACATGTTTCCCTCTGGTGGCAATTTATTGTTGGCCTTTCTAGCGTTTGACTTCCCATTCATTTAAGAATAAAAGGCACCGGACCAAAAGCATAGGGTTCAAGGTGTGTGGTGGGAAAGCATCTCTAACCTCCCCTCACCCCAGAAACGCAGCCTCTCGGGTCCTGGGAGCCGGAGCCAGTCAACGAAGGAGGAATTGTGTTTAGCCAGGACAAGAAGTTCTTCAAAGAAAACCTCTCACATACACAGTTGAGTGTCTTGTCCTTAGGGGTCTGAAGTGGGATGCGGCATTCAAACGTGGGGGTCTGCCGCTTTATTTATCAACATTTGTATGTGTATATATATATATATATATATACACACACACATGTATTAAGGCTGCATTACAGGCATCTGCTAAGACAGCACACAAAACTCTTCATGTGCCATCACTGATCCCAAACCACTATGTTTTCTGCAATAAATGGAGCCCTTGGAGCCTTCTGAAAAAAGGAAGCACCGAAAGTACAAACCCAGCAAACTATACCTGGCATGCAAGGGTGAACTCCCAATAACAGAACCCTTTTGTATTACTAGGTGTATATTGTATTCACCTAAGGTTTGTGAAAGCACAAATGGTTTTGAAACCCCATTTAACACCTCAGCAAGGGTTGAGGTAGGTGCAGAATGACAAAGTCCTTTGACATCCGAGGGCTCTGGCTTTTGTGGGTTTAAGTGCCCCCCTCGGTGGTTCTTTGCTATAGTCATTTGTTGTAGGGTTTTTATTTTTATTTTTCACATTAATGTTCCATTCCATTGTGTTCATAGCTTTCCTCTGGCCTACTTAATGTCAGGGGGAATACTACCGTTTCTTCCCTGACATTAGAACAGCTTTAATCCTGTCTGCATTGCAAGGGCAATAAATGGTAATAGCTACCAGACTTTTATTCTGCAATGCTTCTGAGCACCAGGTTTTTAAAAAATCCTAAACAAACAAGTTTAAGCTTGGGATCTTTTAAACCTGGTGGGAGACTGTGTTGTCTCTGGGGAGCAGGAATACAGAACTGTGACAGACGGCAAGATCTGGACCTATGATTTGCAATTTTATGGTCTCTGGTGAAACTTCTGTGCAAATTCCTTATTGTGGGTGGTGGAACAAATAGTTTACATGAAGTGCATCTAGATAACGTGCACAGATGGAGCCTCTACAGAGCGGTGGTACTTGTTAAAGGGCTGCTGGACACAGCTGGGGTGTGGAGAGCAGCTTCCCTCCTGCAGGTACTAATGGCAAAGAGGAGGGAGCGGGGAGAGCTCTGCTTCCTGCCCCACCACTGCTAGGGTTAACCTTGGAGCCCCAGCGTGCATGGGATCCAAAAAAACAAGTCAACACAACCATAGACCTAGCTACCCAGCAAGGATTTAAGTGGAAATAAACTGGGATCCAAGATTTTCCTAAATGTGTGAAGTCTCTGTCATTTTACTCACACGTCAGAGGAGCCTTTCAGAATTACACTCTTCTTACGATTCTGCGCTAGGATGCCTAAAAATCATCTCTCACAACAAACAGGTCCCACGCTGAAATCAACATCACTCTGCATGGAGGAGAGAGCCAAGAGGCAGGAGTAGCTGCTGAGCATTTCATCCATCATGCAAAACCATCTTAAGTGCTCACCTTTTGCCTGACACATCTCATTGCATACAAACAGCCCCTACTCTCCTCTACCAATTTCCATTCTGGAGGAGTTTCTGAGCTCATGAAGAAAGAGACTCTCTAGAGAGCTGCAGAGAGCAAGAGAGATCATGTAAAACATTCTGCATAAATGCAAATTGCAGGGAGGCCAGTGAGAGCACAGGAAGGAAAGCTGTCAGAAACTTGGGGTCATTCATCACTTGTACAGTGACACTGTACATGCACACGCAGCTTCTGTCTCAAGCAGTTATTCAATGTAAACCAAAGAGTATAACAAGATTTAGGCAGCTACTGAGAAAACCCCACAGCTTCTCAGTTGAAATTTTGCCCATAAAATACTTTTTTAGGCAGAAAAGCTGCAGCAGGCATGAGGATGCTGATTTGTACCACTTTTCCCAAGTGTCAGAGAGACTCCTTCACTATTCCCCAGGTCCTGAACAAGTCCCTTGTTGATGTTGCAGGGAGATGACTCTGATAAAATACACTGGTGTGTGAAACTGCAGAGAGCTGCCAGCCACTCTGGGTCACGCAGATCTTGAACAGGGGGGTGCCGGGAGCACTGTTTTTTCAAGGAGCGGAAACACTCCTTGGATTTAGCAAATATTTCTGAAGTGCAAGACACAACTGTGTCAGATTGGCTTCCCACAAGGAAAACTGGGAAAACTGCACTATGCAAATGACTCAAACAATACATTCAAAGTGGACTAGATGCATAATTAAGCTAATTAAGGCACCATTTATTGTAGAAACCTCCAAAGGAAAATGAAGGAGGAACTGTAGAGGAACTTTGCTTTGTACAAGCCAAGTTTTCCAGGACAGAAGTTGCTGCCAGCAGTGGCAAAACCACACACAACACAGGCTTGGTCCGGAAAGAGCAACACGGCTCTAGCACAGATTCCTCCAGGTGTGCACAAAAAGACAGGGGTGCAATGTGAAAGCCTGTGATTTACATCTTCAAGGCTGTCCTAGCTAAGCCAGTGAGGGCTGTGATTTTCTTTCTTATTTCTATACTGCAATACACTGTAGCAGAGAGGAATGTGTAGCCTACACTCTGTATCCTGACCCTCCTTTTAGAGGAGAGGTTAATTTCTCTGCGAGAGAAATGAATTTTGACTGTTTAACATGCTGTGAACATCTGCGGCACGTTTCCTAGCCATTCAGTGTGAGCATTTCCCTACACCACCAGTCCTGACAGCAGAGTGGAATCAGTTGAGAATCTCAGTAGCATTTCCAAAATGTCCTTAAATGAATAAGCCAACTACCACTTCCCCTTAAAGAAGAGGTGTTGGAATGATCTTAAAGTGATCTGTTATCTAGGCGCATAAGGAAGCCCTATGATATACGCAACCTTTTAAATTTGGGCTCTAACTCACATAAATTGCAAGGATGCGCCTACAAAGCCGGTCCCCTGGGATAGCTTTTGTCAGGGCACTCTGAAATCTGAAGCTTTTCAGGTATTGCCTGTTGAGTTGACCTAGACTGGAAGAATCCAGGTGTTATGTGGGCAGGTTTGGCTGATGGGAGGCGCCCCAAGCCTGCGTGCACGGGTGCTTTGCAGCTCCGGATGGCACTGCCATACGGATGTGTGGCTATTCCACAGTTGCTTGCATTGCCCTGCAGTCTCGCAGAGAAGGAGGGGAGTAACAAGAAAATCATCCACTTTCTGCCTGGTCAAAAATAATCGTGTATGTAGGGACAATACAAATTAGACATCTAGGAAACCCTTTCTTCAGTGTAGAGCTGTTGTCTATGTTACAGTCCCCCTGGTAACTACATTGAGGCCAGCGGAATTGCACTAGGTCTATACGTGGTCTAGTTTTGTCAGCTGTGAAACACAACATATTTCCTGAGCGAGGCTGCAGGGATACAGGACCCGATTTGTGTGTGCAGTCAGCTGTGACTTGCTTGTGAAGTGTCCTTGATTCACGTCTGCTTGAGCACTGGTCACCAAGGTCCTCCTCAGAAGCATTGTTAGGCATGAAACCAAAAGGAATTTGTGATAAAAGACTCTTAAAAACTTCTGATATTCTTATTGGAAAATTCTACAAAGGAAATGTGTGGGGAAATAACAGAAACCTGAGGAGATGTGAGAGCCGGGAGGGTATAAAGGGGATGGGGGGAAGGAGATCCAAGTTTTGGGTTCATTGATGGGGGAACAGCCAGCCTAATTTCAAAATCAAGATGGGTTTTAAAAGAAAAAAAAAAGAAAAAAAGAAAAAGATGAAAGAGAGTGTGAAGGATGGGAAGGGGAGCTGGGTGCAGGAATTCAGAGATCCAAGGGCTTCATGCCTGTTCTAAAAAGCTGGGGAACGGAAATGCACCGCTGACTTCCAGCTTACTCGGTCCTTTCTGAGTGAACAGAGACAAGAACACTTCATCCCACTTGAACAGTGCCCAGTCTTCGTTAAGAGGGAATTTTTCAAAGCTCACTAGTTGAGGCCAGGCAGCCTATCCTCCATGAAGGGCTTGAACCTCATTCCACAGTTGGAAAGACGGAGACACACATTTGTACAAGGCCACACAACAATCCTGGGGGAAGAGCCAAGTTCCCCCCCCACTCAGCTGCGATCACGGAAATACTCTTCCTCTCTTTCTTCTTCTCCCTCATCCATAGCCATAGATGGAAGATCTGGGAATCAGTTTGTGCTGTTTTTAGTACAGGTGTACTATTTCCACACAAAACAAGCATGAGAGGTTAACAGAGGGCCCTCAGTGAGCTGTGAACCACCCTGGCCATAAACAGCACACGGGGACTCATCTCCAGGTGTTTCAGAGGACCAAGCACGAGTGAAGCCCTCTGTGAAGTTCCTGTTAGACTGTCTGGACTCCTACATTGAAAAGATTGTGCGTGCTGGTCCAGCTGAATGGCTCCTAAGAGCTCCCTTCCGCATGGGAGTGGCAAAGGAAGAGGTCACCTTCTCCTAGACCAGGCCAGAGAGGCCAAGGAAGGTGAGCAAAAATGGTCTAAGAAGCCAGGTGTGGGAACCGAAGCCAGCTCTACTCACCTTTTTCCTGGAAGGCTCTTTTGGCAAAAGACAAAATGGAGAATGGGTCCTGAGCACGTACCATGCTCACAGCCCCTAACCCTGCTTGTTCTTCTAGCCCATCTCTCTTTGTGGCAGGGACCGTGTTGCCAGCAGAGCAGAGCAGCACAGCCGCAGGCGCGATGCTCCTCTCCCAGCACACGCAGCCTTGGCACCTCACCCAAGGGCTGGGGATTTTGTGACCAGCTGTCGAGCGGGCGCTTCGAAATGGAGCTCACGTACTGCCTTTTAAACTAATTCCACTGCAATTTCTCTCATGGCCCAGTCTCATTCCCCGCTGCTGATTCATGCTGGGTTGAAGGTTTCTAAGAAGGGGAAGGCCAAACATGACCTCTGCCTGAAAGGCTGGAGACCTTCCCAGAACAAAACTATGGCCCCCAAATGCCGCTTCTTTGGCTGCCTCTAGCTTATTTCATGATTTGTTAACTTTTGAAGCCAGAAAGCCGTCTAATCGCAAGGGCCTTGCCTGACTTCCAGCAGAGCCCAGGGAGCTGGGTGCCCGGCTCGTGACTGGGCTTGTGCAGGCACTGGTTTCTGGGCCGTGCGGTGCATCTGGCCACCCTATCTAAAACTTACCCTGCTTTTCAACGTTCAACTTGAAAATACGTTGTTGGAATGAAGCATACATCTAAGATACATAGATCCCATTTGATAGAGAATCTTCTCTATATTTTGGGATTTTGTTCCTATAGGATTTTTTCTTTGGTGCTGAAACTAGACTTCATTTCTGTTTTGAGCTCTTCTGCAATCTCTTTTTATTTATGCAGCACCTAGTACCTACTCTACAGCTACTTATGCTTTAGCTGTCTTTCTTACAAAATAAATATATTCCTGAAAGCTGGAAAGCAACTGCCCACCTTGCAGTGATCTTCCAAAAAACAGACAGCAAAAATGGTCTACTGGATGAGCAAAGGATCACCATTTTTATTAAGAAAAGTCACCCTATGTACCCACCTATTTTAGTGCATTTTGTCATTCAAAGCTCAGTAGGCTTTACTTTAAATTTTCTGGGATAAATCTAATGCTGATGGAACGGCTCCATTTCAGGCATATTGCAGACAATAAAGCTCACTAAAATTGTTCTCACCCCCTTTTTTTTTATCCTCTAAATGAAAACAGGTTTGATCAAAAAGAGGAAGTTGCTGATTTTGACAAAACACCCTGATTTTCTAATGGAAAAGCGTAAGCGGGACAAAGTTTTAACATTCAGTCAAGATGTTTAGAAATAAAATAAGTGTCAGAGTGAAGTCAGCACTCCTCCCCTGGTCCCAGACTGTAAACTGCTCTAAGATTGCTGCCAATGCCCTTCCCACCGAGAGGAGACACCGTGAGGGCAGCAGAGCCAACAGCGGGGAGAGCGGGAGGATGCGGGGTCAGCGCTCGCGCCTGGCCACGGGCTGGAAGCCCAGCCGCTCTCAGAGCCCTGTTTCCCGAGGAAAAGTGCTCCAGAAAAACATGTAAAATCTGCCCTGCACCCGGCCAGCCCCTGCTCAGCACGGCCCAGGCTCTTCGTCTCGCCCTGCTCACAGGGTGACGTTTCCCGCTGTGCGCACGGGTGGTATCGGAGCTGTCAGCCTTCTCCTCCCGGCTGTCTCCCGGCTGCTAATCCTCCTCCTGGTACAGTAATGCCTCTTACTGCATTACAGCTTAATCCCCACTTTGTCACCCACACCGCAAGCCCTCCGTGCCAGGCTCCGCAGCGCCCCGTGCTCCTTCCCACCCAAAGGCATGGCCGTCTTCTTCCCTGTAACCCTTGTCCTGCAGGGACAGCACCCTCGGAGCTTCCCTGTAGCACATCCCTGGCCACCGGCACGTGCACCGTCACCAACGGGTCCCAATGGGTGCTGAGCACAGGCACGCGCTGGCACCCGCACAGCATGAGCCCCCCGAATCCCTTTTGCTGCACCCTGAGCATCAAGTCGTGCTCGCCAGCGCGCACCCACGCTTGCACAAGGACACACGCTTGTGCACACACATGCTAATCCCCATGAGCTGAGCCCTTCCTCGCACACGCAGCCCTCCTTATCGCCCCGCGTCCAGACGCAGGAGCTCGGCGCTCTGCGTGGCACACGCGGCAACCCGCTTATCTCCTCTCTCTGCTACACGCGCACACTTTTTCACACAGACTAATCCTTCTCAGTGCCACGTACCTCAAAATCCTCCTTACAACGCCCCCTCACACACTGAGTAATCCCTTTCGGAGAGCCTCGCACACGCGGCCCTGCGTACAATATCCCTCTGCACACATGCACGGCCGCATGCAGCGTCTCACAGCGCTTCACGCGCTCACAAACTCTTTTGTCTATTGTACACATGCCACGATGTTCCCTCCTGAAACATATTTTCCATGGACACATGCATGTGAACCTGCCATCAGCACTTTTTTACCCGGAACAACTAACGTACATAAGATATTGGGGGGGGGGGGGGAAAACCCCAGCTGTATGGGTAACTCTCCAGGAAAATGCAGAGCTTGTCTCAAAAGAAGAGGTTAAAAAGCCCTAGCACGTTCAGCCCCGGAGAACAAAGGCTGAGAGGGGAGAAGGCTGCGGTCTATAAAACCATCACAGAGGTAAATACTAGCAAAGAGCTATTGATGTTAGAGGACAACATTGGCATGAGAACAAGCGAGAATAAACTAGTCACAAATAACTGCAGGCTGCAAACCACAGACAGATTTGTAACCACCAGAGGAGAGCCGCTCTGGAATTGCTTCCCAAAGAGAGTAGCGGAGCAAAACCAGAGCTGGTTTTCAGGTGGAGCGGTGGCGCTGGCTGGGGGGGAGCACAGCCGGGCGCTGGAGGTGCCTTCCCAAGGTGCTCCCAGCTCCGAGTCTCAGCCTCCCGCAGCGGCACAGCGGGAGCCGGCCGAGCGTCCCGCACGGTGCAGCAGAGCACCAGCTGCGGGCGCAGCACCCGCGCACCGATTCTGTAGCACCAAGAAAACGTGCTCACATTTCCTCGGCACACATTGACATTCCCAGAGTCTCCCGCCTCCTCTGTTGGGCTGTCTCTAGAGTCACCAAACACCTGACATGTCTGATGGGAATGACACATCTGTAAAGCAGATACACAAAAGCACAGGGAAGCAAATATTTAGTGGACTAGCAGTGTTGCTGCATAAGCTGCTCGCTCCCAGGAGGGAGGGCGCCTAATGCTTTTCTTGCCTACACCTGCATACAGCAAATGACGGGGACACCGGCTGTGCCGTGTGAGAGAGGAATCGGATATGAAGGTGCCTTCCATTTGCACGGAGATGAAAGAACCTCCTTTGGAAGGCGTGAAGATACGAGGGTGCCCAGAAGTACCCGCAAGAGCCACGGCACCAGCCCGGGAGCTCAGCCCTGCGGGACCGAGCGTCTCCGCGCTGCCCAAGCCAGCGGCTCCAGGGCACCACGGGGGCGGCATGAAGCCCACACAGGGTCACGAGAAGCAGCCTGAGCACGTCCCCGCGAGCAGCAGGAGCAGCAAGGAGAGCACGAGGGTCTCCGGAGATGCTCACCAAGGAAGTTCACCCACTTCTCTGAAACTGCAGCTCGGCCTCTTTTTATAACCAGGCCACTCGGTCAAGACCACAAAAAGCAAATATGGCCTATAGAGCTACTTACTTATCCCTTCTTTCCAAAAGACAACACACACACACAAACATTTTCAGGGTTTTCTTCCTGAGGGAAATTTCAAAATGAAACAAGAATCGTTAGTTTAGTGCCACTTCAGCTTGTCTCAAATTATTTTCATTTTGGTAAGGGAAACTGATAAAAATAGTTTTTTTATCTATTCTAAAATTTCTATTCATTTTCCCTCTGTCCATGAAAAAAAAAGAGGCAACACAGAGATAAATATGAAAATAGGTGGAGATTGGCATCACACTCTTTTTTTTCTGTTTTCCAACTGGTAGGTGGGAGGTAAGTGGCAAACTGGTAAAAAAGTGTGAGCATACATAGAATTCTCCACATTTACCTTTTATTTCAGACTTGCAATAGCAAAAT
This sequence comes from Nothocercus julius, assembly GCA_013398735.1. Classification (NCBI taxonomy): domain Eukaryota; kingdom Metazoa; phylum Chordata; class Aves; order Tinamiformes; family Tinamidae; genus Nothocercus; species Nothocercus julius. The sequence continues at coordinate 7,562,154 of VZSV01000015.1, forward strand.
GATAGTAAACATTTATTGAAACTACTGTTTTCTTAAGGGGTAAAAATATTTCCTGACAAAGACTCATTTTGAATGGGAAAATTTTCTATGCATTTTCAACCATTTCTAGACAGAAATCTGAGATTACCTGCAGTGACGCAGGGTGCAGCAATGGTTTGGTGCGGGGACTAATTGGGGTCTCTTTGTAACTTTGTGCAATGAGATGCTGCGGGCTATCCCTGGCCACAACTCAATGGAAGCCAGCAGGAATTTTTTTTAAATATGAAAATGAGATACGGTGAACATTAATTGACCCTCCAACAAATGAGCAAACAAATCCCACCAACCTGGGCCTGAGTCCAGACTAAGAGGCAGCAAAGGGAGCACAAGACTGAGAAGGGTTACGTGAGGGACAGGAGATGAGATCACTGATCCCAAGGAAACTCTGCCAACATACATTGGCTGAGGGTTGGTCTCTCTTTCTTTCCTTTGAAATGTACTCTCTCATCCTCTTTTCTTTGCTCCTTTTATGAACTATATTGTGCTCACAGCTCTTTTTTCTCATTTATTTAGTTTATCCTCTCATTCTCTATTGGAGTTTTGTCTCTCTGCTCCTGTGCTCTTTCCTGCATGAAACAGAAGAAAATAATGTTCAACAGAGAGTCAGCTGTAATGATGATGGCATTAAAGTGACCTTGGGATGAGAGAGGTTATTCTTCTACCCCAGCAAAAAGATCTTCAGCAAAGACTTACAACCTGCAAAGAGGACTAAAGGAGATGGATTCCAGAAGACAGTTAAGAAATGAAACTTGGTTAAAGAAAGCCAAATTAAAACTGTAGTGTATGAAAAAAACAACTCATGAATATATGAAGAAAAAAAATTAACAAGCTGAGAAGATTCTGTAACAGGGATAGCAAATATATTAAAATCATCACCATTCAATGTCAAGGAACATACTCAAGCAAGAACTGCAGAGACACTAGGAAGGACAAACTTTATAGGATCAATTGCCTAGTCTAACTTAATCCAGAAAAGCTGCCCGTAATAAGTAGGGTTCTTCTGGGATTGAAATCATATTTCACTATCTCTCTTTTATAGAATTGATATAATTTAACTTGGCTAATAGAGTTAAGAATATATTGACATATTATAGTCTTGGTCTCTGAAAGTCCTAAACGACAGCTTGCACTGCTTGGTTCTTTTCTTCTAGAGAAGGTGAGTTCTTGAATTCAAGACCAAAAGAACAAAAGTGTACTGAAAGTTTCAATACTTTGTGATAAATATTAAATATCTTGTTCTGAATCCTCCTGTCCCAAAACATGACATTACCTCTTTATGGAATGACATGAAACATAAACATCCTTCATACTCCTGTTGTCTCTTAAAAAAAAAACGTGGCATTTGCTAACGAGGCCATAAATATTGATGTCTTTCTCAGGTCCCCCAGAGTCCTATCATTTCTGCAACTGACTGATTAATAATAGATTAAACACTTTAGATTTGCTTACTCTGGGCTTCGTAACTTAAGTGCATCTGCTGTGTTGGTAACAGAAGGGTCTGAGACTGATGGCTCTGGCAGACATTCAGTAAAGGAATATGGCAGCAGTCTACAAATACCTCAAGGGCCAAAATGCAACCAAAATCTGCAGAGGGATATCAGAAGCTAAGAAGTAATTCAGTGAGAAGCTTCAGAATGTGTTTACTACAGTTAAGATTTTATGTCTTTAGAATATCTGAAGTATTTACTGTGTTATGGGTCCACATGACATTACACAGTAGACATATAATAAACTTTGCATTCCTAACGTGCCTTTCATTTGGTGAGCTCAAAGAAGCCTCTGGCTGTGTTTCTTGAAGGGTCCATTTGGGCTGGTTTCAGATGTGCTGAGCAGCAGTGATTGGTCAGTACCTGCCAGAAACCAACTTCAAGGGACTTTCTGGAAGTCAGATAGTGAGTCTGTATGAAAGCTGATAAAGGAACCAGGTGTTCTGGCTTCTAAGCTCATGTTCAAATCCACTGGAGACTGCTGACTCAGAGGATTTGTTCTAGGCCTGCAAGCTGTGAAACACCACAGAAAGTACCTGATGCAACTCCCCTTGTTGATATAATTAATAACCTCATTTACAGTGCTCTATTAAAAGGATCTGCAAGGCTATATGGAAAGTCCCATCTGCTCTCTTCCGCACTGAATTCATTGTGAGCTTTGCTGCTCACAGGTGCTTGGCATCCCAGCATTGCACAGAAGTGTTTAATAACCTTCATCTTTAAGAGGGCAGAAATAGCCAAATCACTGAGGGATGTAACTCTGATTGTCTCAGGGTCAAATTCAACCTGTGTCATTTTGATGGTGAAAATCACTCCCAGGATCCAGGTAGGTCATCTACTTTCAAGTAAAGGGCAAAGACATGCTCTATTGCTTTGAGGGCTCTCTCCTTTTTTGTTTGTTTGTTTTGTTTTGTTTGTTTTGTTTGTTTTTGTTTTGTTTTGTTTTTTGTTTTTTTTTTGTTCGTGGAACTGAATTAAATACACAGACTGGCACAGGCAGGCTACACTCATACACTGCTGCTGGACCGCAGTGCTCATGAAGAGGGCTGAGGGACTCCGTGGGGCCTCACTGCACCTTCCTCATGGGAGGATCTGCTGCTCGTGATCCCCCCATGAACAGCCTGAATTCCCTGCAGAATCACTGAGGAGTCTCTGAGCACTTTGCCTGCTCTGATGCTCCTTCTCGCTGGCTCTGAGGAAAGCAACACTGACCATAGCTCTCTCGTCCTGCAGAGGCAGCCCAAATCCTTCACACGTGGTTGAGGTATGTTAAATGCTAACAGAGGAATCCATGGAAAAATGTCTTCTTTGTGTAGGCCCCTGAGGGACTCTCTTTGTCTGGATTTTCTGTTTTCTCTTCAAGTCTTTGCAAACAATTCTAAAAAAAGTCAAAACTAAGAGCAATTCCCCAAATGCTCCACAGAAAATTACAGTGGATCAGCCCTCTGCCAACACACACATGCAGACACAGTATTAGCTGTGCCCAGCAACGCAGCTAAACAGATGCCTAACTCTGAGCACAAGTGGGGATGGAGAAGACACTGGCTGGCGACAGCCCACGTGCTGCCTCTGTGCACAGCCCGGCCAGGCGCGCTGAGCAGCACCGCACAGCACAGCACAGCACAGCACCGCCCCGAGCGCCCCGGGCACGCCGCGCTCTGCAGCACCAGGATTTACCAGCATTTGCACTAAGCTCAGTGTCTTAGAATCATAGAATCCTTAAGGTTGGAAGGGACCACTAGAGATATCCAGTCCTACCCCCCTGCACACGCAGGGTCACCCACAGCATGTTATACAGGACTGCGTCCAAGGGCTTTCAAAGATCTCCAGAGAAGGAGACTCCACAGCCTCTCTGGGCAGCCTGTGCCAGGGCTCTGGCACCCTCACTGGCAAGAAATTTTTCCTTAAGTTCCTGAGGAACTTTTGGTGTTTCAGTTTGTGGTCGTTTCCTCTAGTCCTGTCAATGGCCACCACTGAGAAGGGGCCAGCCCCATCCTCCTCACTGCCTCCCTTGAGGTCCTTATAGACACTGCTCAGGTCTCCTCTCAGCCTTCTCTTCTCCAGGCAGAACAGGCCCAGCTCTCCCAGCCTTTCCTCATAGGGCAGATGCTCCAGGCCCCGGATCATCCCCGTAGCCCTGCGCTGGACTCTCTCCAGCAGCTCCTCATCCCTCTTGTACTGGGGAGCCCAGAGCTGGACACAGCACTCCAGATACGGCCTCGCCAGAGCTGAGTAGAGCTGCGTTGTTTCTGTTATAATGCTGTGTAAACAGCCTCCCCTCCTCACTTACAGCAGCATTACGGATTCACACGTACCCTTCGCTGAAATGTGTAAACAGCTTCTGTGGGTTTTCCTTTTGGAAAACATGGATTGTTTCAGATTTCTTTTCTTCCTAACAAGCAGGGTCTTCTCTGCTATCACAGTGATTTGCAACTCTGCTTTCCTTGAAGTAAGCTGCTCTGTGCCCCGCAGACATCTCTAATGAAGTACAGCTAGGCAGGATTCCCGCGCCTCCGAGAAGAGCGTCAAGGGGAGCAGGACAGCACAGAGCTCCAGTTGACATTGCCACAGTGTAGCTAAGCAGTTCCCTGCCTGTTCCCTAAGCAGAGGCACCAGTGCGGCACCAGGCAGCTCACTGCTCCGCAGCAAATTGACAGAAATCAGGCGTCTGTTGCTTTCTGCTTCTCCAACCAGGGTATCTGCCAGGTGCACATGGAGCTGAGATCACCACCACAGGACTGCTCAGCCCAGGAGGCTGGGAGCAGCAATGCTTCCCACGGAAACACGTGCAGATGTTGAAAGGGACAGGGTGGCCTTATTTAAACACCTGGAAAAAAAAAACTTATTTGACAACAAGATTGACAGGCAGGAAAGCCCATTTGTGATTCTACAAGGATGATGCCACATGCAACATCAAAAGAGATGCTCTACAGAGAAGCGGTACCAAATGCACAGGAACAATCCTAGTGGGGAACTATGATGTAAAAAGATTTCACCTTGATCCTTCTCCCAAGGAATTAGTTTAATCCCAACTGATGGTTGTGGTCTGACTGCTTTTCAGCAGACGCACCCCAGAAATGCAATCCCAGTCTTGCACACACAGTTGCAGAGAGACACATTAACCTGCTAACGCAGGAAATGATCACAGCTTCAAATACAGGGACATCAGCGGAGCCATCCCACTGGCTGTCACTTTGGCGCTCTACTCTTGGAATTAGAAAACGGCCTTTCTAGCCTCCCTTCATCCCTTGGGAGGCAAACACCAAAACTAACACAAGGGAATGCTTTAGCTACAATGTTTCTGTGTCATTTTGCTGAACATGAAACCAACACTATTTGGAAAGACAAGAAGCTCAGAAAGCCTCTGAAATCACCACTGAAAATTTTCCTGGCCACCTGCTCCTGGCTGGGACACAAACTTTTGAAGCAGGTTTTGCCCAGGTGTTGGTAGCAATCTGCTTTCAGAAGAGAGGTGGAAGGAGGTCTTTGTAGGAAGCGGGTGCCACTGTTTGTGTTTATTCATTAGTTTGCATACCACTGTTTCTACAGCAGCTCGGAGCTTTCCTACGTGGTGAACTACAGGTCTTTCTTTTTATATAATCCCTCATCGAGCTTTTTTTTTGCAGAAATTCAGCCAAAGAAAACATGATGTTGGATTTTTAGTCCCTTACCCTTGGGCCTCATTATCCATGTCTCCAACCTTATTTATTTACATTTCAAGGGAGAGGTTGGCAGAGAAGCAAAAACATGAAGGTTGCATTGCAAACTGTGATCAGCCACAGTTTTCTCTGTGTGCAAAATCCTGCATCTCATTCTGCAGAGACAGGAGATGTGGCAAGAAAGGTAACTCACAGGCTCTGGATTGCATCTCCTTTGGCTCCATTTCTTGCCTTGTTATTTATACTACTCCTATTCAAAATCAAACTCACCAAGAGGCTCCCCCCAACCTCTCTATCCTGATGCTCCATTTCATTTCTCTTCTTTCTGTTTCTTGTCTCTCATTTTTTTTCTGATCTTCAGCAGGGAGGACATGAGGAGGAACAGGGTTCATGCTTTGCCTCTCTCCCACTTTGAACCGCCCCATGTTCACGCTGCTCCTGTTGCCACTTCTTCACTCCTCTTATGACCTTTTCTTCTGCAATATCTTAAACCCTTCCTTTTAAAAATGCTGTAAACACTCGCCCTCCTTCCAAGCAGCCATTGGCAGATGGAAGTAACTACTTGCACATTTTCATCAGTTGAAGTGCAGGATGAGCAAGCTGCAGAATGACCACATCTGTACCTATAATGAAAGACCAAATGGCCTCAGGATGAGCTATGTCTGCAGGGAGAAAGGAGCAGAAGAGGTAGGATGGAGAACCACCATTTCAAATGACCATCCTCTCATGTTCACATGTCTTCTCCACAACACAGGAGAACATTAATGATACATAGGGGACACACTTGTTGAATACAAAAACTTGACCAGGTATGAGTATATAGGAGACTCCAGCTCCCCACAAGTAACCCATTAATTCTCAACAGCCCCTACTCTTCTGTCTCTGTTACCTCATTTTCAAGGTTCCTAGCAAACCAGTGGTAAACATGACCAAAGAGAGAAACCTTTTGCCCAAAGCAGGAGAGAAAGAATTCCTTGGCTCTGAGCTGGGCTCACCCATGGAGTCCTTTGCCCAGCACACAGTTCTGGAGCAGGTCTATGTTCTGCACTAGTGCTTGCCCAGGGCTCTGGAGCTGCTGCATTCTCCCCGGCCTGGTTTCTGCCTCTTGCTCAGGACCCCTCTAGCTGTTGGCCATTGCTCATGATCATCGCACCTGACTGAGGTTGTGGGGGTGATGAAGCTGTTGCTCCATTGAGCTTGTACCTGAAACTGCCATGGCAAGTAGCAGGACCCCCTCACCTCCAGCAGTGCGATGGGAAGGGAGCCCATTCACTCACAGGAATACTGAGGTTCACCTCGTGCTAGCCCTATTTCTGCCGTGTACAGTAACACTACCGAGGCCAGTGGACTCACTTGGGAGAAGGTGGCAGTGAAGACAGAAAGGAGGTCACAAGCTGGCCCGCAGGGACCAAGCAGGGCCCTGCCACCCTCTTCCACGACAGCTGAGAGGGGAGGAGGCAGCGGCAGTCTGTGGTGCGAACCGTGAAGCAATCTGCTCAGTGCAGGAGCGCCAGCCGGGCACCTCCTCTCACTTAGCCCCCGTGCGCGCCTGGCTTGGCGGCACACTGAGCAGATCGCTGCTGCAGGAAGGGCCAGGGGCATGGGCAGTGCCTCCCGGAGTCCTCCTCCTGGCATCCCACACAGCCTTGTCCTCGGGGACGCCGCCGCTCCCAGAAGGGTCCTGCCGTTAACGCTGCTCGGGCACACGAGCTTTCCGCTAACCTTCCGAGGACGGATCCCTCGGCACACTCAGCCTGCCCCCGGGTGAGGAGGACAGTGCCGGCTCCCTGCTGCAACTCCACGAGGGAATCTCCCAGCAGCTAACATCTCCTGCAGTGTCCATTCTGGCGGTTCTTAAGGCAACATGCCTCAGTGCCCATCTTTTCCCCCTTCTCCATCCCTGGGGAAAGGCTTCAAGTAGCTTCTGAACACACAGTGCAGTAATTACTAATCCACTTCCCCCCCCTGCCCCTTTCTTTTCTTTTTTTTTTTTTTTTAAGCAGAACATTCCTCTCACTTTCAGATTTCCTCCAGGCTGTTTTTGCTGGGTAATTTTTAAAATTAAAAACACATATATTTTTCAGCAAGAAATTTCAATAATTGAGCTGCAAGGAACTCCTTAGATGTAGGTTCTTCATTCTGCAAGTGCCCTGAGGAAACAATTTGGGAAATCCGCACTGCAAACAACTGGGAAAATAGGTGGACAAGTTGCATCAACATGATTAAATATTAATTAACGGCAGAGTGACTTGGTGGCAAGACAGCGGGATTCATATCCAAGCTGATGGGAGACTGCAGCCATCGCCTGTGTGGAGTACAGGCAGGAGAGCTAAAATGTGACAGCTGCTGCTGATACACGCACAGGTAAAACCTTTAGTGATGTGTTTAAGCACAGTAATTTTGCAGTTCCCTTCAGGATGGAGATCCCCAAATTGTGGCACTGGGGGTCTCACATGCTGCTATTTCATTTCCATAATTCAGCTTCTGTCAGATGCCATCTAAGTGGGATTTGCACTTAAAGCGATTTTTCAGCAACTGCAGGAAACATTGTGATGGCCATAAAATCATTTTTGGAGAAACAGCATTTCTCCAAAGACTTAGCCCCTTATCTCCCTGAAAAGTGACAGCCCAAATTCACAGCAGTAGCAGCCAAGGTGAAACACTTTACATAAACCACCTGCAGTGTCACCTAGGGATTTTTTTCCATGAAAAATTAACATGAGTGTTTCATCACTGATGCAGGGCAGCAGACAGTCCTAACTCTTGCAGTCTCAGCAAAGGGCTTGCAGGAGTGAACAAGGTCCACAAAGCACCGGTTCCTGGACTCATGTGATTATGAGTCATGTCATCTTTTTTTCCTTTTTCAGTAAGGCCTTCAAATTTAGAGGGGAAAAAAAGCCTAATAGAAGAGTTCTCAGTACTAAAAAAAAAAAAGAAAATGAATTAAAAGAGCCTCAAATTCAATATATTATTAAAAATACATGACTTTTTAAACAAGCTTATGGTTTTGGGAGCCTGTTATTAACTGACTGCTTCCAGGCACCAATACGAGGCAGAACAGAGAGCAGTTGCAGCAGTTACACAAAGCTCCTCACCCACAGCCCTCCCTGTGAACTCATCCTGCCGCCGGCGCCCCTGGCTTAGCAACCAGCTCAGCTGGATTGCAGCGTCTTTTCCCTGCCTGTGTTTTCAGATCAGTCTGAACGGCTGTTCTGAGTTAAGTACACACATATCTGGATGCACACTGGGGTGCAGAGGCTGTGACCCAAGGGTAGCCAGCACCTGGTGGGGGCATTTCTCTCCATCTCTCCATTTTTTTTTTTTTTTTTTAAATAAAGAAGATGCAGGGTCCAGTAGGTTTCAGTTTTTGACAGTACCTGGCCTAGAGAAATGAAACCCAGCAGGTAAAGAAAAACCCTTCATGAATTTCAAAAGCTGGGATACATTGTGCACTGGAGCACATCCTCTCCCCTGGCTCTCAGAGGGGGATAATCCACCCGGACTAACAAAGAGATGCAGCCCAGCCATATGCAGGCACAGAGCGGCTTTTCAAGACAATTTGGAGTTAGTTATTAAATGCTGTAAATATCATTAAAAATAAGTGAGTCAGGGGGCAGTTGGGAAAAAAATCAAGAGTCTCTGAAGGACTGAAAGAGCTTGAAGAGGATAGTACAGCTGCACGGTACTTCCTGGACCATTAATTGCAGTCTTGAAATGAAAACATGGTTGTTTATGTAATCACTGAACTGTAATATGGCTCCATGAAGGAAATCACTTTGCCTGGAAGATGCCTTTGCAAAGCAGACCTTAATGATACCCAAAGCTGCAAAGTCCAGTCCCTTTTCTCCCTGAGCAAAAGGAAAAAAAAAAAAAAAAACCTTTAAGATTTCTGCTGATTTGGTATGAAATGGTCCTCCTGCCTTTTCACAAAAGAGAGAGACCTGGGGCAGGAGGGATCTTGGGACTCAGCTTTCAGTCACCCGAAATGTCCCTGGCAGATGTCTCTAACCTGCTCGGTCAGCTCTCTGCTCACCACCACCACCACGTTCAGCCTACTCCCAAACCAAACTATCTGAAAGACCTCCAAGCACCTAGCCCACGTCTCCCATGCTCTAGGAAGCCACAAGGGACAGGCCAAGTAACTCTTTTCCCTCTGCAGGTTGTGCTTGCAGATTTGAACACCACAGTTACGTTCCCCTCTTTTGCAAGACTGTCAACTAGAACAAATATTGAAAAATTGCTTCTGATTCACAAATGCATTTGAGATGATTTTGCATCATATAAGACCTCTCATGATTTTGTGATGGGGGCAATGGCAGGCGGGTTATGGCAGCCGATGAGCAACGGGGCATTGCTGGCTGAGGGGACGCGGAGGATGGTCCCTCTGCTTGCACGGGCTCAGTCCACCCTGGTAAAAGCACAGGTCTGCGTGTCTACGAGAGAGGGCTGAGTGGCGTAATTATCCCCAGCATCTCTTTCTCTAAATATCACAGCAGATATTGCTTTAGTTTAATTACTCTCGGCAGCTTCATTAGCGGAGCTGTTTAGCGAGGTCGGATGCTCCCCTCCAGTCTTCGGGGATCCACAAACAAAACGGCCTCTGGTTCGGCGTGTAGCAGAACGGGATACGGAGGAATCATTCCTGGAAGTGCTGCTGCCGGGGCCAGGGAGGGGGGATTTCTAGGAACAGCATCAAACGCAGCCTCAGGTAGCTGCTGTGCTTGCAAACTGCTCTCTCCGGGGATACCTGCTGCTAGGTCAGGAGCTGTCTGCTTGGCAGTCGCAGCCCCGTCTAACACAGGCCAGAAATAACTCTTTGGTTCCAGACAGAGCCCCTGCGAATGCAGCACCGGGGCCGCACAGGCCGCCCGCCCCCTTTCTCCCACAGCAGGCTCTGCCTCCGCTCAAGTTTCTCCATGGCATCCTCTGCAATGCTGGAGTCATCCCAGCCCTGATGCTGCAGGCCATGCATTACAGACAACATTTGTTCCTTCCCATTACAGGCTCTGCGATTCCCTTGTTTGACAAATGGTTCGTTCTCACCTCTTTCCCGCTCTGCTTCCCACATTCACATCCCCTTTTCCCAAAAACACATCTTGGAGAGGAAGAGGAACGGAGTGGTGGCTACTGAAGGACAGGGTCCTTAGGAAAATGAATAAATGAAGCAGCATCCTAGCAGCTCTCATGGAAGGCCAGATTCCTTAACATATGTGTTTTCATATATACATCATGATCTTTGCACTGATAGGCATGTTTAGCCCAGGAGAGGCAGGTAGCTGCACCCAATAAAGCACCCAAATTTCTCCTGCAAAGCTCCTACTTTCACAGTTTGGGCCAGGAAGCCCTGTGAGGATGGAGCCATCCACATGGAAACCCAGGATAGTTTCATCCCTATGGGAGGCTGCTCTTTCCTCTCCTGCACAAGGTTTTCCTTAGCAGCGGGACCTGCTACATGGGGCCACAACAGCCACTGGCGCCCTGCTCCGAACCAAGGGAAACGAAAAAGGGGGATTCTCAGGCAAACCTCTTTCAATTCCCCACATATCAGGAGCCGCAGCCGTGGCAGTTCATAGCCCATTGGCGCCCATTTGGGTTCAAAGCCTTGAACTCAGGCAGGTGGGCTGGTGTTCCACCTCATCTCCCTCCTCCAAAGCAGCTCGGGCCACTGAGGTGACAGGGACGAGCGGACTGAGGCCTGCGGAGGGCCGGGGCTGCCCAGATGCGCCCGGTGCTTCCCGGGCCTCCCGGCCAGGCTGCGGCGGTGCCGACGTGTGCGTGGGGGGGACGGCGCCTTCCCGCGGCGCCGCGCAGGGGACAGCACGTCCTCGTCACGCAACGAGGGGCCATATGTTCCTGGAAATGTCACAGTGCAAACCGTTACCAGAGACGGAAAATTACTTCCTGATCTCTTCTCCTCCCGTGACGCTGTTTTTTTAATATATTGTAATGCTCTGAGTTTGTCTTGTTATTACTGGGTGAGGAGAGCATGGAGGAATGGCTTGGGATGCCGTCACCGAGGAAAGGTGGCCTGGACCTAACATCCCGCAGCCCTGGGCACTGAAATGGCTTGGACAGGATTAGTAACATAGTGTTGCACATAAATATTTGCAAGGTCAAGTCTTCAGCACAATTCTTATTTTTTCCAGTGGATACTTTCAAAATACTCATTTTTTTCATATACTATATCTTGGCTCTAAGCTGATGCTACTCATTTAAATACAAATGGAAGCAATGTACCACAAAGACACAGAAAATATAATGCTCTCCCACGGGGGGCAGATTTTAGCATTCCTACTAGTCTCTGAAACTATTACTTACTAAGACACCATGCAAGGGGCTAAGGCAATCCATGGAGACTTATAAAGTTCTCATTCTTGTTACATCCAGGATAAACTTGGTCCATGCTACCTAAATTACTCCCCTACAGCATAAAATTTGAAGCAATAGACTACTGTGATATAAGATATTCAAGCTAGCTAGCAAATTGCTCCCTTTGGCTATCAGTTAGGGAAGATGAGTGGATGTATTTTTCTTCTCTTTTAACATGCAAGTAAAATCAGCTCCACTGCTGCTGTCCCTAAATGCGTATGCGGAAAGGGAAGTATTGCCTTGTTCATCAGACACACAGGGAAAGTTTGTTGGTATTGCATGTTCCCATCATGGCAGAATACTTCCTCCTTTAGGACTTCAAAGAGACCCACCTTTAAGTCTGCAAAGCAACAAGAAACATGAAAGTGCACGAGAAGTGAGGAGGGAGAGGAGGGGGGAAAGCGTGACAGGCTGTAATCATAAGACAAGAGTGTACTGTGGAAATAGCGGCCATGAATAATGCAGCAGTTCTCCCCGTGGAGAGAAGGAGCCCTTGGAAAAATGATTTCTCCAGATCTAATGGCTGAAACAGTCCATTACAGGTGCCACAAGAGGCATCTGTCTCCATTTACATACCCATCTGATCAGATCCTGTAGTTACAAATCGTGCACTAATCAAAGTTAGGTCCACAAGCAACCTGCCGCACACAGCAAGCACAGCACGGTGTAAGGAGAACGAATTCCCGTCCCATGCAAGGGGAGAACAGCAGATAACATCCTTGACCATGTCCTAATAGGTACTGCAGGGTAATATGAAAAGGCACAAACAGGGTTAAAACAACCTTCAGGGTCATGGGATGACCTGAGGTGTGGAGACACTAGTAACTAAGATTACTAGGACTGCAGAGCCTGAAACAGCTGCCAGGGAGATGATAGAGGCCCATAAAGTCAGAAATGGTTTGGAAAAAGCGAGTAGGAAATCAGTGTTCCTCATTTCTCACAACACAAAATTAAGAGGAACACAGAACTGAATCAGGCAGTGGGTTTATCCTTAAATACCCAAAGAGGTATTTATCCATGGGTACTAAAGTATGTCCTGAAACTCTGGACATACTTATGAACCCTGCTAAAAATGAACTGACTACATACACAGAGGCAGTTGATCCACTGCTGGCTATTAAATAAGATACCGTGGATGCAAACTCTAGCTGAGGAAAACATTATGTTATTATTTTCCAATGGTTTTGGGGCTTGCATGTATATTCTCATAAAAAATACATGATTCAAGATGATTACTTGTGCTCAGGTTTGGGATCCCCTGGGAAAGAAATGGGCTAATTCTGCTCTTGGTTACTTGGAGAAATGGCATGAAAAGCTCTAGGTCTGACTATTAGCTGGTGGAACTGAGGATATCCGGATTTGATGCACACTTTCAAAGTCTATTCTGATTTACTCAAGATGAGAGCGAGGCTTTCTGGGAGGGATTCTCTGCTCTATGGGGTTCTCTGCCAGCACCAACATTGCTTTTCTGACTTGAGAATTGCTTTTTCCTTCCTAAAATGTTCTCTAAAGCAAATTTCAAAGTCGTGCATGGAGAGACTCCAGATTTAAAACTCAGACAGCCCTCCATGCCAGCAGAACCACAGCCTCAGGGAATGTAACAAACACCACTCAGGAGAACAACCAGATGACAGCATATTAATACACCCTGAATGTTATCTATATGCAGAGAAAACTTGCACTGCCAACACACAGAATTAAAGAGATTCTCAAAGATGAATTCTTCCAATTGTTCCTGACAATGGTAGTAGATACTACCTGCCAGTTCTGCTCCATCAAGGGTTAAGCGGACTCAGAAGCAACTTGAAAACAACATAAAAGGAGAGGGGAATGTTCAGCAAGATATAGGACAAAAGAAAAGAGAATTCAAGTCATCCTCATACCAATAATTAGCAGTCCTTTTGCCATCCACCAGCTACGGGAGCGTAACATTCTCCAGGGAACAGTGCCATTTATCACTGCAACCTGCTCCAAATCAGCAGGCTGGGTACGGGCTGGCAAAGTGCAGACTGCAGCAGAGCTGCTCCTGACATCAGTGGAAGAATTGGAGCAACCCAAGCCAGAACGCAGCCTTGAGGGTGAGACTGAGTAATTTAGGTACATCCCCCTGAACCGATCAGTTGGAAGCAGCTTATTCATGTTACTGGGACATTGTCCTGGTGCTTCTCTTTGTCCTTTCTGTTCTTTTTAGTCTCTTTCCCCATTCCTTTCTTTCCTGCTTGTCTTTTTTTTCGTCCTTCAACAATTTTCCAATAGACTCCAGGGAGACAGTCCCACTCCTATTTGCTAAAATAACAAGTAGTTAAATGACTGACATTTAAAGTGATATCTTAGGCTTCAGCATTGCTCCACAGGGAGAAGATACAGTGGTGAGTGTGTGGGGAGCGGGAAAAATAGGATGCAGATCATGCTTCTAAGAGCTTTTTGCTTTTTTTTCCCCAGGCTGTCTTACAGACTCCAGCAGACATCACTTCTATAGCAGCTTTTATGAAGATCACATTTCTAAATGGCAGCCTGGCAGAGGGCAGCCCATGGAATATGAAAAAGCCCACTAAGCTATAAAACAAACTGCATGCCACTACACTAGAAGTCTCAGAAAGGAAAATTTTATCCTTCTTTTTTTCTGTTTTATCTGGTTTTCTCTCATCATTGGAGTCTCCACTGCCAGATCATATGAACTGTATCAGCAGATGTAAGAGGGCTCTCAGGAGCAAAATGGCAGCATTTAATAGAGCTCAGGCATCTCTGGGACAGGTACATGTGCAGCCTCCACTGATAATCAAGTATTTGCCCTGAAGCCTGCTGTGCCCGGATGTACCGTGTGCCAGTAGAGTCATGATGGTACTGACGTCTGCGCAGCAGCACCTGGTGCATCCCAGGACGCGTGGGATTTGGTGTGCTTGTTCTGTGCACTTGATCCACGCGTTTACATCAATTTAGATAGATCTAGATTGAGACTGCGGCACCCTGCCCGAGCTGGCACGGAGGAGCCGGCCCTGAGGGCAGCTTGGGTTTCTGCAGCCTGCACCCATGTGGTTTCCAAAAAACAGCCAAGTTCCACACTAAACAAAACGTATGGGCAAGAAAAGAGAATGGGTGCAAGAACCCAAATGTCCCGCGGCTCTACGGCCAGTAGCAATGATAGCAGTGAAGCTGCAGGTCAAATTTAAGATGCATTGGTCAATGTCTGTGCAGTCCCAGGGCTGAAGTGAGACAGAGGCCAGGACTCACAACTGATTAACATTATAAAATCCCCACAGGGTTTTCCCTCCTCCCATTATACTGTCCGTGTAACTGGTCTGCTGGGAGCTCAGAACATAATAGCATCTCTACTGCTGCTAATTTTCCTTTCAACATTCCTGTTGACAAGAATTGAAGCTGCTGCTCTGGGCTCTCCCGTGAGGGTCCTGGTCCCCACTGGGCAGCCTGCAACGATGCCTGAGAAAGATCCTCCACAAAATTCTTTTGCTCTAATTTGGCTGGCAAAGATGGATGGGATATTTGCATTCACACCTGCAAAAAACTTGCCCTCGTCTAGCTGAGATTTTTCCATCCTTCACCCCAAAGGTTTTTCCTACCAGCAGGGAATACAATCAAACAGCCAGCTGCCACCTAATTAGCAGACGGACTATTCACTTGACTAGTCAAATCCCTTGGGAATTTCACCAGCTAGAGTGGTCCTCTGGCAGAGCTTTTCTAAGACAGTAGTTCAAATGCAATGTTAGAAAAACAAAAGGAATCAGCTTCTTTGCCACCAGCCCTGTAAGGTTTCACTCTTTTAGCTTTCTCCAGTTTTGTTTCCGAGATTTCTAGCAGGTGAGACAAGCATGAATAATAACAGTAATAATCCTTGCGTATGGCTATGACAAAGGAGGGAGGGTGAGATTCACCAACGCAAAGGAATACTGCGTTCAACGGCAGCTCGGCTCCCATGCTGCCATTTTGCCAAAATCTCCCGATCAATCAACTTTCTGCCTACACATGTTCCTCACACTCATGAACCTCTTGTAACTCCATGTGCCTAATGTATAATTTGCATATGTGTACTTAGTGAGCACCCTGAAACCCGGTGCCATGCCACTTGTGGGAATATTATGCATCAAATAGGAAAAAAAAAAAAATTGACAGAGATTTGTTTTTTCTTCTCCACTCCTCCAAATGGACAGCACGGAGGATAATTTTTGGAATCCTTTCTCGTAAGTAGCTAGTAAAGAGAATCTCATTTGGCTTGGTAGGAATCTATGAGTATATGCAAAGAATGACTTTGCAACCCACTATGGGAACTTAACACTGAGAAAAACGCACTAGTAGAGAACGTGTGCAGTAGTGGGTACCGGCTGTATTAGTTTGGAAGTGAAAAGCTGTGGGTGTTTATCACCATTACTGGGTGATGACAAGCCAAAAACGGTTCTGAAAAACTAACTGGCAGCTGCTTCTCCTCCTGCTCTGCGCTGCTGTGCTGGGGTGTAAGGCGGGCACGGCAATGCAGCCTGACACAACGGGATCGTGTCCTGCAAGCCCTGGCACTCGGAAGCAGCGACTCTGGTTCCTGAAACGCACCCGGCGGGCCCAGCAGTGACAACAAGCTGCAGCAACTCCCTGCACGTCTGCTAGTGCAGAATGCAGAGAGCTGGGCTTGAAACTCTTTCAAAACAGAGTGCCCCTCTGACTTTTGACTACAGGAAACAGGTTGCTAGGAAAATCCCCAAACTCTGAGATTCATAATAAGATCATACTCTACCCCAGTGCTGTCTCTGAAAGAGGTTCCGTATCCCTATTATTTAATGAGAACTTGTGTAATTAAAAAGCCTTTCTCATCTTCTCTTCCTTTTCATTTTCCTCAACACTACCTATCCTGAATCAAGTGCCTGCACCCTCCTCAGGATCTCCTTCCCTCGGGGCACTTTTGAGGCTCTGTGGACAACTGAAAAGACTCACACTTGTGCCATCTACAGGAAGACAGTGATGGGAAAGGAAGTAAAGGGGCCAAATAACTCCTATTTTTTGCCTCCAATTCATTTTACAGTCAGTCCTCTGTTGATTTATACAAGAGAACAGAAAAGGCCTAGAGGCAAGATAGCTCATCTCTCTATGATTGGAAACACACTCCCAACCCAACTGGAGCTTGGGGAACTTGCGTGCAGGTTGCCTTTGGATTATTCTGCATGAGTTTTTTCTTAGGCTTTCAATCTGAAAGCTGTTACTCATGCCTTTAGCTCATGTCACGATGAAGTCCCTTGTGGAGAACAGGACCCAGAAGTATGCTGCTTGACATCCTATATTACCAATTTCATTTGGTAAATTGCCTTTCCTGCACTGGGGTTATAAGATGCTTAGTTGGAGTCCATACACTAAATCTTACTTCCCTGGGGAAATAGCCTGACACAGCCCCAATGACACACTGCAAATGCAGTTCTGCTGTGAGCTCACATTGAGAAAGTTAATGCCATTTCTATCCCACATGCAGATTTCTTCTTCCAGAAAAAAATAATATGGGCAGGACACAAAGGAGGCCTACAGTACAAGGCTCTATGCGGAGAATTGACATAAAGCCTTCAAAGGTAGCAAGAAAATAGGCGCCTTTGAATGGATCCCAGGAACTAGGCTGTGAAAGGACAGGGAGAGGTAGGTCATTTACCCTTTCCTACGCAAGCAGCTTGGAAATGTACTGTAAAAAATCGCATCCTTAAATATCTCAACCCAAAACTGGGTGTTGGCTGTGCTTCAAAAATGAACAAGGAAGGCAACCAAGGGTCACAGAGAAATGAGCAGGGAAATTTGAGGTGAGCAGGAATTTGTCTGAAATGTCACAGGCCAGCAACTGCTGCCCACTGGCATCTACAATATCTGTGGCTTTGGTTGAGCAAATTTACCTTTAAAAAGACTTCATACTCAGGAAAGCAGGAGAATTGGAGGTGCTGGAGCCTGGCAGACACTAGACTGCATTTTTTTCTGTCAATCATCTCGTCGTGGCTCCTTCCAGGACACCCTACAAGGCTCCATTTGCACCACCCCAATTCCCAGCAGCTCATGCTCTTCCCTCCTGCTCATGTCCCTCATCCGCTTCCCCTCTCATGTGGCCCCTTCCCTTCATATCTGGCCCCAAACAGGCTCCTGCTCCTTCAGACATGCCCTTGGCATCCACTGCTGCCTCCTTGGCCCTCCTCTCGCTGCCCCCAAGTGAGGCCGAATTGGGACGGGAGGATGTTTTGCCACAGTGACCTTCTCCCTGGGGGCTGGATCTGCTCTGCCCATGAGCAAATTCACTGCTCTGGCAAGAGGAGCCAGGTGTGTTCACCCAGATTTCAGTAGCTCAACCTAATCAAGAGTTTGTTCTCCTTGACAGCCTCTAATCACCAGCTGGCCAATTTACCGAGGAAAAATTTTTATCCTTTCTGCTAGAATTCATTTTTATGACACCTACCATAAGAGATTAAAAAAAAATTAGGCATTAAAATGGCTTATAGAGGGTATTTTTATAATCCACTAAGCTGTTTTCCGTTTTCACTGATATGACATCTCTCAGCTATAATTTATAAATGCCATCAGTTAACGGACACAGAATCTTATCCTTCTTTTTCTCCTCTCATACGGTTTTCCCATTTAAACTTTCTGCTAAATCTTCACTGTGCTCTAAATCCAGAGATATTTGGTCATAGCTGGCGGGTGGGGAGAGTAAGAAGGGGGAGGAAGAAAATGTTTAAGTAGCTAATCAATGTCACTGCATTTGGGGCATCCTATCAAGAGAGAATATAGAAGAAACATGTCCTTGATAAATATTTTCAGCATTTAAGCAAGGCTAATACCTCCCTACACAGAAACCTGTAACATCTCCAGGAAAGAAAAGGAAGTTTTATAGGCAGTAAGTGCCTCTGTGCCTGGAGGGGAATGAGAAGGATATTGTATCAGGCATGCAGGTTTTTCAGTGCGCTCAGTGTCCTGCTGCTGATTGCAGCAGAGAAAGGAGCTGCTGTGGGAAAGGGGCCACCTTGGAGCCACACTGCAAAGGTGGCACCTGGGGTGCATCCCGAGAAAGAGCATTTACACACAGCCCTCCCAGGCTTCGGCTAAGCCTGCAGTCTCCCTGCGTCCTGGAGGGTGGCCTAAAAACCAGCCCTGGGTGGTGCTGCTGCACAGCAGGGCCTGCGTTTCAGGGGGGGCTGAAGAGGTGGTGCCTAAATCCTCCCCCTGTAACTATCACATAGACTCCGTGCTCTTCTCCTGCTGAAACCCAAGGCACAGAAACTCAGCAAGAGCTGGCGAAAGGCACCAGGGTGATGATGGGGCAAGCGAGTGATGTCAACGTCAAGCAGGAAAGCTCCCCCTGCCCCAGAAAGCAGAACAGAGCTCCCGTGAGGAAACGATGGATTAGAAGTTATGACAGTGGCTACTTTCTTATTCCAGCTGCAACTATTTAAACATTTCAGGTGATCTTGGGCTTGGCTTCCATCCTTTGAGGAGGCTGCAGAATTGGAAGTTCATGGAGCAAAACCTTAAACAAACTTATCAAAACCACCAAGCTCTGGAAGAGGACTGCCTCTCCTGAACATCCCTTTTTTCTCTCAACATATTTAAGCAGAGGGAGATTCGGCTTCTTCCTGCTCCCTGCTAACCCCTGTGCACATGAGTGCTCCTTTCTCACAGTGGTTGAGCAGGGGAGCACAGGAGTAGGGCTGCGGTTTAGAGAACTATTTCCTCCCCTCCCATGTGTCCTAATAATAGAAGAAAGAAAGAAAATAAACAAACAAAAAAACACTTCTGCCCATAGCATGGAGGTGAACTTAGAGTTTGCCAGCGTCTGGAGAGAGGCCACGCTCTGCCCAGGCCTCCTCCTCCCGGCCTCCTCACCCCAACCTTGATCATTTTCTTAGTGAACTTCTCATCTGTGAAGCTGCAGGACAATCTCGGTGAACATGTGGAAGCAGGAGCAGCCCTGGGTATTGATTTCTCATTTTCTCCAGTGGGATTTCCATTTTTATGCTGAGTGTGTATATGCCTTCCTTATGTAGAGCAGAGAGGAGGCTTGCAGGACATGTGAAAGGAGCAAGTTGCTTATCCACTCTCTTTCTGCCTACTGAAGGCCTAATTATAATTTTGTGTGCAAACAAGCAGGAGGCCCATGTCCTTTTAACCTTTTTTTCCTGTGGGAGTTTGCCTACAGAATAAAATCTTTGCTCCACCGAGAGTTACTGATAATCTTTTTTTCAGGACTTGGAGACCACAAAGGGAAATTAAGGGTGCATTGACAGAGCTAAATGAAAAAGCTAACACCAGGCTGCCTGTTGCTACACCAAAGTAAAATCAAGAGCAGCCAGCCCGCTCCATTCAAGGGCTCGTATTTTAAATGCATCTCTGTGATTTCCTTCCCTTTGAGAGATTAAATGCTTTCCTGTGGGCAGTGGGGGAGAAGGGGAACTGGTTCAGTGTCACCTCTTCCCAAGGGCTGAGTCACGTCAGCGTTCAGACCTGGGCTTGTCCCACTCCCTGGCAAGAGTGGCACGAGGTGTGTCAGCCGAGCTGGCCATCTGGGCCAAACCGCGGCTCCACGTTCGGGGAGGAAGACGGAGACCGTGCCGAGCAGGTGAATCACGCTCTTGTCCCTCGGGGAGCGGAGATGAACGAGTCTATCCTGCCAACGCGAGGGACGTTTTCCTGCTGGCGTAACAGTGCTTGTGAGAACAGATGGCAAATAATACGGACTGAGGACACTCAAAATGGCCCCTCGGTGCTTCCGCTTTGCAGACCTGCTCCGTGGCGAAGCCGGCTTGGGAGAAGCTGTTCCTGAATGTTCCTGCATGCAGAGGTAGCCTCCGTCCGCCCCCTCAAGTACCTACGTGGCCTTTATCCATCTGCTGCCTGGCACTCCCACTGCAAGTGGAGTAGCTCCCCATCACTTCCCAGACGTCACCCCCTGCTGCTCATCTGCCAGCAGACACGGAAGGAACAAGGTAGCAGCCAGCCAGCATCCCCACTCCGCAAGGATCTCCAAACGCTCCTGAATGGCACTGGATTGATCAGGAAGAGCCAGGAGTGCAAAGATGGGCCCAAGCACAGGCCAATATGGGGTTGGCTGGAAATGCAGAGCCTCGCACTGCCCTACGGGAGTGCTCCCTCACGCTTCTCTGCTTATTTACCACCCTTGCAGCCACAAAAAGCACACGCTTTTGTGTGCTTCCTTCGGAGCACCCTGACCCTTTCAGCCAAATAGATGCTGATGAATTGGAAGTAGAGCTCCAGATAGTCCAAGTGCACTTCTCATCAGTGCCGGCCTTCCCACTCCCCCTTGCGCAGTCTCACTGATAAAAGAGCATAAAATAGCCACCAAGAGGAGAGAGTTTCAAAAAAAAAAAAAAACTTAAAATGTAACTTGCTCCTCCAGGCACCCTTCAGTCACAACCTCCAGTCTAGGTCTGCAAAGCTCAGACAGGTCACTTGAGTCAAAGCCAACATTAACTTTAGAACTCATCTGAAGAGTGATCAGTCTTTCATTGCTTGCAGAAAACACTAAACAACCCAATTGCATCAGGCCCTTCAGGCCCTCAAATTTTGTCTATTTTCATGCTTTCTCTAATTGAACAGCCATATGGTTAGAGGGCTTGGACACAGGATCAGAGGAAGCATTTCATTGAGGGCTTTAGCTGCTTTCTGTGGATGGGGCCAAACTGCAACACATGTTCATTTAAAACACAAGTTAGAGGCTGGCTCTAATGCACTTGCCGCAATCCTGCGGCTCCCATTTATCATCTGTCCCTGATTCTCTGATGCTACTACTTGCCTAAAACTCGATTCTCTTTCTTTTTCCTTCTCAAGACACCACTTCCAACACACCTTTTTTTAAAAAAAAAAAAAAAAACATGGATTTCTTAGTTCACCCTCTTGCACATTTTCTTCGCTGTCATTTCCTTGAGAGAAGGAACGCCACAAAGAAGCTCCTCAGTCATTTGATCTTGGCAGGAAATTTCTCTGGCAAAGCAGAAAACAAGGTGCGAGACCAAGATGCTGGGCCAGCTGCAAGACCTCAGAGCAATTTCTCTCTCTGGGAGAGACGGGGATCTGGGGAGGGGGCTCAGCTCCCCCCAGGGAGATCCCAAGCATCTGCCAAAGTGGCCCAGATGGGAGCAGTGGAGCACAGCACCACGAGAGCTGCATCCTGCCTGCACAGCCGGGATGGGAGCGCTCAGCATGGTCCTCTCCTGCTGGCCACACAAGAGCAGCAGAGCCAGAAATGGGCAGAGGTGGAGTGAGCACCCGCAGCTCAGCCATGCTCAGGAGGAAGGGCAGTGGGCGTTGGGAGAAACCCACTGAGTCCTTCTGTGCATCGGTGTGGAGCTGCTGCTGTCAGAGCCTGCACTGCGGTGGACCGTAGCATCACCGCAGAACAAGGGAGAGCAGAAACACACACTTACCAAGAGAAAAAAAGCATCACTTAGCCAGAATTCTACTTTGGGTCTGTTCTTTCATGAAAAAAAAAATCATTTAGATAAAATAAAAATTCATCAATCCTGTTTGTGCTACTGTAGAGCCAAAAGGGCACTTAGGTTACTATGTCATATGTAGATACTGATGATGCTGGAGTAATCAGAAGATATGCTCCTGGAGTAATCAGGATATATTTTAAATATCTTTAAAGGTCTGATTTTTGGTACTTACAGGCCTAAACTAAAAATCAGAATGCCAGCGGTGCTTGATGCTGTACACACATATCGTTTGTTTTGAGAGCTTACAAAGCTCGAGACAACAGGGAGATGCAACAGACCACAGCAGAAACCACGACAACCACGTGCCATGACATCCAAGCACTGGGGTCACAGGCACTACAGGCATAAAGAGGAGCGGAACAGCCTTGAGGAAGATCCTGTTGCAGGGGAAGGGAAGAACGCGCAGAATTTGGGGTGGAGCAGAGTGTTGCTGGGCAAAATCTGCAGGAAAGATAAAGAAAGCAGTGACGGGATGACAGACTATAGAATCTGCTGGAGTGCCAGCAGGTATTTGAATCAAGGGGCCGTTCTTCAGAAAGGGCTTCATCTGCTACCCCAAAACCCGATAGTGCAATATTAAGTATGTGCAGCCCTGATTTCCCTTTACAACAAACAGATGTTTAAAAAACAAACTAAAATTAAGCTGAATGCTGAGTTCTCTTGGAATAATTCATAAGTACGAATTACAGGAAGAAAGGTTAAACACATTAGCCAATGAAACATGAAAACTCTGATAAAAATAGCCGCAGAGGGTCACCGTGCCCCCATCACCTGGGGGCTGCCGGTCTCCAGCCCGGGGCTGCCGCACGCACGTTTTACCATCTCTCCTGCTGACTCTGACAGCAAATTCCCTTGAAGCAGGTTGGGAACCCTGGATTTTAAGGAGCCAGGAGTGGCCAAAAACACTGGCATGAGCTCATAACTGCTGCAAGGAGCATAATTAACATGGGCTTTCGCCACCTCCCTGCTCTGCAACAGCCAAGTGCTTCTGGCAGAAAGAGCACCCATGTGAGACCACAGAGCACCACGTTTTCCTCGAGACCCCGGGGATGCATGGACCCTGCGTATGTGGGTTTCGTGCATGGGGGCTGCCATATCCTCCTAGCCCTCCCTCCATCAGTATTTGGGCACAGGAAAGAGTCCTTGTTCCTCTTCAGACATATTTCAGCGCAGGGTGCTCTGCGAAGGGCACATCTGCTGCACGCGCTCCCGCTGCGCTGCGAGATGGTACCCGCAGACCGCTCCAGCTGACCCCAAGCAAAACCCAGCGAGGAAGGAGGTTTCCTTCCAAATATGGACTCAGCACTGGCCTCCTGTGCCAGCTCCTAAAGCAAATTCTGACAATCTCAACAGAGCATCTTTAAGAAATAATAGATTGCACTGACTCAGAGGAAACTGTCTGTTCCCTGATAATAAATGAGTTGTTAGTAGAGGTAGCAGACTCCCAGCTCCATTTGTGATCCAAAGGGGTCACAGCTGCTTCCCATTTTCACGATGCCAAAACCAAAGACAACACGCGTACAGGAAGGGATGAGCAGCCAGCCTCCTGCTCCTGTCTGCTTGCCACTCTCCAGCGGTTAAAGAGAGACTGTCAAGTGTGATTTCATTTTGATGGAGCATTTTTTAACATAAATTTGCTGCTGCTGGAAGTGAAAGACGCACGGCATTGGCTGCAAGTAAGAATAGCTAGGAAAAACACTGTAGCTCTCACCCCAACACACTACCCCTTTTGCATGGAGGCGGCAGCACTTTTTGCAGTCCTTGACATGCACAACCCTATAGCACAAGTGCCCTTTACTCCTACAGCAATGCACTTTGTGCTGCCAGCAGCAGCCCACACACAACCCAGCTAATGCAGACAGCCGGGAAACAAAGACACCTTGGCCACGGGCTGCACGGTGCGGTGCTCCAGTCATCCTGCCCCTGATTCCCTCCACCCCCAGCCACCACTACGCTGCTCTAGTTTCCAAGCGTGCAGCCCTGGGAGCAAAGAGGAATTTGTTTCCTTTTGCTTTTAATGTTGCCCTGCTTGTGTTGCTGGTTTGAAATCACTCTCTTAGCTTCCTTCTGGAGCCAGGTCTGGAGCAGGAAAGCCGAATGCAGGTTCAGCTCCCCAAGACTCTGAGACCCTCTGAGATTGCCAACCAACGGCAGGCAGAATTCAAGAGCGGCGCAGAACGGCATTCAGAGTATCCCTCAGATTTTCAGGTGTGTGTTGATCCAGGTCTGATTTGGCTCAGATGGTTGCTAAAAGATGCTACTTTAGAAACAACTATTTTTTTTTTCTTCTTCTACACAAACAGCATTAAAAAAACTCCAAAAAACTCCCAGAATTTTTTGTTCCTGCCTGGTCCAAGTGCTATGTGGGGCTTAGCACTGCACTTCTCACTGGAGCTGGTGAGGCTTGCTCAGTAAATCCCAGGGTGCTGTTTGGAAAGCGCTACAGTTAGCATCCGAAGGCATTCCTCCCCTGATGATACTGTTTCCAGGATCCCCCGAGCCTACTCCTAGGGAAAGAGAACAGCAGCTAGTAGCCTATCGACAGAAAGGGGGAGAAAGAGATCTGTTTAAAGTAAAGACAGCAAGAGCAGACCTGGGCATTTTTATTACAGCACTGCCAACACAGCTGACAGCACTGAGCCCACGAAAAGTGGAAAACACAAGAGGCCAAGAGGTGGAGAGCACCTCTCAGACTGACGGCAGGTTCCTGCCCGTGAGGGGCCACTCCAGGGCTCTCCTGCAGAGAAGGTGGTCCTGAGAAGCAGCTTTTTATGCCAGGAACATATATTTTCTTTACTTCTTAGCTGAAGCATTAGACTAGCACAGCTGCAGATTGCCTGTTTGCAGTGTGATGCCTGCTTTTATCAAGGGCTTTACAGACTGTTAGCAGGGAGAGCAGGAGAATGCCCGGAAAATGCTACGACTGTACCTTCAGCACAGCCCTGAGCCATTAGCAGAAGCCTGTAGTAGAGCTGCACACATTCTGGAACCCAGAGAAAGCTGGCAAAGCAGAACTGGCCTTAGGAGCAAGCACTTAGGTTACTTGGGATTTTGGGAAGGAAGGAAACTCTAGCTGTCCTGAGACTGCAAACAAGGACTTTATTTCAGAACAAGATGGTCTACCGGGGCAAAGTTTCCCAAATGAAGAAGAGAAATTTGGTAATTGCTATCTGAGATTTCATGACAGTTTTCCCACTTCAGTGTCACTTAAGCCTTGCTAGCACCGCCACTACGCCTTGAACAAGAATTTTCTTTCTCTGTGACAGCTCTTCTGATTGTGTGCGAGCTGGAAATGCTTCTGTGCCTCTTGTGCCGCACAGCCAGACACGGCCAGCACGAGGCACCTCAGAGGAGGTGGACATGGCCATGGGGTAGCATGGGCACAGCAGAGCTGTTCCCAAACTCCTGCTGGCTACTCCAGAGCGGAGGACACGCGGGTTTCGAGGAAGGGCTACACCTAAGCAGAGAAAGCTCTCACGTTGCCTCTAAAGGCTCCAAGCAGAAGCTAAGGTTCCCCGCTCTCCCATGCACACAGGATCCTTAAGGAAATCTGTCTCACAGGATCCCCCTCGAGCTGGGGAACACAGACATTAACTCTCGCTTCCTGCCCCTATAGTTCTGCCTACAACCCCTTTGCACGTGTATTTATCTGCATAGCTATGGCTTGGTCTTCACTATCAGGTTAAGTGGATGCAGGATTGAGGCTGCCCTGGTGCAGAAGACTGTTTTTTTTTGGCACAGGGGTAGAAATGTAGGTGCCATCACACCTCCTGCCCAGGCCTGCCCAGTGAACTCACTGCTCCCCTTATTAATTTGCCTGCAGGTCTAGATGTGTGGTTTCCCCTAATGACCAGCAGTAACAAAACACAAACTGGGCTTCTTCATAGACGGCCTATAATAGAGGTTATATTAAGAAAGAAAATCTAATAATAAAGTTAATTTAATTACAGAGCTGGATGGCTCTTATTTCTGAATTATGCTCAAAACCTCAGGAATTCATACTAATTAAGAGATGGCATATGAACACGGGCATTTCTGGGAACATCCAAATTAAGAGCTAGTTTGCCAGTCTTTAGCAAATGTGCAAACGGGCACGTTCCTCAGTGCAAGCTGGGCTCTACGTGGGGCTCTGCGAGCGCAGGAGCGGCGCTCGCGGCTGCTCCCTCGCGGGGCTCTGCTGGCGCTGGCACACGCGGCTGCAGAGGTGCAGGATGTTGTTACGACGCCAATGACTCAACCTTAGAAATCTGCCTGCGCTCATGCACACATTTCCTGCAGGTTCCCAAGCAAGCGACGACTCTTAGCATCTGCCAGCCCAGGCTAATCCCAGCAGTGACCCCCAGCAAGTCACAGCTCTCCCCACGGCCTCTCCTTTCGCTGGCACCACAAGAAACAAGCACCGTGACTCCCAGCGTAGCGTCCGCCCACCCTGGAGCTGAGAACAGTGGTACTGATTGGCACAGCCGCAATCGGCTGAGCAGAAAAGACCCCAGAGCCAGCACAGACTGGAAGACTAAATTAATTCCAGTTAAATCTGCAAAACGCACTTTGCTTGGGATGGAGGGGGGACAGCTGCTGCGCTCGCCTGGTTTTCTGCAGCAGTGACCTGGAAAGGGCCTGGCTGCTCGGCGGTTCTGCCTCTTGCTTCTGTGCGCCTTGCCAGCCACAGTAACGTCCCCTTAGCCCCTTCCCACACAGCATCTCCTCCCTTATGTGGATTAGCTTCCCATTACTTCCTTTCGTAGTTCATTAAGGACATTAATCACCTTCTGCGCAAAGGCACCTCTCCCGAATTCCCTGCAGGCCAGGCCTCTTTCTCAACTGCAGCTCAGCGAGTTGCTTGGGTCTCTGTCGTGCCGTGACACTGCACTGGCATTCCAGCTGCGCTCCCATTTCCCTTGTGGATCTAGGACCCTTCTAGATCCCAATCCATTGGTCATCTCAAGCCTCCCCTTGCCATGGATGCTCCAGCAGGAGCAGGAGACGCCCTTCAAGCTGACCTGCCCCTGACTGGTCAGTATCTCAGCATTTGCTGCCATGCAGATTTGAGGTCTCCCCCTCTTCCACCTTTGGCGCTCTGTTCCTGCAGGGTTTGGCACTGGGGACAGTGCCAGCATGCTGGGGAGTACGTGACAAAAATCCTCCTAAGTGAGGAATTCTCCTAAGGCCGGCTCATGAGCAGGGATGGGGTAGTGTGCAGGGATGGAAGGCAACTGCACCAAGAAAGAGCCAGCAAAAAAGGGCAAGTGATAACCCAGGAGAGCTGCAGGAGAGCGAATCGGGCCGTCCAACAAACACGCAGAAACAGATCCTTCCCCAGGCAGGGCTCCCAGTGCACAGCCTGGGACATGCTCTTGGGCCATGCCTGGGACAAGGCAGAGGAGTGGGGCTTTGCTCCGGGCTTGGAAACGCCATGCCTGGGCTCCCTGGCTACTGGGAAGCGGCTACTGTAAGTGTCCCCAGCCCATGCCCCTGGCCAAATCCTGCAGCTTCTGGCCACTGTGCTGTCATGTACCCGCGACGGCACCTCCACGGCCTCTCCGAAGCTGCTGCCCTTCCTGCTTGCCTTGCCGCATCTCTGCTCCTGACCGCAGGATGTCCCCAGGCGCCGCCCCTGCCTGCTCGCCGCTGAACCCTGCTCGCCCACGCTCGCTCCAAGTGCTCCCCCGCCTGCTGGTATTTCTGCTGCTGCTCACCTGCCAGAATAGCAATACTGTCCTCCTGCTCGCGGATAACGCTGAACACGGCACGTTGGTGCTGCATGGAAGGAAAACTAACAGGCTCAGGTGCTCTGGGGATCTCGGTAGACCAGCAGGAGAAAAAACACGTCGGAATCAGTGTAGCCACTGATGTCTTTTGCTTGCTGAAGCTTACAGCTAGCAAAGATCAAAGCAAAGCGTTTGGCAGGACGGGAGGCGAGGAACAGCACCCCCCGTCACGTGTGGTCCTTCCCCACGGCATCCGGAGCACCTGCAGCAGCTCCTGTAGCTGTCCTCGGACCTTCCTGCCCTCCACCTTTCATCTCCCTGCCTCCTCACCGCTACTAGTACCGTTACAGGGAGTCGCTTATGAAATCAAAGCCTGGACTCCTACAGTATCGAGAGAGCTATGGGTACATACTTATATCCACACAAGAATCCTACCATCAGGTGTAGGTACATCTCACTCTAAGACATCAGTTGTTCTCTTTTGCACTCCTCCACTGCGTCAAAAACAAATAAAATAAAGAATAAAGAGACCTTCGTGAAGAAGCCAAGATATGGCAATCTGTAGCTGTTACTCTCCTCTTCGTGGCCTCTTGCTACTCCTGCTAATTTTTTCTTAAGAGATCGGTCAGTTCTGCGCCTGTGTTTCTCCTCTGGCTGCAGCCTCAGATGAAGGCTGGCAAGGGTGTGTTTTGGGGAGAACGGAGGAAATAAGTGACATATGCTAGTAAAAGGAATCAACATTTCTGGTTTTGTTGTTCTATATGCAGGCTTTTTTTTTTTTTTTTTTTTTTTTGAGAATGCCCCAAGGGAACAAGTGGGTCTGGCTGTTAAAAGGGCAGTAAGAGGAAATCAACTAGAGACTCGTTACTGTGTGAGCTAATGAGCTATCAGTTCAGTAGGTGAGCAGGGAACGGTTTATGCTGCATGGCATGCTGTTATCATCATAATCATTCTCTGTTATTTTAAATGTCTTTTTCTGGGCTGGTGCTGGATTGCTAATGGCTGAATTCAGCCCTTCTCCTACATGTTGCCTTACACCTGACTTTATCAGAAGTCCTTGTAAAACTCGTCTCTCTTGACAAAGACTCAGTTGAAATAAATGCATCTTTATCTCTGGACTTGTGTTAATACTAAACCCTGGAGAATTTTGGATCTGCAACATATTAAAGAGTCTCTCTGACATTGCCTGTTTAAGGAACATATTTATTCTGTTCTGCACAGAATCCCATGCTTTACTGAAGCTAAGCAGAGTGGCTGCCATTTCTCCTGGCAGAGAGCTGTTGCCTTCAGGGCCTCAACCCTATTAAGGACAACGCTAATATATATAACTAAGATTCCCACTAGAGTTTTGGAATGGAACCATGTTCTTCCCATGCTGCCTTCCTTACAGTTATACAAAGATTTTACTCGAACCTTGCTAACATGCCAAAAATAAAATCCATGTGTATGCTGCTTAGTAGGGTCCCTGTCACATGGAAAAGCTTTTATTTCTAGAGAAGAAAGGATAAGCTGAGAGTAGAAACTGTGACTGTCACAGTGGGCAGCTCTGGCTTCGCTGGCCATTTCTAACAGCTCTTCTCTATACACCGCAGACCCAAATTTTACTTCTTTACTCTCTTTTCTGCTCGTCATCAATGAACATTTGGGATCCTTTCCAGAAGAGCATTTACATTTGCAGGCTTGAATTTCCCCCTATTCGTCCTCTGTTTTTTGCTAATCACAAGTATCATCTCAGCTCTTTTTTTTTTCCTCCAGGTCCTGCTGCCCCCTGCCCAGAATGAAAAATACATAGACAAAATCACTGTCCCACAGAGCACGACTTCCCACAGCGCCCCGGAGAGGAACAGACACACAGGACTGGGGAAAACCTGCTCGCAGACGTTGGGCACGACGTGCCAGCCTCCCCGCAGCGCTGCCTTCGCCAAAGACGGCCAAGCACCACTGCAGATGCTGCTGCTGCTGTTCACCCCGGCCCCCCTGTGCCCAGATCCTCCCCAGCAGACAGGCAGCCCTCCCTGTCTTGGTGGTTGTGGTGGAGCAAAGCACTCAGCACTCCTGCTCTACAGCCTGTCCTTGCTGGGAAGGGGCTTCAGGGATGAGCATGCCCTGTCTCACTGACGGCAGTGAGTGCTGAGCACTCAGCCCCCATCCCAGCTCGGTGTCACCCTGAGCCCCGCGCACATCGGTTTGGGAGACCCACAACACTGAGCTTCACCCTGCTGTCGAGGGGCCTGTCAGCGCCCTCTAAGAGGGGAGGTTACAGAAATCTCACTAAAAAAAAATTTGATTAATAGAAAGGCACAGCCATCCCTGCTGGAGAATGAGCATCCTCAACTCCAATTGCTTTAGTGTGAATTGATGCTCTGATTCATCTGCCCGCATCAGATCTTTGCCCATGACAAAACCTAAAGAGATATGTTTCCATGTAGTACCTACACTATGATAATCAGACTGCATCTGATGATTAAATCCATGTTTCTGCTGACTTAACTCACATTAAACAGTCATAGGTGGCATTCTAGGACCCACAGGAAAAAAAAAAAAAAATCACAGAACACTTCTGTGAGATTCTGACAGTGCAAAAATAAAAATAAGCCTATCAACATCACAACAAGGAATGGGCTTATTTGGATTGCGGAAGTTTAATTATAAAAATTGCATTTTAATTGATTGCTGGAATAATTACAGCAACACCTTTCCAAGAAATGGCGACCACTGTATGTTTGTCAACAAAGGCGCTTCTTTTAATTCAATGTGCAATAATTATTTAATTAAGCCAAATTTAGATCCTCGTTTGAGAAAATTCAAATGTTTGCCTATTCCTTCCTGTCTCTGAGAGGTAATTTAAGGGATAAAAGCAATCTCCAGAAATAACATATCTATATACATATGCATCCAAGAAGAAAAAAGAACTACCTCATTTTGTAGCTTATCCGAATCTAGGCTTGCTATTATTGATAAGAACATAAGCACCGAGTGAGTGGTTGCTACAGATCTCTTGCGCATTGGCGGTGGGATCCCTTTGAAAACACGAGCAGGCCTTGGCCCGCCTGGTCCTCTTCTAATGTGTGCTATGGATTCAAGCACTGTTATTCCAGTAGCACCCCCAGACCCCACCCAGCAGGAGCACCCCGCAGCGCCTGCAAGGAGAGAGAGAGACATCTAATTCTTAGAGGAATCGAGGTGCTGGTTTTTGGCCACTTTGCAATTTTTCTTGCAACTGCAAAATCCTGCTGCTCTCCCGCGGACTCCGCTGCTTCTGGGGAGCAGCTCCTGGGTGCCTCTTTGAGCAGGGCGGCACGACGGCACGCGTGGGGCTGGCTGCTGCGCAGCGCGCTCGCGGCGCCCGCTGTGCTTCGCCTCGCCGCGAGCTTCCCTTGGACACGACCTCAGTAACGCCCAGGAGCTGGCGCCGAGACAGCTCCCACGGCCAGGGTCTGCATGGAGGTGCCCCCTGCCCACAGCAGAGTTACACGTGCGCAGACGGGGCGGAGAGGTGGCAGAGGTGAGAGGCAGCCCCTGACCGGGCTGCTCTCGATAGCAGCCTCGCATAGACAAGTTATCCCCAAGGCACACTGTGCTTTTGGGCACCATGGACCTTCCAGGGATCGGAACCTGCAGCTCCCTGCTCGTTTCAGCCTTCCCTGTGCCCCTGGCACAGGGCAGCCCCGCTCTCTGCTCCGACCTGCAGCATCTCCTGCCGAGCCAGGTCTGCCCAACAGTCACCTGCAGCAACACCCGGCAGGACGGAGCGTGCTGGAGATGATGGTGAGGACACAAACTGCTTTTCTGATCATGGCCAAAGACAAGGCATGAGAACAGGTCTTCAAAGGTGGCCGGAAGAGTTTTGCTCTGCTGCAGGGCTACACAACCCTTTTTGCTCCGTCACACCATCATTCTACCCTATAGAGCCACCTGGCACTGCAGTATACTGCTGCTCAAGGAAGGACTGCAAGTTCCCCTTCTCAGACAACTGTCTCAGCATTAGGAGAAGCAGCATAAAAGTGGAAAGTCTTCTAACCTTTAAATAAGAGCATGCAGAGGGGCAGGATATGTATTTTCATCATATGGCAGGGGCTGGTGAGCCGCACGCTGCACTCAGGTGCAAACACAGAGCTGTTCGTTACCGTAAGTTCTATGGGGTGGGAAGAATTCAGGAATATATTTCAGTTATTGAATGTGCCCATATTTTAGTGCTGCAACGACATTAGTATTAAGCGCATGCATGAAATATGAGGTTAATTATGTTATATTTATTTTTTTTGTTTCCTTCATGTTTATATAAAAGGTTTACTTAAGTATCACTATCTACTGTCAGGTCATGTCCAAGGATCATAGGAACCTTAGGTCTACTTTGAACACATGGAAGTATTCAAAAATCACTGCAATAATAAGAAGTCCTGTGAAAATTACTGTTGGGCTGTCATGGTGACAGCACAGCCACAACTGCAGCCTCCCAACATTTTTCAGGGTTTACCACCTTCATGGATTTTTTGTAACCACTGTACAATTATTACTAGCACATCATTAATGGTTTCCTGTGACTGTCACCTATGAATACATCTTATGCTCTAAGTTCATCCAGCGTCACACCAAAACTTGCTCATCCTCGCTGGCAAGCAGATATATGTCAGTCAGAGGCAGACAGTGTCACAGCCAATGCTGAGATAGATTTTGCATACTATCTCCTTAGACAGGGTGCTGTCACTCTGCTGTGGTTCATCCTGGCGCTTCATCACTGTCTCACAAACCGCCCATCGAGGCTCTTTGCTCCTGCAGTCACTGCTGGCTCTTAATACATGGTTTCTACTTTGAAGGAGGCCGCTTCAGACACTTGCCATAAAGACTGCGTTTAGCATGTGAGGAGGGATCCCAGCACGGGGACTCGCCGTGGGGCTGTGAGCTGGTAGCCCTACTCAGATGTGCTGCTCGAGTCCCCGAGATGGGAAGCACCAGGTTCAGAGCTGAACAATCAGGGATACAGGTAACCCCTCCTACAGAGAATTGTGATGTTCTCTATCTCCATGGGAACAAAAATTGGTACTTGTAACTGGCAGCATGGAGAGTCTTTTCTCAGAAGACAAGGACCACTGTGTGGGTAGGTTTCTATTCTCCGTAAATAAACAGATCTTTCTGCTAATATCTAGTCTTGGCAACTGGGTAGGGAATTTGTTAGAAGATAAGGATGGAGGTAATTCCTGTCAAAAGTTTCACCCCAGATTTATAGAGTATTGAAACCAGGTCTCCTGTAGCCTGCTTTCCCCCTCCCCACTGCCTCCCTGTTAGCAGACATGGATTAACACTTTCTTCTGTGCTTACAAAACAAATGCTGCTTTCAATGCCTTGAAGAACTTGGGAAGTTTTTAATTAAAAAAAAAAAAAGAGGACAAGTGAAGTTGGACTGTGCAGAGTGCTTTGCTGGTCTGATCTAGGACAATGTGCCCTACATAGAGCTCAAATATAACATCCTTTGGGACGCTGTCTTGCTTCCATTCAGCTTTTGCAAGACCACCTCCGCCCCCATGATACTAATGACAGATTTCTTAAGCACAACTACCATTCTGGTCTCGCTGTCATTGCTAATGCTGTAAACAAAATCATTAGTAGCAGGCGTGCAGAGGGAGGGGAAACTAGGCACAGACAGGTAATTTGTTCTATACTGACATATTCTTGCAGTTTGTGCTTCCTTGCTGCTATTGGCACTGAAACAGCTTGTCCCCAGCCGCAGTCAGCAACTCTGCCGCAGGTGGGTGACACTTTCCCTTGATAGATACAAGGTCTGTCTTTTTCTCATTTTTGTCCATTTTTTCTGCCAAAGAAATGCCATTGGATTGGGCTGAAATAGTTGCTCTTGTTGATGGAAACCTTGTAGTTGGCAGATAGAGGGGTATTAAGGAAAACAGAAAATCTTTAGATGTGTCATTAGATACTCCAGTGAAAGCGTGGCCAGATTATTACTTCTCTCTCCTTCCATGTCTCACTGCCCAAGAAATTCCTGCAATCTTGTACTTTCAAACTACCAGCAGGAAGAAAAGTGCAACTTTCCTTTCCTCCAGAGAGCCTCGTTAACTCTCCTCCTGCGCATTCCTGGGAGCTTTTTGCAGGAAGGCATTTCTCCCTTCTGTGTAATCTCTAGCAGAGAGAACAGTTTGTGTCCACCTCTATCCCACTCTCCACATGACTAAACCGCAGAGAGGATGTTTCCGTGAATCAAAAGGATACCAGAGACGCGAGCCAACGACAACCCGCCAACTCTCCGAGGGAAAGGGCTCCTTCAGTCCCTCCTGCTCCTCATACCCACACGCAGCCGTGCGCACACGGAGATGAACACACTGTGCTTCACACCAGGTCCAACCGAGCAATTCTTTGTGCATCAAACGCCAGCGGTGCCAGCCCATCTCACACAGCCCTGCGCTGCTTTCGCCAAATGCTGCAATGTCCCTCTTGCAACCGCAGGGCTGTGTTTTGGGTTTTGCTTTCCTCTGGTTCCTTTGTGGCCTTTTTTTATTGCTAGTCTTGGCATCACCTGGCAATCCATTTTTTCCCTTCTCCAACTCTATCACATAGCGAGAACAGCACAGCTACTGTGCTGGGCTTCAGCAGTGCGCAACCAAGCCCCGGGAACGACTCCACTGTGCCGATTTTATTTTAAATACTCATTTTTGGTAGCTCTTTCACTGTTATTTGAAAGAAAAACTCTCCTACCTCTCTGTCATTATTGGGCACATCCCTTATTTTGGACCTGGACTCGCCCTACACCAAGCTGCTATTTTATGCTCCATCTTTCTTAAGAGGAAGGACAGATGGCTAAAATAGGGCTGGAGATGAAGTTGTTCACACTAAACAGACACTTTTGTGCCTCCTGTGGGTGGAAAGGGGTGTCTGTGTTGCACATCATAGCTGTAGGAAACACAGGAAAGAAACCTCGATGAGATGAGTCAGGCAGAGGTTAGAGAACCAAGAGGAAACGAGTTGTTGGGGGCTATTACAGCACTTTGGAAACATCAAAGAGAAAACGCAAGATGTGCTGACTAAGTGCAGCACTCACCCCCTACGTCTCGGCACAAGTCAAAAAGATTCAGAAATCTCTTGCCCATTCGGACTTTTTTTGTATGAATCACGAGTTTGGAGTAAGATATCCCATATTTCAGACATACACACACACACACAATCAGGAATAACAAAACCAGAGTAAGAGGAAGGACGGCACACGTCGCTACTTACACGTGTATGTCATTTCAAAGCTGTCGCTGATGTTCACAATGTCAATCTGGGGAAGGAGCTTAGGGGGTTCCGTGAGCTGAGACAAGGCAAACCGAAAAGCCGCATGTTCCTGGGACTGCTGATTAGGAAATAACCCCCCTGGGGAGAAAAAGAGAACAGAGGAAAAGGTCTTAAAAACACCCATATGAGAAGGCACTTTGGTGCAAAGCGCTTTGGTGAGCAGAAGCTGCAGGTGCCCCGCTCAGGCCGTGCGCCTACACCCCGACACGCTGCCGCGCGCAAGACCCCGGGTCTTCGTGCCCACTGCAGGCAGGCTGCGAGCAGGATACCCTTGCAGGTTGTGCATTATGTAATACCTGGATCACAAATGCAGCAGCCCTGATGCTCCCTTGGGCCTGGCGGGTAACAGGGTCAGGCTGAACCAGGAATATGGCTCAACCTTCCCCCCATAACTTGAAGGAGGAGAAGTAGAAGTGCTCCCAGCTTTACACTGAGAGTGGTGGAATTGCAGTAGTTCTTCCTCTTCTCCCTCGTAATTAGGCCCAGGTGGAAAGTTGCCTCCTGCTCTCCAGGAGGAGGGGTTTACTCCATGAGGAGGGAAAGGACTCCCAGGGGCCAGGGATTCCTGGGGAAGACCCAGGAGCCCAGGGGGATGAGGCCGGGGCTCAGCGCGAGCTGGGGCCGTGCTCAGCTTTGCCCGCGCACCAGCACCTGCTGCTGCAAGTTCACTGCGCTGAAAAGCCCCGAAGTCACTTAGCAGGTGGCAGGGGCAAACTCCGAGAGGGCAGGAGCTGAAAACTCAGCCCAGAGAGGGCTCGATCTGAGCAGAAACGCAGACAAGCCCAGACTTGCAGCGCAGTAGAAACCACACATGACCCAGGACCAGGCTGCACCAAGGCTCAGGATCTCATCTCCCCCCCACAAACCCTGGAACAAAGCGCAGGATAAGCCGGTCCTAGGAAAAGTTTCCACTGCTGCCACTACAAGAAACTTGGCTTGCAGCAAATCCCTTTGTATGCGCCAGAAAGATGCTATTGGATTTGGCTTGTCTTGTAATCTATGTGCATGTAGTAGCAGCTCTGTTATTTTCATTTTACGGGTAGGGAAACAAAGCACTCAGCAGCAAGGTGGAATTAGAATAAAGAAGCGGACAGTGTCAGTCCTGGCCTCTGGGACAGATGCCTTGGGAGAGAAACAAATGTGCAGACACCTGCTAAGCAGTGGCATTTTGCACGTCTCCAGTACAGAGGGCATCCTCTTGTGCAGCAAGGGCTATTTGTGCATGGATGAGCCTCCCTCCCTTCCCCCCAGCCTATTCATGGGTGTCAGAGGAGGAAGCAGCTAGCAGCTAAGTTAAGCTATTATATATGTTTGCTGAAAGGGAAGGAATCTGAGATGCTGCACAGATTTGGGGGAAAGGGGAGGCAGGAAGGGAGGGAAAGAGGGATGCAGCATAAATGGCAATAAAAGCACCAGTTGTGCGGCTGGACTAAGGCAGGAGTTGCTTCAACTTGGGGGATTAGCAATTGATTGGCATCGTAAAGGCAGGGGCGGTGAGAAAGAAAAGCAGCAGGCAAGGAAAGGGAATCTGGGACCTGGTTACAAGTCATCATCAATAAAGATCAATGGGAGAGTAATAACCAGCCCGGGAGGGGGGCGAGGAGCACCGAGAAGTTACGGAATGGGAGCCGGGAAGAAGGGAATCAAACAGGCACTGCCGGTGCGCGGGGGAAGCGAGTAGCATGAAATGAAGAGAGACTTGAATGCAACGTCTTCCTCCACTAGCTCTGCCCTTATTCTTTAGCAACAACAACAGAGAGCGCCTGTTTGTTACCTCTTGTCCCAGTTACCTCCAGATGAGAGGGAGCATCCTCACAAAAGCGTATAAGGCAAGCGCTGCTTTTGCAAATGCAGCAACGCACAATGGCAGCCCAGGCATTTCCCATAGCAAGAAGCAGATTTTTTTATTTGGATGCCTCCTCCATTTCAGAGGCACTTTTCCCCGCTCTGTGTTGGTGTGTGTGCAGGCATTTATTCCCAGTCTTCTCCTTTCCTCCCCCTCAACAAATTGATACACATCTCTGCCATTGCAACAGCCTCCCCAGCTCATTCCAGTGCACAAATGCAGCCTGTGCAGTTCCCCCCCTCTCTCACACACACACACATTCTCCCTTTGCAAGCGAATGGACGGGTCAGTTTTCCCCCGACACCCCCTCTCCGCCCCTACCACTTGCCAGGAATGTCGCTCCCCACCGGCCCCGAGCTCTGCACTCACCTATCTGGATATTGTTGGGGAAATTGGCCCCTAACACCGCCCCTAGGAAACTGGTGCAGAAGAAGGCAAAAATGTGCTGCATATTCCCTTTTGCATTGGCGAAAAAGAAGCCCAGCTCCAAGCATAGATTTGATTTTTCCCCCGCTCCGCTCTCTTTAGCTGGCTCCCTCGCCTCCCTTCTGCTGTGCCGTCTGGACCGGGCGCCTCTTTCTGGGGGGATCCAGCGCTGAGCCTGCTGCTTAACACCGACTGACAGCAGGATTAACTGAGCGCTGCGAGAAGGCGAGCGCGCCCGCTCCTCGTGCACATCCCTCCCCCGTCACACACGCGCGCACGCACACCCCGCGCGCTTCCCTCCAGCTAATTTGCCTTCCCCTCATTAGCGCTCAACAGCTGGGCACTGCGGCCCCCTCGCTCCGCTGCGCCCCAGGGTCCCCGGGCTCTGCTCGCTTAGGGCACCATCACCTACCCCGAAATTCCCGGCTGCCCCCTCGCCCCTCAACTTCTCCTGGCACGAGCTGGGGAAAAAAAACCTGCAAATCAGTAGGTGGCAAACTCCTCTAGAGAAAGGGCTCCGCTGCTCGGCCTCCAGCTATCGCTTCCCAAACCGGCCTCTGACCCCTGGGACCAGGGGTTGTGCGCATCAGTCTGTACAGCCTGGCTCCTCAGCATGGTAAAAAGGGATGGATCCTGCAAACGTGCCCTGGAGGGAAGGATTTCAGAGGTCCAGACAAAAGAGACCCTGAGGAGGACAAGGGAATCCCTCCCCACCACCTTTCTCCATGGGTTCCCGCCATCTCCTTCCTGCCCACTGGTGACCTCCGAGACATCTCCCCACCAGGCGGGCTGGGGGAACATGTGCTGACCAGCACCGTCACACGGGCCAGGCTTCCAAAACTAAGGGCTTATTTTAGCCCAAATCCTTACAGGAGCCATTTTGCGACAGTTCTGGTGAGGTTGTAGCTTATTTCACCGAAATCAGCTTTGCTCCAAAACGCAATGAAAAAAAGGCTATAAAATTAATGACAATAAAAATACAGCCTTTGGGAATAATGTGGGATTTAGAGAGGTTTTGGGTAGAAATGCTTATGGGGCAAACACAGAGTCATCTCAGAAAGGAAAAGAATCATCCATTCACCTCAGAAATATGTGAAGTCCAAACCAAACTTGGGGCCTCTTGTGCCAGACCCCGTCTATCCATGACCGAGCCAGACCGGTGGCCCAGACTCTCTGCAGCCTGACTAAACGTAGAGGGTAAAAGGCAGAGGGAAAAGAGGCTTGTCCATGGTCAAGTCAGAACAGTTAGCTCAGCTGCCCCATGGCCTGCAATGTCCCACGTGTGGTGCCTGGCTCTGCTCCCCTCTCCCCGTCTCAGAAAACATGAATTTAAACTGGAAGAGCAACAACGAGTGATACGAGGATGCTCAGAGATCTGGGTTTGCTCCTGTGTAAGAAAATTTGGACAGAACAGGACTCTCTGCAGAAAAGGGTAGTTGAAAGGGGATGCGACCGAGCTCTGTAAAACGCACAGGAGCACGGAAGCATCCCCCTTTGGCCACAGGGACCAGGCAAGGAGATACTTTACAGAGGAGGGACAACACTGCTCATAATATACACAAGCTTCTTATGAGCAAAGACTCTTGAAAACAAAGCCAGGACCATGTTTTTGTAGTGTAGCAGTAGCGTCATATGCAATTGTGCTCTGTCTCCACAGCCAAATGTGACAATGCTGGAGAAGCCACCCCAACTCACCCATGGCTGCGAGCACAGACTCTGGGCAAAGAGGAGCGACTCTTGCTCCATGCACAGGCAATCATTTCAACTCTGCAAATAAGAGTTCGGGATCCTTAACCGCCTCCTGGACAGTCATACAGATTTCTGGGATGACAAAATGCATTATTTAACCCCCACAAAAATGCCAGATTAGGCGCAGGGTCTGCACAACTGTGGTCTAATACCTTGTATCAGAGCAGAGGTGCATGGATGCCTGTAACCTTGCAACACCTTACAACAACAGTACGTACAGTTACACTGCAAAAACACAGTCCGGAAGACTTGCATCTTCCTTATGGCACACAATAAAACATCCCTCTAGGATGCAGTCCTTTTTCTCTAGGATACCCTTGACCAGGGCAATGCCTCTCAGCATCAGAAAGTCCAGGTTTGTTACAGCAATTTTTCTAGCATTGAGGAGTGAGTTACAGGTGGGCAAAGAATGCTCTTACTCTCTGTCTCATTGCCTGAGTGACCCAAGACAGATTCACACACAAGTTCACGTTGGCTATCGACCGGTAGCACCTTCGTTGGGCTTCTATCTCGCTCCCTGTCTAATTTAAGCAGTGCTGATCTGAGACTAAAATAACCTGCTGACGGGTTTTATGGACTTTTGCTTGCCACCCAAAATTTAATAGAAACAGCTGCATTTGTAATGTGAACAAAGGCACTAAAATATAACAAATGCAACAGAAAGACTTTCAGCACACTTTGAAAACTCCCAAGCAATCTTACTCATAGTAATAATAGTAGCCACAACAGTAAAACATTGTAATAGCTAACAGAGGGCTTGCACAGTTGCAATGAATTAATAACGCTGCTTTTGTCTATAAACCTCTCAAAGTACAGGTGGCTTAATAAGGAGAACTTCAACACCATATAACAAGATAATAGTAATAAGACCATTATTTTAAGAATGCATTAATTCCCTTTTTCCCTTTAGATAACAGTATTTTAGTCAGTTTGTTACACAAAGATGTTAGAAATTAATTTTAGCTGCTTTGAAAATGACTTGAATCAACATCAAAGCAATAGTAGTTGGTGAATTTTTGGCTGATATCAAATTTAGTCCTGGGGAATTGGTGAAGCTCTTGGATGTCACATAGATGGTCACAAAAGAAGGACAGATCAAACTCCAGGCAGGACCAAATACCAGGCAACAGTCACAGGTCCTTCTGAGTTGTTATCAATTGAATTTAGACTCGAAAAGAGCAATCAAAGGAGCTTATTCCTGATTTCAGGGGACAAGAAAAAACATTTGGTACAGTATATATGTATATGGCACAGTGCTGTCTTTATCGGTGCAAATACGACATACTCATATTTTGTCTTAGAGTGTCTGTAAGACATACGTGGGACAGCAGGCACCCCTCAGTTAACAGCACCTCACAGGTCTCGTGGAATTAAATCCTGCAATGGAGGCGTAAGGCGCTGGGTAATGCTAAACTCATCTAAAAGAAAGGGCCTTCCAATTTAAGGTGAGAAAGGCCATAAGGGAATTTTAAAAGTGGTTCACAGTTAAGCTCTTTGCCAGACACTACAACAAGAAAATGAATCCATCAGAACTCCAGCCCTGCCTGGAGTTGACCTTGCTGCGCTTGGTGAGAACAGTCGTTCTCACCCGTTTCTGCTCCAAAAAGTTTGGCGCATGCTGGAAACTCATTGCTCAGGGGCCGTCTGCCACCTACATCCCCTTCTCTCGGCTTTGTGCGACACCAAGTCGTCCACGAGAGCACCAGGGTCCATCTCCTGCAGCAGGGCCTTCATTTCCAGGGTAGGAAATAAGCAGGTGTTGCAACAGAAATATTTCTGTACTAGAATCCTCAGAAAAACAAAGGGCTCATTCACATGCAGAAGCCTCCAGCCTTGAGAAATGAGGAAGTCGAGGGAAGGCAGCACACATCTGACCTCCCCGCAGAGTTATTTCCCCCGGTGCCCACTGTGCTTTACACGATGCTCCTGGATGCCTTTAAAGAGGCTTTTGAAATACCGCTATTTTTAAAATTCCTTTTTATTTTTTTAGGTGGCCTATCTCTATAGGAGGTTCTTGATAAAGGGCAGAATATAATTAGAATGATTAATTTAAGCTAAAATTCAAAACAACACAGACTGTCATCGGGGTTTTGCATAGCCTCGGCATAAATGAATGCTAATGGAGTGGCACACGTTCCTCTCGCCCGCCGGTGGCTGCTCACCTCACTTTGTGCCTCTGCGCAAGGCACCTCTCAAGAAATGACAAGGTGGAGGGTCTCAGTACAGAGGCTCAGGGGGCAGACTCCAGAAATCCAAAGCGGGGAGAATTCAGAAGAGATCAAACAAGAAAAGGAGCCCAAAGGAAGGGGAAAGGGCTGTGGCTCGCTGCGGCAAGGACGCCCCCGGGAAGGGCTCACCCGCGTCCTCGCTTTACTGGGGCTCGTCCCCGCGGGCAGCAGGGACAGGGGCAGGCAGGGAAGCGCTCCGCATCGCAGCAGCGCCGCGCCGCCGAGCGCGGGTGCAGACAGCCCTACGCGCAGCGACCATCCGCACGGTGAGCGCCGCGCGCCCGCGACGC
>VZSV01000015.1:7603801-7655431 GCA_013398735.1 Nothocercus julius
GGGCAGGACGGGCAGCGCGGCCACCGCGCGCACGCC
Source organism: Nothocercus julius (assembly GCA_013398735.1). Taxonomy (NCBI): domain Eukaryota; kingdom Metazoa; phylum Chordata; class Aves; order Tinamiformes; family Tinamidae; genus Nothocercus; species Nothocercus julius. The sequence continues at coordinate 7,603,838 of VZSV01000015.1, forward strand.
GCCCGCTTGCGGGGCCTCCCGCAGCGTCTCCGCAGGCTTCAGCCCGCGGCCGGATTTGCAAGGCGCGAGCCAAGCCCTTAGCCCTTCCGTCCTTCGCACTCCGAAAATCCCTACTGAAGTAGAAAACAGGGGGGATTCAAGCTCTTCACAGTCATTTCCATGTGTGCCTATACACTACATTTTAGCATTACATGTTTACTTCCATTTTTTAAAACTGGAGGCTATTTTTCACACCAGCAAAAAATAGCACCTACATTGCAGTCCCCAAAACATCTTTGGTGGAATCTCCTGCATGAAAATAGCTACAGTGACATCTGATATCATGTAGAAGAAAATCTTCCCTCATCAGTGCATCAGGGCTGTCCATGGACCGCTCTTTTCTTTAGCAGCAGCCAGGGCTGTCAAATGAAAACTTCTGGCATCCCAGAAGCAACTTAGAGAAGTTAAAGGAAGCATGAGCTTCGCTGCTTCTCAGTGTGCACTAAAATATGAAAATGAGGGACTGAGGCAACTGTACATGATGCAGGTGAGTGCTGCAGCCGTTCACCATCTCCATCGCAGGCACGAGGGGAGCCTAGGTTTAAGCGGGTCCTGGCTGGTACCAAGCAACTTGGGAGGGCTGGTATTTTAACGCCACCAGATAGCGCTTCCTAATCTACCAATTGTTATGGGATGGAACCGGAACTGGGAAACATCAGCTTTTTCCATAAACTGTATAAGAATGTGCTCCTGTTGTCATCACAATCCACTTATTACCATATTTATAAGAAATGACTTCTGGCTCACTGTGGGATAATTAGGTAAGTAAATGGACTGGAAGATAAACTCGCCAATCAAAGTGGTACTGCAGAGAGCGTGCACCCTTCCCCTGGAAATTCAAGAACAGCAGCTGGGAAATGGATGCTCCGGCTTGGCCCCCGGGACATAGGGAGGATCATTACCCTCAAGAGCTGCATCTGTTGTGTCTCTGAACGGACACGGAGCCTTCAGAGCAAAGGCTTGCGGGTCCCAGACTCCGGTGAGGATGTAACTTTGTGTCCTTGGTGCGAGTTGAATGCAAGTTTTGGATACCTCTGAATGGCACCTTTATTTGCCTGGTAGTTGGCCCAGCTTGGCCTGCCCCTGGTAGGCATGAGGTCCACATCTTTTGGGCATGATTGATGTGCCCACCTGGGGCATCTCAGACAGACCACTCTGGTGCAAACAGCACTGAGCCAGGTCTCAAACCACGAGAGGACTCATGCCAGACCCCAGGGATCTCCGATGGACCCCGAGGGAGCCCTTGACAGCCCCCCCTGAAACAAGACGCAGTCGTATGCAACCCCCAAAATGCTCCTTTCTCCTACAGGGAGGGCTGCGTGTACTTTTTTTTTTTTTCCCCCTGGTGAATGGTTGATTTATAACTACTTATAGAAACACTTTGTGCCCTAGTCTCAGTTTACGTTCTTTGCTGAGTCATAAACATAAATCAGAGTTGTGGGTGGGTCCCTGTTTGTTATTAAAGCACCTTATGTTTCACTAAGCCTTGCCAAAGGAAGCAGAAATTGCTGATAATATGTTAAAGGTACAGTAGGTTTACTGCTGTTTGAGTATGTAATATCCCTCAGGTTATTGCCACAGATTGGGCTGTCTTGTTATTTTCTGGTTGAATGGAAAAGCTAATAAATGACAATTGAAAAAAGTTGAAAATATATGGTTAAAAAAGTATATACTATGAAAAATCAGGTGCAAGGGATGGAACCAAATTCTGAAATTCTGGTTACCAATAGTTCTGTCAAATGTTCAGATATGTCAACAAATTTTCTTTCATCCAAAGTTCCTGAAACATTGTGAAAGCCCTGGATGAAGTCAAATAATGATTGGGGTGATTATGCAGTTTAATATTGATATATGAATCAACCTTCATTTCTAATCCCTGCTATCAAAGCCAAGATACGCAGAAAACAAATGTGAAATGAGGAAGATAAAAGGATGCTGATTTAGGAGGAAAGAAAAAAAAATGAAACAAAACAAAAAGAAGCAGCAGCAATTGTGGCAATTCAAGCAGCCTTGCAAAGATCCCATCATTACCATCTGGCTCAGCCTTTCCCAGGCTGCTTCGCTAACACGTGAGATAAACAAACACGTGGGCTGCGCTTTAGGGTGGCCGATCTTGCCCCTTCTCATAGTCAAAGGAATCAAAGCTTTGAACTGGAATGACTGAGTCAAGAAAAGAAATGGCAATTTCCGGTTGTTGCAGTATCAGTGCCTCTCTGCCAGTGGTTTCTGCAGTCCGTACACATATCTGCATCACTTCCCTTTACTCCTCAATTGCTACCCAGACTTCCTCTCGGAGAAAAACAGGAATTGCAGTGTTGGATCAGAAAACACAATAGCTTAAAATCCCTCCAGCTGTCCCAGTCCTGCTCCTACCATGCCATACAAAACACGCCAGGATATGGGCTGGATTACACGAGGGCTCGTGAGTGGAGATGGACACCTGTGAAAAAGTCTATGCAAATCCTCTTCATTTCCACATGTCTATCCTGCACACACAACCTGAACTCCCTTAACAGACTTTTTCTTGAATACAAGTCCTTAGATAACTTTTAAAAATCAGAGCTGGAGAAAAAGGAGATCAGCACTGGGGCAAATGCAAGAAAAGACTAAATACAGTTTTCTTCTATTACTGGCCACATTCAAGCTGTACCACTGAGTCCTAGATCATTTTTTTTTCTTTTTTTTTCTGCAGCAAATGTGCAGTTTATCCTTGTGAAAATCTATTTGATTTATAAACTGCACACCTGTTGCAAATAGAGTTCTGAACATACCATCCAGCTACTCAAAGCAAAGAAAAAAGAGCAAATACAGGTTTTTCCTAAAAATCACTTGCACCTCAATATCCACCTGCCAAAGCCTCCAGCAAATCAAAAGTACCATTCTCTAAATTCAGTGCCAGAAAGATTCCCGTTACTTCAGTTCTGGCGATTCTAGCTGAAAATTTCACATGCCCGTTTGTGCCACAAAAATCCTTGTTGGAGTTCTGAAGCACCAAGGGCCTTCTGAAGAGAAGATACAACCGAAATATCTTCAGTAGAACAGTTTTCTGGAGGAAAATACTGCTTCAGCAGGCATGAAACATTTCTTGGAAATGTGTACATTCCAGTGAGATTTCTTGAGGAAAAAGGCAGAATAAAGTATTCTGATCAGGTGAAGATATTTCACTGCTATTTTCAGGTCTAGCGCTCTGCTGTCAATACTTAATACTATTATGTAATTTTACCTGATAAGTTTTTTTCTTTAAATTCTTAATAGGTGTGAAGTCACAATGCTTTTATTTCCAGTTTAGAAGAACAGACTGAAATTTTCAGAGTTTCCTATCAAATAGCAAATCCAGGTTTCATTCATTATTTCTGAAGAATCACAGAGAGGCTTCAGAACGGGACAGGGAAACCATCAGAGCACTGCCTGCACTGGAGAGAGTCAGTCAGATACCTCCCAGTGCTCTCCCATAGCTCCCAAAACGTCCTTCAGTTCCACGAAACAGTCTTCTACCAATGCATGGCACAGACGGTGCTTACCAGTGGGATGTCCAGGCTTTTCATCACGCCGCTGAGGCGCCCAGCTCCTTCGCATGGCTCCCCACGACGTGCGGGAGGACCCTGCTGCAAGCTCTGCAGAGCTGTTGTCCAAGGAGGAAGGGGCCACATCTGGCAGCAGCGGCTGCTCTCCCGTGGGACCCACAGATACATTTGATGCGGACTCAGTGGCAGGGTCTTTAGCTGAGCTATCTCTGTGTTAGATTGCTCAACTGGGCAAAGAGCTGTACAGCTTTCTGAGCAGCTGAGGATCCACAGGTTATCTATACTTTCTCCTCTTCATCCTTTAGACATCACAGCAACGACAGGGAGCTAGGGATGTAATCTGAAACAAAGTGTCTTCTTTAAAGAATTATCCCACTTGCCAAGCTGGAAGGGAGAGATAAGAAAGGTGATGCTGGCCCCATCACATGGTACATTTCTGCAGGTGTCTCATATTATTCATCAGGATTTTTGCCCAAGACCTTCTGTACATCATAGGCACAGATCAGTGCGGTATTACAAGTGAAGAGCTATACTTCCTTTGTACTCCAACAACAGACCAGACAGAAAGCACAGAACAAACCCCTGTGTCAGCCGGTGCACCAGAAAGTTTTCAGCCCAGTGTAACGGCGCCCGCAATCACAGCGAACGGAAATCAAATGACAGCAGATCATTAGCAAGCTCCATGCAGTCCAGCAAAACACAGAACCGCGTGCCTTTAATCGCAAAAAAAGGGCAAACGAGATTTTTTTCAGGGATACAAAGGTACAATAATTACTTGAGAGACCATATATATCTAAGTATACTTGCTTCAGATAAAGCCTAGGGCTTTGAGGCAGCTGGATACTGAGGATCTAGTTACTACAGTGAGTCATGAAATTGAAGAAACTTAACACTTCTAGTAAGCTCTGAGGAAATGGTACCATTCAACGCACAGCAGCATTCAACCATACCTATGGAAAGCTTCAGTCATCCAGCTACCTGCCGCCAGGGATATAAAAAGGAGCACTTATGCCATCTGAGACATTGGTAGAGGAAGCAATTTGCCTAAACTCAGGGAATCTGGGGGAGGGCTGGGACTGAAATCCATCGTGCAGCAGGAGCTCAAGGAAAGCCCCCAGGCACGAAAGCCTTGTGTATTTGTCACAGCCCTTGCCTCCCCAGCCCACGTCGCATAGGAAAGCCCCCAAGAGCTATTGCCATCTGTAGCAGCATGATGGCAAGCGGTACATTGCTTAAAACAACACAGGGAACCACAGACATTTGGAAGTGATTCAGGTGAACATGGTGCTGTTTTATAAAAATGAATAATTTGCCACCAATTAATTTGTGAGACTCACACTGCTAACAAAGCACTAGCTTCTCCTGGACACAACCAGCCTTGTCAATGAAGAGGCAAGTTTCCTGCCTCCATCTGCTCAGTACTCACTTTCATGAGAGAGTATAAAGACAGAAAAGATGGAACGCAAAGACCTGGTGACCTAATTCATTAACCAGAGGTTAATGAACCAGAGGTTTTTTTCATCATGTTTTGCCTGTGCTTTGCGATGTACATCCTATGGGCTCCTTTCCTTTCTCTTGCCAAGAAGTAGAAGATACTTAAGCCTCCTATCAGCATGATATCATATGTATTTATAAATGTTCACCCCCAGGAGGAGGAGAAGCTGAGTGCCGTGCATTTCAATGCCTTGCCCAGGGCTTGTGCTAGAGCCACACGAGTTTCGCTGGTCCCTGCTCCCGCGTGCTCTGGATGGGGAGCCGCAGGTGCTGGGAGAGCTCTGCTCCCCGGCAGCATCCGCAGCGCCGTCCTGCCTCCTCCAGCTTTTGCAATGAAGCGTTTTCCCCCCAGAGTTGTGATTATGAAATGTCACCGTGGAAACAGTTGGAATATAATATGTGCTTGCTCGCGCTCCCCCCTCTCCTCCCCTCCCACCAGCCTCTTCACTTTCTGAAGCGGTGTTTGCGCTATAAGAAAAACCCTCCTCACACCCCTCCTCCCCGCAAAGGGGCCTCGCAGTGACTGTGACAAAAACATGCATCAAAAATTATCCCTATTCATTAACAGCTCCTTGCTACCTTGTAGCTACGCTAAACCTACCGAACTCAGGCGGGTATTAGTGCAGCGAGCAGGGGGACTGACCGGCTGCCAAGGAGCTCCTACAAAACGGAGCTAGGAAGAGACTCCAAGGCTGGAGCAACCCGCGCTACCATTGCCGTAACAGTCACCAAGAGAAAGCCTCTACAGCAAGGCATAATGCCCCTTCTCGTCTCCGTGCCGTCCTGTTTGCCACCATGTTCCCATTAGTGTTATAATCAAAGCGTGACATGTACGTGCATCTTGGGCTTCTTCCTCAGCCTCCACCACCTAGAGGAGGAGGAGCTCGAGCTCTTCTTGCTCTGCCTGTGTTAATAAAGCATGATTTCCCCCTAATCGCCATTTCTTCCACGCTCCTTGTCAGCATCACAAAAGGTCAGAGCCGTCCACCTGAGCATGGAAAGGTCAGTTCACTTTGGATCTGACGGTGCTATCTCATAGCTCTTGGAATATAATCAGCTCACTTCCTATTTATTTTGTATGACTTCAGCACTATAAAAGAGCGGGGACTGTTTCAGAGAACTCATCTATCTATCATAAGGAACATGCAGGCAAACCCAAGGGAAAATTTGAGCTCAAGAGAGTGGTAGTGAGTATGACAGAGAAGGCTGTTGTAGTTCTCCAAGTCATATAGGGGATTTAGATGCCCAGCAGAATTTGTTAATTTTAATTAATGGGAATTGAGCATAAAAATCCCACAGACAGCTTTCAAAACATCAGACAACAGGACTTTGAGGGCTACACAAATGAAGCCACTCAGTGGGACTCTCACCCATCCACTAACAGACAGAAGTGATGCAAAGACACTCCGTGCACACCTGTGCACATGACAGGAGCACGTGGGGGATCAGCAAACTCTGCAGTTCTGGAGAAACCCTGGGCTCCCAGCACCCTCTCCAGCCGTCCTCGCGCTCGCTGCTGGGTGGTACGAGTGCCGCCACGGTTATGCCTTCCCTGGGAGAGGCGGGAAGTTCAGCGCAACCAAGTTGCTCCTCCAGCTTCTAGCTTGTCTAGGCCTGAAGGAAAGTGGGGGCCATGCCCCAGTGACCCCGCTCGCTGGAGTACGAACCTGGTTACCCCCAGCAAGGCCTTCGAGGGAACTGTAAAAGATCCCCGTCAGAAGTGGGAGACCCAAGAGATCTCTCAAACACGAAAGCCTGAGGCGGACGCTTTGCAATACGAGGCCCAGTTTCTATGGGTACCAGAAGTGGTATTTGGGCTTTGGCTGCTTGTTTGTGAGCAGAGAGGACGCACCTTGCGATCACAGAGGTGCCTCTCGCGGCTCCGCACACGAGCCACAACCCTCCAAGAAGGCAGCTTGTCCTCCCTGCTGCCCTACCAGGAGCCCCAAGCGTTTTGGCTGCTCAGCCTCCTCAGGGTAAGCTAGTTGGATAGTGCTTCTGTGCTTCTGGATAGTAAAACCAGCTAAAGGGGGGGGAAAAAAAAAAAAAAAAGAAAAGAACAGATCTTTTGCGTGGCATATACTGGAATTTGCACTCCAAACACATTCCCTCAGCTGCTTTGCTCCTCTAATGACAAGCCAGTAGCAGCATAGGAAATCCCTGAGATGGGCTATGGCCACCCCTCCCACCCTGGGCTCCGCATAAGCAATTCAAATTGGTAGCTTCTCTCATCAGAATTGTTAATTCCCCGCGACAGCCTCCTGCAGCGCCCAGCCTCACCAGGTGGAGAGGAATCACAAAGACGCCCCATTTAAAAGCCGTGCCTATTTCTGACACGCTTTCAATTATCTGCAGAGGCAACCTATCACTCACATCGCCGTGCCCTCATAACCCATCCCGCCACTGATAACAACCCTTTGCAGCTGAACAGCTTTCCCGGGGGTGTGCAGAGGCTCCGAGCCAGCTCTTGCTGAGCCAGCTTGCTGTCACCGCAACAGCCTCAGGACATGGAGATGAAGAAGACTACTCGTGCCCTTCCTCCACGTGGCTCCGCCGGGCGCTGGAGCTGCCCTGGGAAGAGCCACCGTGCAGAAGAGCTAAGGAGCAGCAAACAGCGCTCATCCTTTCACCCACCAGCGCAGGCACCTGGCAGCATTAGTTAAAGGGTATCAAATGGGGCTGAGCCATTTTCATTGCCCCATGAAGTGTTTTTCGCATGTCTCATGCCCCTTGGCGTTCTCTTGCTGAGAGGAATTCAGGACATTTGCTATTTTAACCACGATCAGATTTGGATTTTTCATGTAAGTGCCTGTGACAAATTGCTGTCCCCAATTATTAGACACAATTCTCCTTCAACATCAAAGCAGCACACGTGACCAGGGAATCAGGCCCTTTCGTACCTGGATAGCAGTTAAGTACCAGGCGCTTGGACAAGCCTGTAACCTTAGTCCAGGTGAATCTGGGCCACCTCAGTGCTGCTGTCTGTTGATCAGACAGTCATATTTAAGTTTGTCCATGAAAACAGCATACCTCGCTCATTCCTGTCTCCTTCCACCCTCAGTTTTCCTACTTCAGGTACTAAGGTAATATAAAATATCTGCATTACCTGTATTAACATGCACGCATTGACTAACACCATTTCAAACTTTAAGAACTTCTAAAAAGTACTCTCATGCTTGTTCGTCTCTGTTTTCTTTCCTCCCATCAAATCATCATTTACAAAGAGCAGATCTGCAGAGCAGGCAGTGTCCTGGGTTTGATACAGACAACTACATCCAAGCAACTTAATCTACTGAAGAATAAAGAGAAAAGGCAGTCCAGAAAATCATTTGCACAAGGCCATGCATAAGGTTAGCATCAAAAGTGGGTCAGAAGCACAAAACTCCTCGTTTCCAACCTACAGCACTGCCTTTTGTTCACAGGGGTCCTCATTCCACCCCAGAGTGGTTTCAAAACGAATGTAAAGTTTAATATCCTATAAGTCTTCATTTGCACTATAGAAAGGAGGGAAGAATAGTCTATGAGACCTAAGACATGACATTTTTCTATAGTTGGTAAAAGAATAAAGATGCCTTTGACAGAAAATTGCAACCTTTCATTGAAAAATCCTCTCAGAAAATTGGCGTTTTCTGCCTGTCTGCGTTTGATAGAAAATAATTTTCTTCCTAGCACTTCTTTTGTAAAGGTTTGGAAAGCCTGAAAACCCTCTGGCTAAAAGAAATGGGAAAAAAAAAAATGTGGGGGTGGGATGAGGGGGGCGGGTCAGATAAAATTTCATTCACCATTTTTCAGTGAAAAGTCAACAACCTGTACAGTACATCTACCACTTGATCTTGCAGGCAGATAGCAGACTTTTCCAGGAGATGCACAAATAGACCTGATGTTACGGAGATCAGCACCAGTATTTTCTCCTTCATGCAGCTTTGCTTTGTCTATCACTCTGGGCCACAGCTTAAAATGAAGATGAGAAAAGACTCTCTGTCCCAGAATCTGGAGAAAGGAACCTTTCTTAATCAAGCCACTTCATGAAATAGTTAAAGCAGATGTATTCAAGGACAGATATACTTAGGGACTGAGTAGAAATATCACTAGTGTTACCTAGTAGGCACTTGTAAGGGTAGGAGGAGAACAACAATGCCGTTTTCCTTCCTCCTCCTAGGACTTAAAGCAAGTCCTAGACATCACTGCCCTCGGCTTGGCTCTGCCAGCAGGACAGGAGGGGATGGGCCTGGGGACAGATGCCACCACCGTCCCCTGTCCCCACACGGTCCCTGTGTGCGGCCGGGCTGCCGTGCACGAGGAGCACCAAGCGGCATCCAAGCAGCCCTGTAACCATGACAACACTGAGGATCAAAAATACACCCCTTTCTGTTCTGTATAGTAAAAGGGAAGATCAATAAAGAGTAGAAGCCACTTTCTTGCACATTTCCATGTTTCTCCACAGAAAGTCCTTGGGATTAGCTGAGCTCTTCAGTGTAGGGAAACAGAAGAGGCAGAATCTCCATTCAGTATTGACTGCTCCAGGGCTGGTGACTTTTCCGTGTTCTAGTTTAGATAAAATATTTGAATTTTACTAGCTCCTTTGCACATTAACATTCAATTTAATGCTGCAGATAGATTGTTTTTTCCTCTTTTCTTTTTTTCTGCAACCTGCTCCCCATCTTCCCTTCAGGTGAATCACAGAGGAAGGACAGCCAGTTTTGGAGAGTACAACTGTGATTTGAATGTCAACCCTGTAAGCTGTGGCAAAGGCAGGGTTCACTTTTGGCATTGCCCAGCTGCAAAATAAGTTGCAGTTGCCTTAGTCTGCTGTGCTGACGCTAGTACTAGCCCTAGTTGCCATGACAATGAGGCTAACTAGAAATGGGCTGATGTTGGGGTTGACCCTTTTGAATTTCTTTAGTGCAGGGCAGGACCGGGAGAGGTACAGAGAACTCGGTACTTTATGGATGCCTTTAATGATCTTGTCCTGAGCAATGCTGAGGCAAAGGGATGGGGATAGTCTGGAAAAAGTCTTTGAGCCACTAATGCCTTTTCCTGCAGGTCTCAGGGTGCAGGATGGCTCTACGGGTGCCCTCCCACGCTGCATCACCAGCAATATTGTGGCATGCCCAGCTTTGTACAGGCCTCCAGCGCAGCCGTGAGCAGGACGCTGTGCTTCAGCTACCAAGTCACAAAACCGTGAGGCTCTGTATTTGTACTGCGTAAGGATGCTGCAGGGATAAATTTGGATCTGGTGGTGACTGAGGCTAAATAAGTAGACGGGCTTTGCATCTAGTACTCCTCATCATGCCTTTAGACGACACTTAAATAGTAGTGCTGCCAGCTCTGCACTATTTGGAACAACTAGAGAACATGGTCTTCAGCCAGGGAATATTCAGCCTGGAGAAGAGCATACTGAGGAGGATCTTAGCAATGTGTTTAAGTATCTGATGACTATTTTCAGGGGTCCCCAGTGATTAGAGAAGGGGCAACATGCACAAACTGAAACACAGGAAGGTCTATCTGAAGCACCTGTATCAAAGAAGAAAAGCCTCTTTAATATAAGGGTGACTGATCACTGGGACAGGTTGCCCAGAGAAGTTGAGAAATCTTCATCCTTGGAGGTATTCAAAACCCATCTGGACACAATACTAGATAAGTTTTAAGTGACCCTGCATAATCAGGGGTTTTAGACTAGAAGGTTTCTAGAAGTCTTTTCCATCTTCAAGAATATTGTGCATGCTGAGGTCTGATCTCCCTTTAAAATACATTTTAAAAGAAAGAGATCAGTGAAATTACAGCTTGAATTTCACATAAAGCTGCTGAAACTTCAGGTAAGAAACTGTATAGTTTAAATGTTGCTTTTAAAAGGCAGAGAGTGCAGTTTTATAACATCAAAACCTCTTTCATCAGAAACAGCTGTTATTACCATAAATGCCAGTAAAATTTCAGAGAAGACTGAAGTTGTAGAAAGTGCCTCAGAATAAACAGTTAAATCCCATTGCACCTCCTAAGAGGGTCAATGCTACCTTTTCACTTCATGGAATTAAGCTCTTTGGTCCATGCTACCATCAAGTATGTATGCATGTACTTCACACAGAGATGATGTTTGAAGTGGTTTTTCTACATTGTGTTAAAAGCTTTTCTTCTGACCACAGAAACTGGCAGTACTTCAAGCATTTTAAAACTGGAGAGAAGAGAGTTGGCTATTCTGTCATCAAAGCAAAACGAACAAGCAAATTTCCAAACTTAAATTGCAGGTAAATTTTGCTGTGTGGCCACTGAATTTGGCTCTGGCTTGAGAGCCCAGCTGATCACAGATGGGAGAAGGAGCGTGTTTGAAGATACCACCAGCCCTCAGCCAGATCATGAAAACTGACTGATTCCATTGCAATATAAAATAAATTAGATTAGCTTATACCACAGTGGAAGAAGGTTTAGGAGCTGAACTAAAGGCACCATAAGTTATTTAAATGCTGTGACCCCAGCGCACACGTGCCCCCTGAGGAAGCTCCACCTTCATGTTCAGTTCTGCTACTGGCCTGGAGCAGGGCTATGGCCAATTCACTTTTCTCCCTTCCCATCTGTTTTTGTGTTTTGGCACCACAACTGTGGCTATTTTCTACAAACCCTAGCAACCTGGGGCCTCTAGGTGCTACTGTAGTACAAACAATAAAGGACTCGAGGTCCTGGGTGACACAGAGGCTGGAAGCAGCAAGCTGAACCTTCTTCCTCCCCGGTGCAGGGCAGGCTGTGTGCAGCACGGCTGCCTCCTGCTCGCTAGAGCAGCTTCTCCAGCACTGCTGTCTGCCGCAGCCCCAGCCTGGGAGGGGAGCGATGCGGCAGGGCCTCTCCACCCGTGCGCTGCCGCGGCCGCCAAACAGCAGCGGAACCAGCTGGAAACCCAGTGCCCCAAGCTACGCCGGCAACCGAATACCCGTGAGGGCTTACTGCTCCAAGTCAGCCTGCAGTGGTTTCTTGCAGGCTAGGTTCTCCCAGAGTTTTGACAGGCTCTGAAGAAATTGGGAAGCTGTGGCCGATACCTAACTATGGTCATGGCCCCTTCATCCTTCTAAATGCTCGTTGAAGATACCGCCCCGGTGTGGGTTTGGTGCTGCACTGTGGCACTGCTGCGTGTCGCTGTGATCTGCCCCAAAGGGAGGCTGTGCTGAGGAGAGCACGGAACCTGGGAGCAGGACAGCAAACCCAGAACGAGGCTCCCGGACTGGGGATCCCTGAGCACAAGCACTTCCCCACACAGTGGCTCTTCCTTCACCCCCATAGGCACCAAGGCGCCAGGAGGGGCCTTTTTAGCACCCCAGTTCAGGCATGTGAACAAGGTTGCTGGGTCAGAGGATCAATTCTCTCAGCCAGGAAAAGCGCAGAGTAGATCAAAGCCGCAGCCCAGGCTGCTAGAGCTGAGCGTGACGCACAGAACCAAACCACACAAATACGCCTTTCCCTCCGTAAACCTAAACTAGATCCAGACCTTGACTGAGTTTTTCCAGATGTGATGCAGGCAGCAGCCCCCCTCTATTCCAGGGCCTCATGCATCCCGTGGGAACAGGAGGGCACTTCCCTCCCTGTGCCCCGCAGCAGCCGAGGGCAGGTGCCCAACGCGGAGCAGCCTGTCCATACAGATGGAAGCAACGGCACGTGAGCTCCAGCCCTTCTCACGAGAAAAGCTGGTCACAGAGGGGAGAATCTGTTGCTATCCTGGGCTGTTTTGAAGTAGGAGGCATCTTCCCTGCGATATAAACCAAGATCCTCACTCTCTGCAAAATTAAACTTTTTAACAAGATTAATATAAAGTGTAAAGCACGATTCCACTCTCACCATCTTTCATCTATTTTCAGGCTCAGAGGAAACTCCAGCACATCCAAAGCTGTGATTTTAGCTGCCTATGACTCAAGGGTTAAGAAAAATTATTTGAACAATCACATTTTAAAATGTGATTTAAAATAGCCCTTCATTTTCTGCTCCTCTCCACAGGCCATTTCGTTCCCTTCCTAGCGGGAGTAGTTTGCATGTGAAATTGAAAGCAGACTTGAGAGAGAAAGAAAGAATGAAAGAAAGAAAGAGGTCCCCCCCAAACGTGAGCACTCTGCTTGGGAACAGCGTGCTCCTGACAGGCTGTGCTCCAGCAGCGCCTCTTCTCCGACGTGCTACTACTACCTGATGCATGAACAAGATTAATGCACCCTGAGACGAAGGAAGGCCCAGGGACCTCGTGTAGAAAATGCAGTAGTTGCTTATTCCCCGACCCTGTCCTTCGCTGGGCGATGCTCTCTGATGAGCCTCATGTCCTAGGACACAAAAGAGGTCCCGCAGGACCACAGACACCTCTGCCTCAAGGGACGGCACCACCACAGAGGTATCAGAAAGCCACGTATTTTCACCCAGCGATTCCTGCACTAAAAAACAATGCTTTTCACAAGGCAAGAAATTTATCCTTCAGAGAGAGGCATCTAGTATTTACTGGGAGATTACTAGTAATACAAACATATTTTTTTACATGCCTGTACTTCAACCAAGCATATGGACATTGATATTCAGCCACATGAGCTTGAGGAAATAACTGCCTGTGAAGACAAAAATCAAATGACAGCCCCCTCTACCTCAGCACAGTTGCGTGGGACATGGAAATACTGTTGACTTTTAAGCACATAAAGGCTCATTTTTACTAAGCCAGAGCAGAAAGAGACTTTGACACACTGTTTTCCTAATACTCTTGGTCAGGCATATTTTAAAAAGTTGTGACTCAGGGCTCCAGACTGCCCTGAGTCTCTCTGCCACTAGTGTAATACCACTGGAATCAACAATTATAATTTCTCATGAGTCTGTTGCTATTAGAGATGAGAAAGGTTGATTTTGAAATCCACAGAGTTTCTAAGGGAACTGAGAACAGAGCCTGTGCTGAAGTCCCATGTGACTGCATGGATCATCCATTATGTCCCAGTGCCCGCTTTGCCCAGTACACATCAGGACACGGGAATAGCACTCTGTCTCCCAGCCTTCCCATCCCTACTGAGCCGCATTTGATACTGCCCCTTACTGCAAATGCTGTTTGCACAAGAACAACATCACTAGCTGCAGCCATAGGAGTTTGTCCTAGGGATTGTCCACAGGATGTCCCTCCTGGAATTCCAGCATCTACCACAAACCACCGTGACGGAAGCGGCATTGGGGCAGTACTCGCAGGCTTAGTCCATGGGGAATACACACTTGCTAACCTGCCAACCCACCAGCCGCTTCACTCCCTCTTACCCTTATATTTGTCTTGGGGAAACTGAGCATGGGACTGAGATGAGCATTAAGACAAGCTGTACCTCCTGGGTGTAAAGCTGGCTTTGGCAATTAGGGGGGTTACTTGTGTACTTTCATGGTGTATGCTGCTGTAATTTAGCCTGGGATAATAATTTTTCATTATCTCCTATTAAACAAACAGAGATAGCTAACACAGGCTTCTTTCTTCCCTGAAATTCCCTCTTTGCTTAAGAATATGTGCCATCATCCAGAATTTATTTTGCACTCCATGCAACAGAACGAGGCGTAATGGGTCCATTTGGTATAATGCTGCATTAGTTAACGATCATTTACGTTGACTTGTTACCCATTAGACTCCAAGAAAAACTTGCACGGGGCACAAATCTCAGCCCAAAATATCTATTCCCAGCTCAGCCTACCAGCTTTCCCCCCCTTCACACTGGAGAGGGGCAATGCTGAAATTAGATCATCTAGAGGTTCCTGATGGAGAGGTTCCTGTCATGCTCCTGCAAAAGCATCGCTTGTTCCTGTATAGGACATTTTCATCGTTCATAGAGGCAGTGAAAAGGTCTAAAGTGTTTTAACTTGGGAATTGCTGTTACAAGATATTTGCTACTACACCAGCCAGTGTGTCCCAGGAGCATCTTCAGCACTGGAAACAGTACTCTAGTACTCCCCAGCCCCAAGCCCCCAATATCACATCAACTTCTTTTATTGCTCCTCCTATGCTATCATCTCTCTGGCAGTAACAAACTGCTCGAGCAGCCTTTCAGGACTGTAAACTCTCCTACTGAGTCTAAACTCGTTCGTGACATTAGTATACATCCATGGGAATAAAAAAAAGAAATTAGAACAATCTTAACCTATGTGTTTTAGGAACAAAAGACACTGGAAAAGAGGAAAATTCAGATTTGCTATATCACAAATGGAAGGAAGCATCACTGCTAAGGCTATGCCAACTTTAAGAGCTTAATGCTCACAAAATGATTTAAGAAAAACAAAACACTTACGAATGCTTGAAAAAGTAGTTCACTAGGTCTTTTAGTGTGGCCACTTACAAGCTTTGAACTATGAAGAAATAAAAGGTCGACGTAAGCCATCAGCTAAAAATACCTGGAGCTTTTTTATAATATGGTATTTTTATAAGTTACCTGCTGTTACGTAAGTAATTATTTCTGCTTTAAGAATGAAAGGCAGTTACAGTGTCAGCAGGAAAGGGCTGCTTTTGACTTCATCTTCAAAGTGAGGTCTGAAAGACCTAGCTAAGGAGAGGAAAAAAGAAAAAAGAATAGAAAAGCTTCCAAATCAGATGTTTGCTTTGAAATCTCACAGAGATTCTCCAATTATCCCACTTTCATCAATGAAATTGCAGTGGATTAGCATGCACTTTGCTGAAGCTGGAAAGCTTGCAAGTTCTTGTGGCACTGCGAGCCTGCTCAGGAAATAACCCCTCTACTCGCTCTCCATTTGAGCATTAAGAGGCAGTTTGGCCACTTTCCACTGCTGCTTGTCCACCCAGCACCGGGCACCGCTGCCCACAGCGCTTCCCACCTCGGCTCCGGGCGGCCCCGAAGCGGATGGATCTCAGGGGACCCCTTTAATGCAAAAGCACCCAAAGGAATTAATCCATGAGTCTGTGTATCACTTCTTTTTCAGAGGGACAAGAAAATTACTTCTTTAAAGGTAACTTAATTCTGTTTATTTTTAAGGACAGAGTATTTCATGGCTTACTACTAAAAAGTAGGAAGGCCGATTTTCTGGATTAGTGACAGTAATACTGCATGCACTGCAACCTTCTGGAAACGATGCTTCTTGAAATTTCATTTGAAATTTCATTTGGATTTCATAAGGTAGCTACTGTAGGTTAAATGGTAATTAATTTTAAAAGAATATTAAATGAAGAGGAACAGCAAAGTAATTTATGCCAAATTATTATACAGTTGTTATGCCACAACTATTTTTCAATAATCAATTATTACTTTTAAGATGCAATATATCAAATTTAAATTAAATATGAGTACAGAAATGCTGATTTCAAAGTGCTGTCATTTAAACCACTGAAGGCTAAGTCTTTTCCTACTGGATGACATGCCTCTTTTTTTGTTTTTTTTTTCCCCCCCCTTCTTCCCTTCAAATAACTACAGCTGAAGAAATAGATTGTTATGAACTGCAGATCCTTTTTCCCGTGCTATGACTCACAAAATAATGTCAAACAAAGTCCACTGCAGTCAGTGGAAAGACTGCTGATGACTTCAGATGTTCTTGGGTCAGGTCCTGTAATTTAGACAGGATAGAAATCATTAACACTTGTGTCCTCTCACAGCCACTCATAAGCTATGAAAAAAGTTCCTTTAATTCAATTTGGGGCTATTTACACCATAAGGTGCAGGACAGCTGAATGAGTAGAGACGGAAAAACCTCTTCCACGACTATATTATTGGTCTACAAAGGAGAGATGAAGAAAGAAAATGCAATCAGTACTGCAGAAAAGCAGCAGCAAAAAGCTGACGATGTCCTGTTGCGTGAGCCTATGGTCAGAGCTGACAAACGTTTCACACGTGGATGAAACAAAATAGTTGAAATTTCCTTGCCATGGAAAAGAAAGGAGGACAAAGAAGAATGAAGGTTGTTGTGTGGGGGAAAAAAACAGTATGGCGTTGGGGGTAAGGATAATGCAAGTATACACCCAAATAGATTGCAGAGTTCCGTTTACAGACAGGAGAGAAGCTGAACTTGGAGAAAAGACCGGGCAATTCACATTCACAACTGACATGGAAGCATCTTGAAGAGCAGCAGATGAAGCACTTCCTGCGACAGAGAAAAACTCATACAACAGCCTTGTAAAAAAATCCCTGGCCTGGGAGCACCATTATCCTGGAAATCAGTCAAAGGCAGGAGAAATCTATTGCCTAGGTATAAATAAAAGTTGCTTCACAACGAACAAGTCCGTTACTGGAATCACAGCAATATTCCAGGCTCCAGGACAAACTTCAAAGGAAAATATAATTACAGACACAGAATTAATTGAACAATAGGATAATACACAACATGAAATTACCAAAAGTTTCTCATACCAAACAAACATGATCTACTTGATAGCTTCCCCGGCATTAAATTCTTTCAGATCAGGACAGAAGACAGACCAGTGTACAATTACTCTATACTTAACGTACTTAAAACGGGTTCCAACAAACACCCATGGGGTTTAAATTCTTTTTTTTTTTTTAATCTCTTCATTTTTATTTTACTCCATTCAGAATGCAAAACTGAGCAGCAACCTGTCAAATGCTGAATTTCACTGCACGTAAATCTACTCCTTTAATAGATAACCATGAAAAATATGTGGGGGGAAGAAAAGGCTCTGTGCTACTAGGTGACAGTATTTTGAATCCATGCACATGAAATGTATTTACTTGTCATACCTCCTTCTTCATCAGGTCAATGCTTTCTTTATCAGGGATTCACTGAAAGCCCCCTTACATTTCTCTGCCTATTGTAACTGGTAAAATAAGTACATTTTCTTTTCAAGCAGTTGCATCTTTCACTATTCTGCTCTTTGTTCCCGGCCAACACCCTATCCGTGTTGTCTTTTACACACTGATTATTGCACACTATGCATTGGGGTGGCTTTTAGCAGCATATAAAGGAATCTCTTCTCCAGACTGGTTTCACTTCAGTGCCCAGTTAGTGCTGGCCACTGCTTTGAGCTCCCCTCTCAGGCAGTATCAGGCAGTGAGTGACATTTGAAATCAGGGTCAATGTACAGTGACCACAGCAGACCCCAGAGGAACCCAAATGGGGGGATCTAACCCAAAAAGGCCTTTCTTTGTGTCTACTGCACCCTGTGACCTCTTAGTAAAACTGGACCACCACTTGTAAGCCAAAGAGTGAAATCTCATCATATCTCACACAAACCTCCCCAGAACTCCTGGAAGAAGGTTAAATGCTAAGTATCATCTGACTGAGCTTAACCCCTGGCTGTTTGCATCATCATAGAGCAGTTACAGCCTAAATTCCTGGAGCAGCACTGTAATGTTTGGCTCTAAACTGGGGCTAGCACAGGGGCTCTGAGCTGAAATCTTAGCTTATTCCCTAATCTATTATTGGAGTGATGATGAAGATATATTCATACCATCTTTCATCCAAAATAGATTAAAACTCTCTACAAAGTCATGTACACATTAGAAGAACAAGATTATGTCAAGTACAACTAATGGTCAGAATAGCTCTGGCTAGAGCAACTATTTAAAGATGCTGAGCAGCTTTATACGAGGCTGCTAGACACAAGTTGCCTCATTATTTCATACTATTTAATGGTTCTTGTTTGTGAAGGAATACATATCCTAGCACCTGATTTCTAAAAGGATTACATAAGCCTGTCCAGTTTTCTAGACACAAGGACAAAGGGCAGAAAATCAGAGGAATGAGAAAGAAATGGAGTAAGAAGATGGGGAAAATAGTTCCAGCAGAGAAGTTGGGGTTGCCACTGGCTGGCATACTCCCAAGAGGCAGCTGCAGCACAGCATGGATGCAGGAGCCATGGAAACCTGGGAGAGCACCGCACGCTTCCATATCCTCCCTGGGAATACTGGCTCAGCAGGAAACAAAGAGCCTACCGAGATGTTCTCGAGGTATTAGATCTTTGTGCACTCACAGATCAAGTTGGAGATGAAGCTAAACCAAGAAGCAACAGCTTGGCAGACAAGGTGTCCACAAGCTTTTAAGCGAGAAGAGGAACACAAGAGGCAACCCAGACCCCAGCACGATTTTATCATCCACTCATGCAATTCCCAATCCATCTTTCTCCCTCCTACTGGATCTGAAGCATATTGCATCTCCCACTTCTCTTAATCTTCAGGAGTGGAAATCAGGGCATTTTCATAAATGAGTGTTAGGTTTTCATTGCAAAGCAGCTTAAAAGCACATGGGTGACCAAGGCAACCACATATTCTGTTTCTTCCAAATGCCCCCAAATCGAAAGAAGTCAGGGATGAAAGACAAGAAAAAAAAGGCAAACAAATCACTGCTTGCAATAGCTCTCCTCTTATTTATTTTTGCTGGGCATGATTTTTAAAAAATCAGTATCTTAAAATTATTGTGATGCAGAGATTAATTTCATAAGTTACAGAAGACAAAACGAGATGGAGGGGACAGGTAATTAAATACCTATTTTTTTCCAACAATTACTTGACAAAACATCTGAGCCAGTCATTCACAGTGGGTTCTTATACACAAAAGAGCTCCATAAAAAGAGAGGTGGAGCAAACTGCAGCAATAATTCAGGAAAAAAAAAAAAAAAAAAAAAAAAAAAAAAAAAAAAGGAATTTCAAAATGAGAAAAGGGAAAAGGAGAGCTTGAGAACTTACAGAAGCTAAAGCTCACTCCATATCCATGGAAAAGCCTAAATTAAAACTGAAGACATTATTCTGTTTTGATTAAGTTTTGATGAATTGAGTTCCTATTTGTTACAGGCCAAATGAGACATCTGACAGGGCCAGTTATGCTCCAAATGAAGTCTCCCAGCTAGCAGCAGCCCCTGCTATCTTCTCCAGAATTACAAGAAATCTTTGTGTGAAACCTCTGACTTTCCAGCCTGTAATAGCAATTGAATTTCTGAGATCAAAACTTCACAGAGATATAAGTTGTAACTAATAATGTGACTAATACTGGTTAAAAATTGCATTTGGTTTCTCCATTCTTTGCTACTCAGAAAAGAAGTAGTATCAATTAGCTACCTAGACATGTCAGCTAACCTCGCTGAGTCTCCCAAGGCCAGCTGAAACCCTCACAGAATGACTATACTTCTTCTCATATGGAAATAGGATCCTTTATTCTGTTACTTAGCATCAGAGCAGCAGAGCAATTCCGTACATTCAATCCTTCCTCTCAGTTTCCAGAGCTCCATTACTGGCATGGACTTGGTCTGATAGCCTCATACAGAGCATGAAATGGATGCCCAGCTCCTTCCATGAGCTTTGGACAGGTCTGAAGTGTGTACAAAGATATATTTAAGTCAGTCATCAACAGTCATTTGCAGGATAGAAAACTCTTTATGATTATATTATGGTAGTGGACAAGCAGCACTATAGGTAACTCTAGAGTTGCTCTTTAATGCAGTCAACCCTCTGAGTAGAAGAGCCGTAAATATAAAATGATAAAGCATCATAGGGAGGCCAGCAGGTTTTGATGCAGTATGTTGTGGCGAGCAGAGAAAGTGGTGATCATTAACAACAGTGCCAACTCCTGCCCTTAAAGACGTGCAAGTAGAAAAATGGATGCTGCTTCTCCCACAGCGCTGCCCTTGCCTCTGAAAAAGAAGCTGGCACCAGTCAGCAAATGATATGTACTTCTACAGCTGCTTTTCTTTTCTTGGGTCACAAAAAGCATTACTTTGGCTGAGAACGGGTCTGAAAGGGTAACTAAGCTAAAAAGTTCTGCAAAAATGGAGAACTTTAGACTAAGAGAGAATATTCGCATTCATTCTGTGCAAGAAATGTTGAAAACCTGCATTTTCAATCACTGAGAATGTCTGAAGGTCACGGCACATTTCCGAGAACTTCATTTAGATATACTGTTATCAGGAGATTTTTAGGCATTTTTCTGATTTATCTTATTTTTCTTTTAAATACCAGATGGAATGAAGAGAAGTGCAGACAGATATTTACCTAGAGTAAAGCACATTAAGGTACACTAAAATAGACCTAAATAATCTTTCAGTCATGTTCCTACAAGTGCCCAGTCTATAGCTGAGGTGCCCATTTTGTCTTGCATTCACCATCCCATCAAGGAGCATTTACTATAAGTTCGCCAGTTCAACCAGCCCACTGTTCAAACATACACGCTCATCCTCTTTGCTGGCATCCACTTTGGCACAAACATCCTGTCAGTAATTTCTCAAAAGTCCTGGGGGTTTAGATTTCAATGTAACTCTAGGAGTGACAGCTACAAAACAACTGGATTCAGACAAACCTACACAATTAGGAACAGCTTTGCTACTTGTCTTAGCTCAGTCTCCATTTAATTGCACTCAGTTTTGAAATTTAAATCTGTATTCTTTGTCTTAAGTCAGTGGTCTCATTCCACCTTCCCCCCCCCCATTTTTCCCCGCATTTTTGTACTGGCTGTACAAAAAAAGTTCTGGTTTGCTCAATGTCTTATTTTAAGAACAGATTAGATTCTTATTGTCACCTAAATTTAAACATTTTGTGATCCATAAGAAGGTTTCACCCCTTAAAAGCAGCAATAGAACATTTTATCTTTTTTTCTGGAATACATTGTATAAACTAACATCTTTTCCAAATAGTTGTCTAATGCACGAACATGATACACACATAGATAAAGACGATGCAATTAATGCTTAAAGATAGTGAAAGCATTAGATGCTCCTTAGAAAGACTACAGAGCATAAGTGGCCATATGACTTCAGGAAAGATTCAGCTGTTGACTGACAGATAAATGTGTGACCTCTACTAAACCTTACTGTGATTGTAGGGCAGTTTGCTGCTATCTGAGATGATCAGAACAAATGTCACCTGGTTTAAAAGAGAAGTGTGATGCCAGAAAATTTACACTGGACCTCTTGAGCGTTACAATTCATTTCTCCACCATCTCAAGCAAGCCCAGAGCTGATATTTCTCAGGGCGTGCTGCAGGGCTTGCAGTGATTTCAAGACTCAGTGTATGCTCCATTCTTGGGTTTGGAATATCTGTTGCATGGAGTTCTTAATATTTTGGTTCACACTAGATGCTAAGGCCATACAGGTTGAAATAGCTGTACATTTTCATTTCACAAATAGCCAGCAAGCTTAGCTGCATGGATGTGAATATAAACCACCAAACAACAATGCGAAGGAGAATTTGTCCCTTCCCCAACCCCTCTTCCTTAGCCCAGATTCAGCTTGGTTGCTGTTCTGTGGTCGGCATAAGAGAAGTGCCATTCACAGAAGCTGAGCCAAATGTTTGGTTTGGAATGTCTCAGCTGAGCTGCGTTGCTCTAATTATTAGCTTTGTTCCCTCAGCTTACATGCCTTTTGCAGTCAACATAAATGATACGTCACAAACCATCAGGACGGTGACAAGAAAGAGCTGATGCAGCTGTGTGAGGGCACGGCAGCTGATGAGTTCTCTCCTGAGTTTTGCTTGATGGTGTTTTTCATGTTTGAGTGAGGACAACTCTGACATTCCACAACATGGGCCCTTCCTGATTAGGAAGGCTCAAGAAAGTAGCAGATGTCCTCCCATTTGGGCTAATTAAAGACAAGTAGATCAAAAAAAATGGAGAAGTGAGGATCTCAAAGAGCAAAGGGCCCGGTATCCAAGAGGGTGGGGAGAAGAACACAGGTCTGTTCGCTAGGTGTTTGAAATAAGCACTGAAGAGGATCAAAATGGTACCTAAGCAGTGATACCTGGACATCGTTCTCCATTGCAGCCACTTCCCACAGTTTTCACAGGCCTCATTACACATCATTCAACAAATATCATCTGCTGGATCCCTCACAACCTTCATTGTCACCAGCTGTTTAGCAAAGGCAGCGCAGCCCCACAAAGGGGAAGTCCTGCTCTCAGTCTGACTCTGGAACCCTCCATTTCCCCACGGTAAAATAGGGTTCGTGACCCATTCCCTCCATCCACTGCTTGTAAGTGCTGAGCTCTATGATAATTCCTCTCCCAGCAACCTCTCAAGTAATATGTAATTCTAAGGATTTTGAATGTTATTCATGCAGCTAGAGAAGGCACAAAATACTCAGCTTACATGCAAAATGCACAAAAACAAAAGAAAAAAACTAGAACTTGAGTTCTGCCTACATAGCACAATAAAACACTGTATAGAGCAACTTTAGCTAGGTGTAAACAAACTTACTTCTGGACTCTCAAAACAGTTCCTCTGCATTACCAAGGCACTTTATACAGGCTCTTTCTCTTTCTCTTTCCCCATTCACATAAGTATTCCAGAATGGAGAAACCAGACACAGACACTTTCAGCCAACTCTGCACCCACACTGTGAGCAGGCTTGGAGCTTCCGAACTCACTGGAAGACCTCCATCCTTGCTCTCCTTGGGGAGTAATCAGAGATGTGATCCCCTCTAAAACCTCTTTAAAAAATCAGAAACTTGTGGAAGCAGTATGGCCCTTGGTACTTTAAGAGAACATGGATTATGATTCTGTGGGCTACAGAGCAGAATTTGACGGTACACCATGCATACGCCTTCGTACCACAAGGTTCTTCTGGGAGTTATATTAATTTCACTATGTATCTGAGCAGCAAACAATGCCTTCACTCCAGCACAAATAGAATAAACATACTTTAAATGCAGTTGCCTTCCCTCAAAGGATGTTGCCGGTGCTGCTCAACCCTTCCTTTCTCATCAACAAGGACATGTCATACAACAGCAACTCTGAAGTACTGGCCCCTGTGACTACAGACAAGGAATAATACTGTTTTTGGTAGCAGGAACAGCCTTATCAGAGAAAACACTTTTTTAAGCAGTCAGTGAACAGCCTTGTAACTTGTTGCTGTGCTTGTCAGTGCTGGGCAACAGACAGAACAGGGCAAACAACCAGGAAAACCTGCACAATTTTCTTATCAATCGTTTGCTATACAGTCAGCATCCCACTCTGTAAAGATCAGGTCATGAAATGTTCATCACCAAAGCTGGAGCCTTCACAGCACACAACTCACCACAGCACTAAGCAAATCATGTGTCTTTGTCCGCCCTGTGTTTTAATAGACTTGCTGTTTGACTGAGATAAAAATCCCCTGGCCTAACTGAAGAGGCGAGTGCACCTGATACACACACTCAGCCAAAACCTTTTTCATAGCCTTGTTGTTCCACATGCAATAAAAATAAATAAATAAATAAATCGGCCTTATTCTATGAAGTTTTTAGTTCCTTAGAGCTGCCAATAGTTATTAAAGCAGCATAAATATTAGCTGCACAGTGCTGATAGGAGAACAGAAACTGGTGGCCTTCAGTCATGATAGGGAAAGACACTTCAGGGCATTCTTGTAATTTATTCCCACTTCTTTCCTGCCCATCCTTTCAAAATGATGCTTGCAAAGCAGCAAGACCCCTCAGAGAGCCTGTGAAACACAGCAAAAGGGCAGTTCCCAGGCTGGAAGGAAGCCAAGGGGAGGCACTGACACTGCCTCCCTCTGCTCATAGTGGGAGCTCGGAGTAAGACACCCATCTCCAGGGGCAATAACCTCAGCGGTTATTTTAGGGGCAGCTCCTTACACTGGTGCTTCAGTTAAATGTCTAGGCAGTATGGTGAAATTTAAGCCTTTGGAATCATGCCCCTACTTAGAGGAAACATTAGGTGGTGCAAAGTGTTACTTTGCTCTAAATCTGCTGAGGAGATACACCGGTACAGATCATGGGGCACAAAGTACGCAGCCCCCCCACATCTGTTTCTCTGAAATGTTTGTTTTCTCCCGAGTTTCTCTCTCCCTTGAGATTTGGAGTAAAATTTGCCCAGGTAATCAGGCAGGCAAGCTTTTGCAGAGGAAATGCATGGCTGCATTGCAGAATTGAAATCCATCCCCCTCATCTCATCCCAGGCACATTGCAGCTGGATCACCGGGCTGGAAGAACAGCTGCTGTTTTCCTGCCCTCCCCGCTCCAGCCTGAACTGTGCTGCTAAGCCCCTGGCTTTACAAGGTAGGCTTTTCTTCCCTATCTTAAGCTTGGAGGGGAACAGACTTTTCTTATTGGGGCTAGATATGACTTTACTTCACCTTTAGTAGATGCTGTATCAATATGCACTTTAAAAATTTTAAGTAGCAATCCCTGTAGGAAAAACAAACAAAAATAACCCCCACACTGCTGCTGGCTATAGGATGTGAAATTCCAGGCTGAGGGGTTGCAGGTTCCCTATTCTTGTTCAAGCCCAAACCCTAGCTCACTTCCACCACAGACGCTTCTCAGCCTAATAAAAATTAGCAAATCCATTTAACAAAACTGAAGCATCAACAAGCTGTCCTAACATGTGTTTTACTGCAATAGTATATAGGTGATAGACACATGCTCTGTCCTAGATTCTGTTAGCACAGAACAGGATATGTCCATCACGTTCTTGTTTTTCCTTCATTAGCAGCAAATAAATTAGTGTTGTTAAGGGTGGGCGCCTGTCAAGAGGACAGCCACAATGCACACGCACAGACACAAATTAGCCCATATGCTGAAGGGCAGATCTAATCCTTGCAATATTATCATCCCAGTGGACACCAAAGAAACACTAAGAAAACAAAAACAAAAAACAAAACAAACAAACAAAAGACACTGAAGGCCTTCTCCAGTTTGTTCAGCTCTTGTTTACAAGAGAAAATATACTTCATAGTTTTATTCTAATGGTAATTCTGATGGCAAGTAATCATATTGGTCAAGACAGCAGCAGGAGGCTTTATGACTTGCTTGACAAATATATGGAAAAATAATCATCTTTGATTTCTGGTGTAAACTGCTGCCATCACACATTTAAATGAGGAAAATCAAGTACAGCAATAACCTGGTAATGGTTGGTTGGTCATGATGGGGAACAAGCTCCTCTGTCAATTTTGGTTCCATTCAGTTCCCACATGGGCTATCGAGACCAACATATAACATAGCACAATCATTAATTCTATATGTAACACAAAGGCCAAGGAAATAGCAGGAAAATAATCCTATATCGCTCCCTGTTCCCAATTCCTGAACAATCCTGAACTACAGTATTCTGGTACAGTGTTACAGTACAACCCCAAATTATGTTTTTCTGATGGATTTATTAAGAATGGAAAAAATCCAGTTCCACTCTTTAAGGGTTGCAAATCCTGATACTTCCATGCTGGAAATGTATAAACCAGTCTCCACAATGTGATTCACTCATATCATTTAATCCTCCAATACTATCACTGCCAGTTTGGGGGGGTAGGTGACTGTTCCAGCCGTGTTAGCAGCTTCTGCCAATACTTGCCCCATACAGGACATACAGGATGAAAGTCTCCCTGCCTCCCACAGCTGTCCCTTCCACTGCCTTGTGTAAAGACACTCCTTTTTGTCATCCGGCACATTCACTCCCATCATTGAGACCATGTCATATATCCTGCTCTTGTCCAAAGAGAGGAAAAACATCCAGGGAATATCCGCACTATCTTCACTGCAAGCATATGCCTATAGGGCCAGGTTCAGGCAGATGTAGGTTCCTTCAAGCTGGCTGTCTCTGCTTGGAAATCCTTATTGCCCTGGGCTTTGGGGGTGCAGCAGAGAGACTGATGGCCTGAGCACGCAGGACCCCGCGCCAGCACATCCTCTGGTCCTGGGTGAGGGCTTCACCTCGCCAGCACGGTCTGGCTCCCCAGCTGGGAGCCACAGAGGTAGCACTCTCTGCACTCCTAGAACACGGGCCAAATTTTCAAAGGAATTCCTGGCCAGATATTTGAGTACTTAGCACTCACAAATGGGCCTGAATTTCAGAAATACTCAAGGCCTGGCAGTTCCCTTCATGATGTTTCCAAAAACCTGCATACATCCTCCACGCACTCCATATGCTTCCCTCAACATCTGTTCAGGTGCTCAGGTGCTGCAAGGGATCAGTGGCTCTAAGTGGCACAAATGGTACATTAAGCAAGAAAAATAGAAGGACTGATAGTGAGATGGTGCAGAATACAGGCGCTTGATCCAGCATGCTCTCTTTGGGGTGCATATGTCTGAAAATCCACACGTGGATTTTCACACAATCCTAAATGAAACACAATCCTAAATGAAAATAGGGAGGAAGAATTCAGAGTGCTGCATCCAGAGTGATAAAATGATTGCTCTAACGCTTAAGAGCAACTCGTGGCACTTCTTGTTCCTGTGCACCTCTTCATCCACCTACACAGCTTTTCTTTTTTATAATTAAATGCTGCACTCACCACCAAGGTCCTTCGCATGAACTCTCCCACTGAAATGTGACAGAGTATCAGGATGCCACCCATTTCCATTCAGCAGCATTCAGTCTTTAAGCAGCAGGATGTGGTATTTATTTCTGCAAACTCCCTGCAGCTGGGAGGGAAGGGGAGGGAAGGTCTGGAAAGGAGGAAGAGGAGGGGGAAGGGAGAAAAACAATTGATCCTCCATGAAAATCTAACACTGAAGGAGGAAAAGGTTGGCTTTAAAAAGTCCTGACTCCAAGTCATCTTTCTTTTTAAAATTGAAAAATTAATATTTACAATGTTGACAAAATAAGCAGTCAAAACTATTTTCAGGGAGAAAAAAAGCATTTTTAGATCAACTACTGGATCAGCTATAGCAGTGCACTTATTTGTGAAATAATTTGTAAATTATTTCCTTTACTTTTACCTTAATCAATTTAGTTAAAAACTTACTTTAAAGTGGATGCAAGGAGTTTGACTAAAGGTAAGCTCATTACTCTAAACAAAACGACACCACCTAAATCCCACAGTTACAGCTCTTTTGTTTTTGTTTTCTTTTTTCATGTTAGTGGGACAAAGAAGTCTTCTGTGCTTAATGTACATGTTAAAAGTTATTTGTTTTAGTAATGCAAAAAAAGCAAAAGTAGTCTTCTGCAATATTGCACTTCTTTCAGTCCATAAAGAGGCTTCCATAGTCTCATACTTACAGTCTCCATGAATATCATGAGCCTTAGTAGGGTTTATTCCCATAATATCCCTAAGAGACAGAGGAAAATTACCCTCATTTTACACATGAGGAACTAATGTTCACAGCAGCTTGTGAGAGTTGCCTGAAATATCTGAGGAAGTCTGACAGTGACTGCTGAAGGCTGTTTCAATCTGAGCAGTGTAAAAAGCCAATAGTATCAAGAGTCAGTCAATGGCAGAGTAATTTTCTGTTCTTCACAGGACAGAGAATCATGGAATCTGGCTTTTCGTAGTACTTCGTATACCTAGGAATCCCCTGCTGTACTGGGGAGAAAAAACAAAGCCAGAACACCTGTGCTGCAAAGACTGCAGAAACAATTTCAGCAGCCAGCGCATGCTTGGGATGTGGTTTTCCTGTCTTATGTATCGCAATGAGTTTCTGATAAAAGAGGAGATATTGGCCGAGACATTCTTTTGCTTAGTGGGAATGGTGTCATGACGATTTTAGCTTTACCTTCCCAGTCAAGAGGGGTGAGCCGGAGGGAGTTAGATTTAACATCTCATCTGAGGAACATCACCTGTAATAGAAGAGCAGCCTCCTGAGCTATAGTGCTGCAGTGTCAGGCCCGACAGGCGCTTCACCTGAGATGCTGGGCTTAAACTCCTGGCCCAGAGGCAAAGGTACCACCAGCTGAATGGAGCTGTTGTCACAACAATAATACTTCTGGGGCTGGTGAAGGGGGAAACCTCAAGAAGTAATCCTTCCCCTCTCCTCCGCTTTCCCCAAGAGTCTGTGCCTCAGATATAATCTGGAAATGTCAGTGAAATATATCATCAATCAAGGGTTCCTTGTCTGCTACTCTAGAGGTAGAGTTTTTCTCTAGACACGCAAATTTGAAGAATCAGCAGTACCTGGTGATCTCACTCATGGGCTGTGTTTACCCAATCTGAGTCCCCAAACCAAGTCTGCCTGCAAAGATCCTGCCACATTTTGCTTGGGGTGCAAAGCTGCAGCACTGCTGTTATTCGCTGCTATTGTTCTTGTAGAGTGTGAGCAATCAGGATGCAAATTTATCCTAATTATATCAAGCAGCAAACAAGGGAGTAGAGATGTAATCTATTATTTGGGCTGGAAGGTGCTTTTCACAACTGATCAGCTCGCTGCCATTCCAGGCAAGGAGCGAACAACTGGAGTGCTCACAGCATTAATGAGCTCTTGGGGGAGGAAGAAGAGGGATCGGCATCACAGGGATCAGCTTGCAGGATGCACACAGGCTGAGGCACAAACTTTCCCACCGGAGAAGGACAGGACTGAAAACAACAAAACAAAGCTCATTTAAATGAAGACCTGTATAAGGGAACAGAATGGGTTAATGAGTATTTTTCTTCTGAAGAAATCTACAACAGTTGTCTTCCTTCACAACCTTCCTGCAAGCTGTCCTTCATTGCCCCAGAATGACTGGAGTTTGAAAAACAGGACTGAAGAACGTAAGGAATGAATAGCAGTAGCTGCTCTCCCTGGCATTAGCCTTTCCTATGAAAGTCTTTCTGGCATAACTGTGAAATCCCAGGTCCACCGCAGATAATTTTTGGTACCCATCTGTGACCTGCTTGGGTGATCAGGCTTTTCATATAACCAGTTCAGCTACATGCTTCTCACCCATGCGGTGTCTTAGGTGGATCAACTTCAGCCAGTTCCTTATCCATGAATGTCAAAGGAAAGACTCACAGTAGGTTTTTGGACTAGATCCTAGATGTTCTTCCAGTTTTTCAATTATGAAAAAGAACTTCATCTGTGATAAACAGCATTTTCCCCACCAGCCATCACCTTCCAACACTACTAGGTATCCCATGAAGCGCTTAAGGCAATAAAGAGCAAGCAGGCTCAATCCCAAAGCCTTGGGGATGCAACGCAGACTAGTGGACTACTGTCTGCTCTCAGGTATACTCAGACAAACCTCAGAACACAGGCACAGAAACAGGATATGGGTCTGAAAATAATTTAGGCCCACACACCCACACCAAAAAAACCCCCCACACAACACAACTTAGACCCGAAGAGACAGAAAACATGAACCATGAACAACAGGGTGCTAGAAGGGATCTCAAAAGGCCATAATAGAATCAGTCTCTGATTGCAGTAGGGATAACTCTAAATAAAACAGAAGAGATTGGGCAAAGTAGGTGTAGTTCTCAGTATGGGCACCATTTATTACACTGATTATATCATTAATCACATCTCCTCACTGAATGATCAAATATGCACGTATTTTGAAAGATGGGTTCAAAGAACATTGCTACATAAATCTCTTGAAAATGATACATCCACTGCTCTGGACAAAAAGAAACTGCCTCAGTGTTATTTTCTGTGTTTTAAGGTCATCAACAGCTTCAGAGAGGACTCACGGAGAGACTTATTTTACTTGTGGCAAGGCATCTGGACTCCTTAAATGCTGCATTAATGGAAGACAAGTGCTACACAAATCCTTTTTAACACTCTGAAAGGACAAAGCAATTGTTTGTTAATGTCAGCTTTTATTAATAGATTAATTGAGTTTGAGTTAAAGAAGGTCATTAGGAAGAAATGGAGAAGTGAAGAGAATGCCTTCTGCTGGCAAGAAAAGCAAGCCGCACACTGTGAGAGAGGTTAAAAGTGCTGAAGATTTGCCAGAACAATAGATCATCCCATCGCTGCAATTTTCCTGTTTTTTTTTGCCTTACATTTCCACTATCTTCATACAAACTTATTTATCTCTTTCATTGCCTCTTTATTTATACAACTGGAACAAACATGGCCTACTCAGCTGAACAATCGCATCATGAGGAATTGAAATCCTAAAGGAATTTAAATTCAGTTAACACCTACAGAATTGACATGTGGCTCCCCTTTCAGCTAACTACTAGCTCACTGCTGCACATTTTTGCAGGAGGTCTGAATCCTGGAATGGGGCAAATGAGTCCCTGAATCAACCAAATGCAAATATATATATTTTGAAAACTAACTTGTCCCCAAGTGGGGGACGTTTATGGAAAAACATGAAATACTCAAAGGCTATGTAAAGGAAAACAGATTCAGAAGGACTGAGTGCATTAGAGTATTAACTTCAAATTTCCAGCGTAGATGTTCAGTTTTGTTATATTGCTCTGCCAAGACTAATGTAAATAACGTTGAACTAAAACAAATTCAGAATAGAAACCGAAGGACTTGCTGCTTCATGGACACTTTTAGAGCCTTTCCTATTTAGTATTTTTTTTTTTTCATATATATTCACAGCTCCATTTATTTTCTTTCTGATAGCTTTTAATAGAAATATCTTTAACAAAGAGCAAACTTTAAGAGATGCTTTGCCCTTTCCAGAGCTTCTGTGCCCGCTATCGAGACCTATTCATGAAGGTTTAAGGCAAGTTGTAAGAGTACAGCTCTTCAAAACCCAGTTCTTATGAGGGGTACAAAAATAGTGGGGTGTAAAAGCTATCTCCATGGCATCCCAGGGGCAATGGAGCCTTGCTGCTTTGCCATTCAACAAATGTGCTAATGAAGTACATTTTTGACATGCAAGTTTTTGTCAGCCAAACACCCAGGAGATTAGTCATTAGCAATTTTGATCTCTTTATTCCTGCACGGCCTTTTTTTTTGCCCTGACTCCAGAGCCCTAAATAGCCAGGCCTGATTCCTTCTGCACTTGGCTAGGCAGAACTCCCACGAATGAAAAGGGGGATTTTCTCTGCCTTAGAATTAGAAGGATCTGGTCACTGGATCACAGGGGAAAAGCTAAAATTTTAATTGTGCTAATTGAATATTAATGATGATTTGAAGGACAGCTTATGCCCTGTGGAAATACCTAAAACTCATCCTGTTTAGGGACAGTTTCTCCACACTTCAGGAAGTATTTCGTTTCACTTTCCTCTTGCTCTATCAATAAGAGTAAGTTCATCAAGAAGCCCTGTGCTCTTGTTGCTGGTCCATCACTGGGAGTTGTAATTATCTGAATTAACAGATTCTTCTAGTTTATGCTCCCAGGGAAATTACTACAAGCCCCAGGTCTGATCTCTTGTGTAACACACTCCATACACTGCAACTTGCTGGATCAGAGAACTGCTGAAATGCTTGTTTGAAGGCACCTTTCAAGGTGTTTC
Organism: Nothocercus julius; assembly: GCA_013398735.1. NCBI lineage: Eukaryota > Metazoa > Chordata > Aves > Tinamiformes > Tinamidae > Nothocercus > Nothocercus julius. The sequence goes on from VZSV01000015.1 coordinate 7,635,860, forward strand.
ATGCAGCCTCTTCCTCAGTCAGCACTGTCACCAACGCTACATCAGCTGTGACTGCATCTTGCTGAGTCTTGAAAAGCTCTGCAGGGAGATCCCATAACTTCTGGTAAACTGCTCTAATGCTGAACCACCATCTAACAAAAAAGTTTTACCTAATACCCACCTTTGGCTGCAATGTGCAGCCTTGTCCCTTTCTTTTTACAACCTCCCGTTTGGGAGAAGAGTTCACTTCTTTGTCTTGTTGGGTTTCCAAGGTTTCTCTTGGCCCTGTCCTTAAGTTTCTCCAGTTCCTTCTCTACTGAATCTCTACTGCTTGGAATATCAAACCTTTCACACATTTTTTTTTTTTTCCTCTTGTCCACAAGTTTCAGAAAGGTGTATTCTGTCTCATATGCAGGTTGTTCATGAAGATGTTTGACAATATGGGTCACATAACAATACATAGGGTATTCCAGCTCTCAGCTGGAACATCAAACCTTTGAGTACTACCCATTGTGTCCAGTTGTCAAGCTAATGGTCTACTTGTCCAGCCCTCACTTTGCCAGCTAATAAACGAGAATGCTGGGGGAAACAGTGCCAAAAGCCTTGATGAAGCCAGCGTGCATAGGTCTTGGGTTGGCCTCAGTGAGCATGATCTGCCTTTAATCAGTCAGTATAGCCCAATTACTTTCTGGCCTTTTATGTGTGTGGAACCAAATTCCAAAATGAAAGATCCAAGGATGAGGACCGAGATGAGACTGGCCTACAGTGCCCTGCATCCTCCCTGCTGCCTTTCTTAAATGTTGACATTAGATTAGCTTTTTCTTTCTTCTTTTGATTTTACTCCTCTCTTCCCCTCAGCAACACCCCCGTGAACTTTTTTGCTACTAGTGCCCTGGAGACAAGAAGAGCCAAGTCCACATTTCATCTCCATCACAGCGCTCTTGTATGAGAGCTGGCTAGGGGCACAGAAGACAATTCTTCCCACACTCCACTATGCATCTAGTCTATGCTGGTCATCTAGAAACCCCCTACAGTTCCTCCTAAAGATAAGTCTTCCCTTCCTCAGATAAATAGAATGAACTGCCCCAAGCAGGATTAAGATGATTATAGAGGATGTTAAGACAACTCAGAGCAACTGGAACCTTTAATGATTTAGGTGAAAGAAGCCTCTGCCATAATCCTTCAGTGCAATAAACAAACACAGCTTTGCTTTCCAATTCTGTACCAAAGAAAGTCACATGGGCTGTTTTTCTCTTTAGAGATGCTAAATATCGGAGCTGGTAGAAAAACAAAAAAAGAAAAACAGTTTTTTTGACTCAGCTCTTGGAGAAACACAGCTTGGATTTGATTTGCTGCTATTCATGAGGGTCATGCTGTGCTTCTTTTCCATGCATATTTAAGTGGCTGTTAGGTTTTTGCAGAACATTTACAGAACCTGAAAGTTTCATGAATTTCTCATGTAAGTGGACTATATTATATTTCTCCGTCAACTCAGTAAAGGTTGCTGCACCAGGGAGCTTTGCCATACACCTTACAGTCCGAGTTCAGAGCTTTCAGATGCAGCGGAGCAGGAGACATGCTCACTCCATATATTTGTATCAACTAACTCTTGCTGAAAATAGCTAACACTCACATACATTAATTGTTCATCACTTACAATGACTCCTTTGCTTTACAAACCCACCAAGGCTTCCTCCTTTTTTTCCAAGAGCTTAGTAAACTGTGCAAGCTCAATGCCAAAGAAAGCGCTCAGGGAAATGTACTGCTTGCAATGTTTTTTGATGTGACTAAAAAAAGTAATACATAAACTGTGCTATTCTGTTTTGCAATGGGAAAATGAAAAAAAAAATAAAGAAGGAAAAAGCAGAGAGCTTTTGGGCTACCTCCAAACAAGGCTGTATGAGACAGCACGAGATGCCCAAGGAGGGTCCAATAGGAAGGGTGGCAATACAGCAATATTCCATCTCCTCCCTCACAGCCGGTGCCGGGAGGCAGTGGCATTTGAATTTCTCAGGTTTGTTGTCTGCTCTATTAGCTGAGGCCCTGCTGAGCTCATTGCCAGGAGACGAGGAAAGACATCCCAAGGAGTGAGAAGGAAAGGCCAAGAGTGGGATGAAAAACTGTCTAATTCGTTGCCGAGTAGAGGGGAGTGGAACAAGCTGACTTTCTGATCTGAGCATGCTGACTGCTTGGATATTCTGTATTCTTATGCAGATATTCTTACACTGTAGAAAGGCCACAGCCCAATAAAGTAACCTAAAGCTTTGCTTCTTCTATTTGTGAACCAATAGACACCTGAACAGTGTTTTTAACATCTAGAAATTTCCTTTCATGACCACTAGGTTAAACTGCCTCCCTCCAAGCATACATTAGCCAGCAGAATTCCTAAAGCAGTCTCTGAAACCTGTCATTGAGTCTAAACTTATTAACATATATTTATCACCTTAGATGGCATCAACATCATTACAGTCTGCTTCTGAGATGCACAGACTTTTTCTAGACAAAACTGCAAAGGAGTCACTGGGGCTGTTTGAATTGCTTCAGAATGATGACACTTAACTGCTTCAGAATAAAGCACTGCAAAAATCTTCCACTGTTTTTTTTTTTTCCCTCTGACACCTGGTACAGCATCATTCATGATTCACTGCATTGCAAATACAATTTTGTTTGGAGAAGTTTTTACTTATACGGCTCACTGAGAGGCCTAATTGATGCTTTGCACAATGGCCCCATTTTCTTTGTTTCTTGCTATATATAGTGTAACAAATGCTACCTCGACTCTTGTAATGAGTTTATGGATACTGAGCTGTTTAGATAAATCAAGTTTTGAGCACCAGTCCTATTTTCCTGAACATAACTAAAAAAGATAGTCATGCTGAGAGGTTCTAGGTGTCCAGCGTGTTGTGCAGCGGGCAATGACCGTGTGAGTGACTTCTTCTGAATCGGGGCATTTTCCACAGGCAAGCACCCACTGCAGGGGCTCCACATACTCCAGCGAACTACATCTTGTATTTGTCATTGAAAGTGGGAAGATTGGAGGCCGTTCACTGGTCCCCTGCACAGTGGTTTTTAAAGCCACTAAAAGGGCTGTCCTAGCAAAGCTGCCAGCATCAAATAACATTAATGATCAGTGAGACCACTAGGATCTCTCATCCTAGTCACTGGGTCAACTTCAAGTCTTCATTTGGCATAACTGGTACTGCGCCACTAACATTAGCTGGGCTACACTAGTTTACACTGCTAGTGAATTTGGCCCAATATTCTTAAATAGGAGCAATTTAAAATATATTGCAAATTCTTTCCTTTGCTGGAACACATCAACTCCTACAACTCTAGGAAAGAGCTGTGAATTCTCCCTGGCTTACACAAGGATTTGAAATGAGTGCTGACTAAAGCGTGGTGATTTGCATTTCACATTGGCACAGGTCTGCCTTTTGTTTCCTAGCAAATGTAGATTTAAGAGTAGACACTGGGCATACAAGACTAAAACTTGCATTAAAACATACATGCCTTCCAATTGCATCATCTCTGACCTTATCATGTGAAATAAATCCTACAAACAATTCCTCTTAGTAGACAGGATTACTTGCAACTGTAGTGTGTTGTGTACAGTGTCAAGCTTACAAACACAGAGCAAATTAGCAGTGCTTGAATGCTTCATTTATTTAATACAGCTTAGGCTGGTCTTACCAGAGATAGGAGTATATAGTTTTGCTTCCTTCTTTTTTGCTTTGTATTAAAAAGGCACAATGCAAACAGAAGGCAGAACTGGCTATTTATACCAGCTCCATCGGAAGTGGTGACAGGTATAATTACAGAGGAGAAATTACAGGGCTTATTTCAGTGGCATTTCTCCTGCTGTTCCAGATAAGATAAAAGATTGATAGTGTTCCTGACATAGCTCTAAAGTGAAGATGCTTCAGTGCACGGTTCAGGTTATTTTCAGGTTGATTAAAAGCTACCTCCTCCCGTCCTCTGCAGGGAACAGGTTGCATGAGCTTTGCCTGTTTGTTTTATCACCTCCAGGACCCCAACTCAAGTCTGGAGTATTTCTTGGTAGGATGCCCACTCTCAGGCAGGCAAGCACCACACTAAGCAAGTACACCAGATCTGGCCTCCACTGTTCTTATTTTAAGCCTTGCAGCTGGGAATTTGTCCTCAGCACAAGTCTAAGGCAAAGACTATTTCTACAAAAGCTTTGCAGAGTTGGCTGCAGCTTGCAGGATGCACCCAACTTAAGCCGGCTTTCCCAGATGGTTCTTTCTGCTGCAAAGCGTAAGTTCCCCAAGATATGGGTCAGATTAAGACCCACAGTAGCACTTCAACCATAGCACAAGGACAACAGAAACTGAGAGCCGTGAGTGCTACGCTAAGTGTTGTGAGCAGCAGAACTGGACAACACCAGAGCTAACTGATTCAGGGCTCTTGGCAGCGATTTCAGGGTCAGGAGCGCAATGCTCTTGAACTGAGCTGCTCCCACAGCCACTGCTCCAAAACCTTTATCAGAGAACTGTGCCAAGGTGTCCACGTGAAATTTGACAGGACTTCAGTATTTAACTACAGGAGAGGAAGGATAAAGAGGAGATATTTTGAAAGCTTTAAACAGCAAGCCTAGAGAGCGAGGAGCAAGAACAATAGCTCCGTTGCTTTCCCTCCATTGGGTCGTTGGAAGTGATGCTGGCTTGTTGCCTAGCAACAAGGAGCTTATTACTGGGCTACTTACAACCTAATTCATATTTGTCATAATTTGTGTGATCAGAACTGATCATAAATAAAGATTGAATGCAATCAACTGACTTATGCTTGCAATTAGAATCAATCTATATCAGGGTAGGACATTAACAGCTAAGTCACTGGTTTTAGCTGACTTATTCCCATTCTGATACTTCAACTTGGATATTTACCATATTGTCCATTACTATAATCTCCAATTAGGGCTCTGCACATTTCCTTTAGCTAGACACACATCTCTGAACAGAAATTAAGGGGCACTCTTATACCTAGCTTTGGCTAGACTTTCTACGCCTGGTCCATTCACTTTCACGCTTCAGAGACTTTTGTTACCGGATGAGCTCCCTTGAGTAACCACGTCTTCTAAAAAACATATTGAGCAGACCCTCCTGTCCTGCATTTATCAGTTCTCACCATTAGTGAAAGTCCGTAGCTACTCTTCAACTGGTGCCAAGTACAAAGCTCCACAGAAGCAATGGAGCTTCTTACCCCTGCTGCAGCCCTGCCCCAGGATATTGGCCATGCAGCGCTTGTGCCCACGGTTGCAGTTTCGCTCAGTAGCATACCAGCATACAACTTACCAAAAGCTATCTGCTCGTCTGAGCACTGACTTTCATACAGGACTCATCCAGCTGCTGGATTTCTACCACATAGCTTGGCAAACACAGCCGAAGAGGAAGCCTTGAAGACTAGAGACTGCTTGAAATCAAGAGATAAGACTGACTGGAAACAAGAAACAATCTTCCTAAAAGGAAGCTGCAAAGAGCCATTTTTCTGTGCTACCTGTACATGAAACAAGAAACCAAAGACTGTCTGCAAGAAAGGGGATGGGCAGCAGAGCCCTGCCCAGCTGTAAGAGCCAAGCGGTGCTGCAGTAGCACCTGCACAGGCTATGGGAGAGGATGCAGATCGCCTCCAAGTGAAACTGCTCCTTGACTCCCGGGGTGCAGAGTGGGAGAAGCCCTGTGATTCCTGCTCATCCTATCCCCAGTGCACCTCATTTTCTCTTCACATCAGTTTAATTGCACTGGCAGACGGATGAGGAGAGTGGCAGGGTATGGCACAGCCAACCCACGCAGCAAGGCAGCTTCCCTGCAGAACAGAAGTCCCCTCACCAGCTTTGCTAGTGCTGCAGCAGCTCTTCCAGAGACCAAGGAGACTATCTGCACCTTCTCCACTGCCCTAGGCAGATTTATACAGGAGATCAGCCTGGCCTTACTACTTCCCCCTCTGTTTTGTCCTTGCTGGATCTTCTCCTTACACAAAAGAAATTCTTTCATTTAAAGTAATGATAATAAATCTTCAGAGCTGCCTACCTCTGCAGCACAACAGAGTGAGTGATTTACAGCACAGTAGATTAATCCATGTACCCCTTATGATCCAAGAGTCTCATCTTGTTCTCTCAGCACGATGCATAAAATACTTAACTTGCAGAATTTCCCACTTGCCACATTCATAGGCCTGCAGGCTTCCTCCATCTGATGCAGGATGTCCTCTCCACTCCTACACCTAGGAAGGATGCCTTTTTCTAAAAGCTTTTAACAACAAGTCTAGAGTCATGTCATTAAGTACTGGCATGTGCAAATACACGAAGGGAGCCACAGTGCTATGCTGGCTGTTGAGGATATTCACTTCCAGATCGCGGCAGGAACCTACCGCAGGCACTTGTGCTTGGGAGTCAAACCAGGACTCCTGGCCACTACTCCACCACTCAGCAGTTTCACAGAGACACACGTGCCCTTCCAAAATGAGGGCAGTGTTCACGGCCCTGGGAGGTCAGGTGAGGGCCTTGCACAGACTTCCCCCTGCTGCCTAGAGGGATGATACTTCCCACAGTGTCTGCAGAAGCAGGGTCTGCACCAGTGCCTCTGTGGCTGTCCTCATTTCTCCCCAGCTCTGCAGAAGGCGTTACCTACATATCCTTGTCTTTGTGGAACAGGTTATTTTGCAATAGCAAAAAGTGTGAAGTTTTCCTATGCTCTAATCCCCTCCACTCACATGCAGAGAGGAGGGTGAGTTGTTAGCATCCTCTTCTTGCAGCTTGAAATCACCCATGTCCCACTTTAGTCCTTTCCTTTCTTAGTCTCCTGCCTGGCCAAACATGACCTGTGACACCAGAGCTTCCTAAGTTTCTCCTATGGTATCTGAAGACAAATGAGCTCCCTGCTCTCTTCCTCCTCCCTTTCCTCCTCCTTTGGACTGGAATAAGGCTGCCAGGCCAAGCCAATGTCTTTTCCATCTGTGCATGTAAACAAGAAATGCTGAAAGAACTTGCCTATGTAACACTTTACCCCTTCTTGCTAACCTAGAATAACTTCTCACATGCTGCAGACATCACGAAGTGCAGTAATCTTAACATTGTGTATCACTGCTTCCAGTTGGTAGAAACTGGTACTGACTTTGCTAAAGGCAAACAGCTCAAACGTCTCCTCGTCCCAGAAAGTGATGCAGCTGGAGACGATCGGGCAGCTAGATTCACCATCAGTTATGCCTGCAGCCATAAGAATAAGCTCATAAGCATCACCAGAGCCACTGAGAATGCGGCAGCGTGTGGCTGAGGACAGCGCGTGTCCCTGGCTCCCGCAGCACCAGGACCGAGCAGGCCAGGTGCATCGGGGGAGCAGTTCAGAACCTCTCCTGTCCTTCCTGGATGCACTTGCTCAGCCTTGACAGCAGCAGCAAATAGAGCACCATGGCTTTGTAAATGACTGCACATGCTGTCTCCTGCTGGGAAAAATATGGGATGCTAGGCAATGCAAGCAAAATCAATCCTTCACTAGAGCATTTTCCAGGACTCATTCCAAAGAGTGCAAGGCCCCCTCCAGAAGCATCATGTTCCTCATCAAGGCACAGGAACATTGGCAGCCTCTGAGATATAAACTTGCTTGGGAAATGGAGTCAGGCCTTCCTCCAGGACTGGTAGGGTGGTTTTCTTATTGGAGTATTCATGGTAGGAGGTTATGGAAACAGCAGAAGAGGGGGAGGTTGTGCTGCATTATCTTAACTGTGCTGCTTGTCTTGACTTCATCCTTGACTTCATGCAAAACCTCAGACTGCAGAACCTCATCTGCTCTTTATGCATCTGCTCATAAAAATCTGGAGTTTTTTTATTCTTAAAGCTGAGTTGGGGCAATAAAAATGTGACACTGTTGAACTTTACAGCTCAGAAAACTAAATATTAGTTACTATTAATATTGTGTGCTTAAATCAGTCTCATGACCTCTCAGGAGCTCTGAGCATCGAGTATAGGCACTGCTGCTCTGGTAGCGGGGAGAAGGGGTAGGCTGGCAGAGAGGGCTGTGCATCTCTGGGGAGAGTTCAGGAGAGTGTAGCAAAAAAGAGGAAATTTATTAACCATCAAATTCCTTTCATTCCCGGAAATTCCTCTTATCAAACAAATGGCAGCTTTCAAGAAAGCATAGAGAAGTCTCAAGCTGATCCATATGCAGGAGTGTTGAGCAGATGAAGGTAACTGGAAACAGGAACTTAGAAAGCAAGATTCCTGTAGCTCCCTGTGAAGCATCTAGAGCAGGACACTGCAAGACACGTCGCTAGTCGGGTGGGATGCCGGGTCTGACTGACAGGCAGCGCACAGCGCGTGCCGGCCCTGCTGCCTGCAGGAGCCTCAGCTCCCCACGTCACTGCGATTAGAGCAGTGAGCTGGATCCCAAACAACTCAGATTGCCTGGCCTTTAGCACTGACACATTGAATAAAAAGGGACCTCTCCTGCTTGGTGACTTCTTTGGGCACCTCTATTCACTCTCCTATCACCAATCCTGCAAAGACAGCTTTGGAGGAACTGCATAAGATTTCACCACTTAAATAAGCACTTAGCTGAATTTTTTTGAAGGATGCTTCACTGCTAAGACTTTTTAAAAGGCTGCTCTGTCACTTTGACAGCGGGATAGAAGCACTAAAGCTATGTAGGTAACTTCAAAAATTCAACCCATTGGCTCCTTTTGTGCCACTTAGTTGCTCTAGCTCATTTTCATCTGTTTTTTGTAATTATTGTGCTGCATTGAAAAGGTGCTTTCGCTACCCTTCAATCCCATGAAATGACAGCATACTGCTGCAGAATAGTGCTGAAAATCAAGTGTTCCCTTCTTAAAAAATTCCTAGTAATCTAAAAGGACAAAGGAAAAAAACCAACTTGTTCACTAAAAACACTTTACCCCAAGTAAACATAGCATCAGTACTCAAAGCTGCCCAGAATAGCAGAGAAAGGGAGCTCACGTGATAACAGGTATAACAGGCCAGCAATTTGTGTCATGAGTCTGCGTAGGAAGCCTTTAAAAAATTTAATTTGGATTTGAGCTTAATTTGGATTTGAAGGTTACTTGTGAAAGACTGGCTTGCAGTTCTGGGTTGGAATTAACAGTCACATTATGATATAGAACAGACCAACTCCTCTTTTGTTTGTTTGAATGCAGCAGCTGGAGAACTGCAGCGGTTCAGGAGCTTATTCATGAGCTGGTCGCATGTCACCAGGGCACTGACATCTGGTAGAAAAGCAAGGCAGATGGATAAGGGTCATAACAGCTTCAAATATCTAATTTTAATCTGCTGCCACAACCCTGCAGAGGCCATAAACAACTTATTCCTTGCCTAACTATACCGATATAGGCAAAGAGGGACAACTTCCTTTGTGCTAAAGCACTCATAGCAAGGAGCTTATTGGCATGGACTGGAAGAGGAGGGAGGGATTTCATCAGAAAAGATGGTTAAGCAATGTATCCGTGCTCACCTGCCACAACTACTTATTGAATAACATTTGTCTACAGCAAAAGAGATCCATTCATATTTTCAAAACATGCATTTTTCTACAGTTATTAATAAAAATATTTTTCAGAGATAGTAAAAAGTAATGGGGCTTATTTTTTACTAGGGTGTTAAGCCACTACACTTTTGAAAAGAATGGTGAGCAATTAGATACAACTGAAAATATCCCCCAATCTAGCCCAAGTAATGCCTGCATCTATCTGTTTTCTTACTCAAGATTTTGGGGTCAGGGCACGGGGAGTATTTTAAAGGTGAGTGCACAGAACATTTATGGTGGTTAGAAGTCGTGATGCAAAGCCTGTTTTCAGAGCTCCATTGCGCAGGTTTGCAGCATAAGCGCAACACGTGGCTCAACCCCACTTTGATCACACGTACACAGCTTTGACAGGAAGTTTCACAGCACTGCAAAAATCTCTCTAATGGCACTGTATTTCTGACATGGTCACTGTGTTTAAATATTTATGCCACCAACCACTCAGGTACGAAAATGCCTCCTCTGAACTTCATGTATCTCACATGGACAGAGCACTGTTCCGCTGCTCCTCTCCTGGCACACGAATTTGTGCCCAACTCAGCCCTCACTGATGCTTTGGGCAGCCCTGCTGATTGCAAAGCCTTGGCACCACATTTGGTGTCTGAACATCCTGCTTAACAAATTTGCTTCACGAAGTAGATGCACCTTGAAGGGAAAGGCCTATGATTCTCACTATATTACTATATCCAAGAAAATTAATTTAGTAAATATGCCTTTAATTATATAATTATATGCAAGTTTCGCCCCCCCCCCTTTTTTTTTTACAAATATGAAGGAAGTCATTTTGCTCCTAGGTACAGGAACAATTTTGTTAGCTATCCAAAAATGAAACAGACACTTGCATTCATGCATGTGCTGTTGTAGGAATTGCTGTTACCATTGGAATACATTAAACAAGTAAGATTTTGCAGCTGCTTCCTTATGAAAATTGCTTAAATCAGTGCATTCTTCCTGCTAAACCCAATGCATACCAATCTTTTGCTATCTGCATTTAGCTATGCTGCCACTTACATCAATGGAGTTTCATATCTTAAGCAGGAAGCTTAACTCATAAAGACACAGTAGCTGTTAATATATAACATATATTAGGATAGGATTAGAATGCAAGCGTCATTTTTGCTGCATAGAACAAAAAAAATATAATTTTACTAACTGCAACTGGTACCTTCTTTCTCTTTCATTTGTAAATACCTAACGGCAAAGACATTTCAGCTCCACTAAACAGAAGTGGACAAAGAAAGAACGTTTCAGGCAGATACCATTACTAGAAGTGAGAGTAAAACACTCCTTGAAACTGATCCCAGCTCTGGGCGCTGTCACGCTATAACAGCACGTTAGGAAACCTGGAGTAGTCTCCCACACATAATTAAAACAGGCAACTTTAACCATAACACTTAAAATCCATCAGTAGTCCAGTCTTATTTCTTCTGAGAGGTGCTTCATTTTATTCAGTAATATCTTATTTTCTGTTCTCTGCATACTGACCACTTAATAATAATGTAGTAATTGTGAACACTGAAAAGAAAAAAAGGCATGTTACTGATATGCCCTAAGAATAAGGAAGGCAAAAACCTGTAGACAGACCTTTTTTAAAAACCAAATTGTATATGTGGAAAAATAGTTTTCACGCATACAAGACCTTCAGCAATGCTACTCTAGAGGCACCAACTACACTTCCCACTAAAGTTTTCATTAACATAATTAAGTCATATCTAGAGCATTTTTCTTAGCACAGTTCAGCTTGATATTTGCTTTTCCAGACCAAATTAACTGCTTGTGTGGCCAAAACCTTGCTATTTCTCTCTCTCTTTTTTTTTAGGGCTATAACCACTGGTCCACATAACCACAATGGGCTTAGGGCTATAACCGCAATACATTCTTTTGTTAACAGACATTGCCTGCCTACGAAAACAAAACTTTCACATAAATGCATCGGCACATTTATTCTCGATGGTATTCAAGAAGAAGCTGTTTTTGGCAAAGATTAATAGCATTCTTACCTCGAAAGTCTTGTGAGGGTGTTAAGGAACTTATAACTCTGATCTGCTAGGGGCTTCCAAACATGCGTCTGTAAAATAATAGTACAATATCTCTACAATTGTTTCTTGTAATAACAAAAACTTTATCTAAAAAGATCTAGTGATTTGTGCATTTATCAAATTGCCAAGTTTCACTCTTGGTATGAGTCTTAGTGATCGCTTCTATTTGTCACTGACGATCCACAAATGCAGAGTGGGCACAAACCTGTGTTTTTAAGGATATTCCCAGTTCCTGAGATCCATCTGTCCCGCTTGCTGAGCTAGCAGGAACTGGGTTCCTTTAGCAGCATTGTGCTTAGCTGCAAGCGGTGACAGTCAAGCAGGGAGCTCCCCATCCGGCTCTGTCCCCAGCCTTGCTGGTGGCATTGGGGACAGTTGTGTCACTCCCAACCGTGAGGGACCACCAGCCACCTGTAGGGAGCTGCAGGTCACCACCACGCAGCGCCAGCGCTCCAGAAGAGGGTGCAAAGGAAGAGGTGAGCACGGTGCGGGAACAACAGGACCTCCAGGAGAGGACACCCCGGTTTTAGAGGCTTAGCAGCAACTTGATTATTTCATCCTTGACCACAAGCATGAAATTAACTTAGATCCCAACACCCCGAACAACAGGCTCCAGGATTTGAGGCAGATGTTGAAACTCCATGAGGTGCGCTGGCAAGTGGCTGCACTTGTACGACTATGTCTGCAAACACCCGCGTGGAGCTGGGGGCAGGTTGGGCCTAGGTGAGGTTTAGCCCAGAGCATACTGCAAAACTGTACCAGATGCTGTGCGCCAGCTCATCTCTGCTTTACATCTGCAGCCTTGGCCTTTGCATCTGTTACAAAATTAATCCTCAGCAAATGTCTTTGGAATCATTTGCTACAGTTCATATCTACATAAACTGTGTCACCCAGCCTTAGCAAGTCTCAATTAAAAGCCGATTTACTCTCATTAAAGGTCCTTACTTTATTCCTGTGATATTCAGTATCCTCACTTGTGGACATTATTAATCATAACCATATGGAATAACCAAAGGAGAAAGAAAGAACCACAATATTCTGGTAGACTATTTACAGCAGTGCAAGTTATTTTATCATATGAAGATTGCCTGACAGATACATTTCGCAATATTCTGACAAATAGACAAAACAAGCAAGTAAATTTAATCCTGGTTAGGACAAAACTTCTCCTCCCTTTTCCCATCAGCCTTTCTCCTACTACAAAAGCCCTAATTCTTCTCCAGTTATTTGTATTTGCTGCTGGGCCTGTTAGTGTGTCGGCACTAAGGCAGCTATGAAAGCACTCCAGCCTGTGACCGAGCTGGTACATTTAGCAGCAGCTCCAGCTAGACTGGGCTAACATTTGCTGCCCTGTTGGAAAACTGATTCGCTTTGCAATGTTTCTTTAAATCCCATGCAAGTGTTGCGACTTTATTGCTGGACCTTTTACAAACTGTTGATAAATAGTTTAGAAATCTCACCACAAAAAATCCCCTACTGAACCCAGCATTGATCCCAGTTTCTAATCCATGGCATAGCTTTACCTCTCACCTCCTGTTACTTTCCTAACAAGCTACAGAAGTGCTTGTTGATGCAGTATGACACCAGCATTCATGTACCAGGAAAGTGCTCCAAGCATAAAGTCTGGCATATGCCGAAATAACGCTGCCTGCAGCCCAGGAGGTCTGCACTGGGCTGGCACGGCTGCGCTTGCCTGTGTAATATCCTAGATCTTTCCGTACCAGAAAGTTATCTATGGTATTAAACCCCTGAAAAGAGCCAAGTCTCACAATCAGCTTGAGTATTACATGTGTACTTGCCAGGCATGACCCCACACACTGCTGTCGGCCTTACATTCATGCCTTATTCATGTTTCTCACAGTCCAATACAGGCACTAAGGACCTCTAGCTTGAGCACAGATGGAGAAGTGGGAGGTGTTTTCCCTGTTCTACTCTAGGTCAAATGTAGTCCCTGTCGTGTATGTGATGAATCACCACAGAAGGCAGGAAACCTTGGTCCGGTTTCACCATGTTGAAGGACATGTTATATATTTCTAACGCATGTCACGAGATGGTTTAAAGCTGTATCTACAGTACCCATAGCCACATTTCTGAATATAGATCTTCCCTTTGAAGTTCACAGTCGCTGCAGATTGAACAGCTAGCTATGCAGGTAATAACAGAGTAGGTGACAAGAGGAGTGCGGTGCAACACCTGCACACCTGGTCTGCACACACGACTGAAGATCTCGCTGTTTTAGCAACTGGAGAGTAGCATGAACCATGATTTCCAAGTCCTAAAAAAATTAACACATATGCAGTGTTGTCTAACCAAGTTTCACCAAGCAGACCCCAAGCAGTGTTGCTACACAGTCGCAGTGGGTTTATTTTATGAGTCAGGGATTTAGACACTAACTTACATTATAGAAGTTTTTACAGAAATGACTTAAAGGCAGAGTTTTCCCACCCATGAGAAGACTTCATTCAGAAATTGTTTCTCTTCTTACTTTCTATCTCTTAAAGGTTATTTGGCTCTCTACTATATCCTATTAAAGTGTTAACAAAGACAAAAAAGACCTATCATCTATGTTGATCCAAGTGTCTTTTCAAAGTCCATTACTTCCAATTTATCTGTTCAAGAATGGCGACAGTTCTCTCCGCCCTGCTAGGAACAAGCATAGATCCGCAGCCTGTAAAATGAAATAGGAAGCTCCAGAGCTTAGCTTTTCATCCATCCTCATTAGTTTTTGAGTAGTTAGACAGTCACCCGAGATGGAGCCCTGTATATGGATTTTAGCCCTTGATAAGAAAATATTCCACTGAGCAAGATAAGCAGAAGCCAAGAAGAGTCAAAAAGAAGGTTGACTGTGGAACAACCTATATTTATACTTATATAAATTCCTGGAAACAGAAGCCCTCTTTTACTACATAATGGCACAATGCTAGCCCAATGTAAATGAACTTTGTTGACCTATAGATATTATGGTAATATGTACACTAAAAATCTTGGAAATAAGGTAGACTAAACTCTGCAGAGCAAGAAGTCTCTGTTGCTGTGTATTCAAACAGCTTTCAGCACACTGGCGTCCCCAGTGTCCTATCCACACAAACAATACATGACAAAAACTTCCCTGGAAATGCCAAAGGCATGTCTGGAGTCTGCAGCACGCCCCAAGCTATTGTAATGAAGTCAGAGCAGGTCCTGTTGCTAGTGGCACCGAAGAAGTGCTAGCATCTTATTTAGCCTCCTGTGATCCCACAGCATGAATAAACAAGAGCCTGTCTCGAGTGGGGGTAGGAGGGACTTTTGGAGTACAAGCTCCAGCACACACTCTTGAGCGGCACTCGTGTCACCTCACCACCCAATTATAGGAGACAAAGTAAGAGCAAGTGACATCCTACAGCAAAAAGTCTGGAGGGTCTCAGATATTTCCCAGATATCTCAGATATTTAGGGAACTATTAGCCACAGTGAGAAGACCTTCATCCCCATCTAACACCACACAAGTATTAATAACTTTAAAGAAAGGTAAAGGAGATTAATACTTCCAAGTTTTGGCTAAGTAATTTGGGAATCCACTCCTTGAATGCAAGGGTTTCACCCTCTTCTCTGTAGTGGAAGGATATAGCTGAAGGACAGAGGTGCCTTCTTTCTTCTCTTTAATCCGTTTTCAGACACTCAGAGTTTAGTTTCCCCAGCTGCTGATACTGTAAAAATGTTGCTTGGCAACATGGTAACAGGGGAAAAAAATCTTCAAAAACATTAGGAGTTTTTGTCCTTAGAAATGTACTAGTTCAGCACATCCAACCTCCTACAGCTTCATTTTAGAGGAAAAGAGGCACAGTGAATTCCTTCCCTTTCCTACAACCCCCCCGCCATGAACTAGTTCTAGCAGCCTTTAAGCTGAAGCATTTAAATGGGATGGGAGAAGGGATGCCTTTGGATGCTGCCGGTGGGGAGGCAGACCCTAGGCTGTGGGCACTGCAGGCAGAGGAACAGAGCAAGGCACATGCCAATACTCACCATTCACGTGGCGTCTCCTAAGCAGGACGGCTGCAGACAAGGCAACACCTTAATTGCTCATGAAGGAGTTGCACCTTCCTCCTCAGTGTCTGCCATAAGGATGAAGGATGCACTGATGAGCCTCACCTGCTCCCAATAACCCCGTGCTCACCAGCAGGGACTAGGGGCCATCATCAACCCCTTTGCAAGCGTGCCGATATCGCCAAGAAGAGGCAAGGACCTCTCCATGTCGGCTTGTAGGTGCTACAAACCTAAGGACCGCAGTCTTCGGAGGAATTCTTAGAAGCAGTTTCACTGTCTTAGTGTTGGCCTAATTCCCACTGAATTATCAGTGAATTCCCACTGAAGTAAATGCTTGGAACAAATCTTGCATTGTAAGGCCTGCAGGGAACAGCCAGAGTTCATTGCTTTCTCTTCTCCTCCTCTCCTCTTGCACTCCAATTTCTCTATTATAGCACTTCTGACCGCCACAGTGCAATTCCTGATTTATACTGCTGAATCATGGTTACATATATTCATCATCTATAAGCCAGAACACAGCCTTACATCCAGATAAAATGTTATGGTTCATTCAAGGCAAAGAAAAGCGCTAAAAGTTCCAGCAAATGTAGCACAAGTACCAGCATTTTAAAGCAGAAACCCTAAGGGCATCTGTCTTTATTTAGCTGGAAGTAAACAACCAAGTTAGACATGGAGACTTGTGAAGACAAACCAGAGACTCTTCAGCATTGCACAGCATCATTTCTTTGGATATTAATGCCAAGATTAGAAATCTAGATGGTGAGTTTCCAATAAGATCAGATCTGACAAATTTTACGTTCCACCTATTGAGTCCTACACCTATTAAATTGAAGGAAATGCATGAGAAGGAACAGATTGTGAATGTAGGAGATTCTAGAGTAAGTCTGATACAGTATCACATGTTCCTAAAATTAGAAGATACACATACCGGAAGCAAGGCGAGGCCTGTTTCTGATTAGAGTTGTATAGACCAGCTCTCCTAAAATGAAAAGCCACTAGAAAGCAGAGGAGAATCTGCACAAAACTGCCTAGACTTTGGAAGTCTTCTTCAGTGCTGTACAGGGAAAGAAATATTCCTCCAAGAGAGATGACTGGAAGTCTAACTCAGACTCCTGCTGCAATGCCAACTTAATTAACATGCTTAACTGCTCAGAGATATCTAAGATTATTCACTGGATTGGCAGCCTCTTCTCACTGCTAATTGTGTTTTACCTTGCAGTGAGCGAAGAAGATGAATGAGTACAGTAGCTCCATCTTTTCCTGCTGGAGAAGAATCACACCAAGTAATTTGACTTTGACATACTGTCTTGTTTTTGCAGGTTTATTTATATAAATAAACATGTGTGAGCTGGGGAAAGCTAATGAGCTGGATGGCAGCAGCACAAAGTCCTTCGACGGCTGCTTTGGCAGCCTTTGCTGGAGCTGCTCTGCGATGCAGCAGGGCTCAGCTCTCCCTCCCCAGCACTGCGTACCCCACTAGAGCCCATGTGCTCTGGGCCTGGGCAAACCCTTGGGTGCAAGCACTTCCCAGAGGCTGTTAAACAGAAAGTTCCCCTGGCCAAACTGCTGCCATGCAAACTCTTCCCTTGTTTGACCGTCACTTTCTGACAACAAAAACTGAATGACGGAATGTCCTCTGGAGAGGACAGAGCCTGAGGTTAAAGCTAGGAAAACACAGGATAGGTTAGGCATGACAGCACTCTTCCCAAGGAACCTAGTACTCCTAGATTGGCTCCTCTGTTTATTCTCAGGCTGGAGCAGCCTGAAGGGAGACTATCAGCCACATAAAAAGGCACCAAATGCTTTGGGTCCTTGGGATCCTGCATGCTTTGAGAGATGCCCTGCAGCTTTGCTCGCAGCTTCTTTGATTGTGGAGATGGCAAGTCTGGACTTGAGACCAGCCTTAGGGCTCCCCTAAGAACAGTCTAAAAATAACCTTGCACCAGTGGACTCACTGGAAGCCTTAAAGCTTACTTCAGTCTTAAATGTGTGAGATTAAAAGTTAAAGTCATTTGTGCTTCCTTGCATCTCCTAGAGATACGTGCATGTCCAGAGGCATGTGGTCCCTCTGTTTCAATGTAGTGAAAACTGTCTTCTGCATCTGTAGATAATGGGGCAAAGGAGAACACTGAAGGTGGCCACAAAGCGACTGTTCCCCTTTTGCAGCTCAACAGCACCTATAATATAGGCACCACTCCACAAGGCAGAAGGGAATTACAGCTCTGTACCCTGGCTGCCACGCAAGCATCTGCCTGGGACACCCTTCCACTGCACAAATTGCTTCAGCTCTGCTGAAATCCCATCATTATTGCACTACAAGTGGTAGCTACAAACACATTTTAAGCAGATCTATCTACAATATAGCCATTTGTTTTTTTACTTTTGCCCTCAAAATACTAGTATAGAAACTCCTTTGTTTTCAATCCCAGCAGGGAATGCATAAATTATAATTTTGTACAAAAGTAAGAAAAATTCTTACTAACATGGTGTCTCTGGCACTTCCCCCACACAGCCATTGAGTCTTCTTGCACAGGTGTAACAATGCACAGGTGTAGCTAATTGACATTTCTAGAAACTAGAGGAGCTTTGCAGGTTCTTCTTTTATTTAGAGTGGTAATCATGCCCTGGGCATTAAAGATAGGACCAAACTCCCAGGCACTGATAATTCACCAACACCCTCCCACCAGTAAGCAGAAGCTGTGAAAGAAAGCTACTGTCTGGAGCAAAGCTGCGCTCCAAAATCAGGGACATACAATTCTAGGAAGTTGCTACATTACTATATAGCATCCATGCATGTGTAATTCCTCGTAATCAATTCCACTGAAGCCTCTGGATTTGGTGGTATTATTTGGAGACAATGGTAGTATATTTAAGGCCTGACTTGATCTTTATGACCTATATTACCATTATGAAAACAGAAAAAAGACTAAGCTGAAATTATTGACAGAAATAATGATCTATGTTACATTTAAAGCTACTCTTCAATATAGAGATCACACTTTAAAATAAAATTCAGCTTTAAAAAACAAGTTTTCAGCTCCTTACTCCTCTTGTGAATTAGTCCATCAAATTGCTCCCTGTTTTAACCTTAAATAAGCATGTGAATAACAAATTATTCTCTTCAGTCTCTATTAGTCTTACTGAATGACAAGTAATTCCTAATGTTTCTTATTCTTTTGCAAGCAGAAAGCTTGGCAGCCAGCAGAGGAACCCTGCCACAAAAATGAAACAAGCCATTTTGATGTTCCAAGTCAGGGAAATGGGCAAGCAGAGGCAGCAGTTCCTCACTGTGTGAGTGGATTTTACAGTTTGTGCACAGAGCAGCAGGCAGTTCTCTTTTCCTGCCTCCCTCCGCCGCAACACACATTGCACCATGAAACACCACTAGAGCACTGGGGCTGCACGTAACCAAAAGCAGAGTTTTCCACTGTGATAAAAACACAGAAAAGCGTCCTGGGACATACTGGGATTTCAGCCCTGCAACGACATGTTCTATCAGGAAAGTAACATCCAAATTTCACACGCAACTTGTTTTGTGAAGGCCATTCAGATTTTGCAGGTTCCACTCTCAAGATCAAAAGCTCCCAGGGTAAGAAACACTGCTTAGAGCAGCGCTGCTTCCTTGCCTCCCGTTTCTCGTGCTGGACCACACGTCCGGCGTGCCAGCCCCTGCAGTGGTGCCAGTAGCACTGAAGGAGTTAGCAGACAGGGATCCTCAGTAGGGAATGAAATCAGAATAAGCCCTTCTTTAATAAGTCAAATCTGCTGGTTCACAATGCTGCTGCACAAGCATTTGTGTTAGCACACCTGAGTGCCCAGAAGTAATTCCCAGCAGAGCAATAATATGGTAGTAGGGGGCCGTATAAGTTGGTATTGCCTCGTATGCTTTGACGAAAGAAAGAAAGAAAGAAAGAAAGAAAGAAAGAAAGAAAGAAAGAAAGAAAGAAAGAAAGAAAGAAAGAAAGAAAGAAAGAAAGAAAGAAAGAA
>VZSV01000015.1:7655476-7731887 GCA_013398735.1 Nothocercus julius
GAAAGAAAGAAAGAAAGAAAGAAAGAAAGAAAGAAAGAAAGAAAGAAAGAAAGAAAGAAAGAAAGAAAGAAAGAAAGAAAGAAAGAAAGAAAGAAAGGAAGAAAGGAAGGAAGAAAGGAAGAAAGAAAAGAAGAAAAAAGTAATGGCAGGTGACATCCAGCTAATGTGGACATATACATATATTTTTTTAAGTTGGAAAAGGTAGCCACTTTACTTCACACATAAAATACAAATGGAATTAAAGATATTCTACAAAAAGAAAGAAAAAGTAACTGAGGAAGAAAGAACAACAGGGATTTCTTTGATGTTATTTTATTAATCACAGCTTCTTTTAAAGCTTGTTGATGACCATATGCTATCAATTTCAGTCCTATAACTAGTACTGCCAAATATTTTGATTAGGATACTTTAACCATGGATAGTTGCAACAGTAGCAGCCCATGTTTAAAGGTTTATATACTCTGTTGAGCAGACAAAACAATCAGTGGTGACTAACCTACATGAATAATAACGCATACCATCGGATCTCCAGAATATTCATTCTTCTGGTGTTATCTGAATAAACCAAAGATATTTCTGTAATTCCATCTGCTTTGCTTCTTATTTTATCAGTGTTCAAGTGTAGCACAAACATAGAAGAGATGCTCTAGGTGTAGCACAGAAGTCCTGACACAGTTTTGGATCGATGTTCCAGAATAAGCTATACAACTGTGAGTAACAGATAATATCCTACATTGTGAAGCAACCTCCAGTGAACCTTATGCAACTCCCGCCCTCTGTCCAGGCAGAGCTGCATTGCAGAACTGCATACAGGATATTTCTCTTCCTGCTTTTTCCAGAAAGAAGAGGTCTTCTTTTACTTTTAAATGAGCTTAAGTTATTCAATTTCAGGGGGATATATTATGGCAAATTAAAGCAGAACACTGGTGAGCACTGGTTTCTTTTCTTTGAGGCAGCCTGTGCCTACAGTTTTTTGGAGGACTGGGAAATCCTCTTGAAGAACTGTTTTTTTGCTGGAAGGAGTGGGGAGGTGGTCAAAGTCACAGGAAGGAGTGAAGAGCTGAAGGGGGGGAGCAACAAAGAGCAAAATCGCCACCACCAAAAGCACCAGAAATCTTAGTAAGACAAAAATCAAAGTCATAAGTAGTTCTCAACTTAAAGTTTTTTACTTTGAAGAGATTCCTATTTATTATCCATCAGGCAGCAGCAGAGGCTTCCTTTGGGATGCTCTAGAGTTTTTATAGCATCTAGCTACTGCTGCAGCCCCTGCGAAATGTAGCAGAGATCAACGCTGTTGTCTCCACAGAAAAATGTGCAAAGACAATTTCCCTAAGTAATAATACTAGGAGGTAGTAAAAATGCTTCCAGGAGTTCCAAGAAAGCATTTATGCAAAGCAGGAATTGAGAAACTCTCTCAAACCTCTAATGCTCTAGTGACAAGGAACAGATTAGAGCTGTATATTAAAGCCCTTTCACCAATTGCTGCCGATGACTTTAAGGGCCAAGTTCAAATGGCTAAAGGTTGTCTAAAAATGAAAGATATCATATAGCTGGATCCTGGTGGAAGGCCCTGGAAAATGCTGACATTCTTTATGGAGTAACCATAGTATGGAGTCTTTGAAAGTGGGGAATCAGGCTCCAAAACAAGGAGAGTTTATGAAGAAACTTAAAGTGTCAACCTGGGGCAACACATGTCCCCAGAAACCCTTCTGAACAGCCACTCACATGCTGAATTGCTTCCATCTCCCAGCCCGCCGCTCAGCTCAGGCACCGTCCTGGGCACTTTCTCCACACAAAGTAGCAGGTCTGCCTGGAGACTCCACCACCTAGTTCTGTGACTTCATCTCCATTAGTCAGAGAACACTCCTGGGCAATGCCTTTTTTTCTGCAAAGAGACTTTTTAAGCTGTCAGTTCATTGCTGTCTGCCAAGGAAGCCAATCTGTGGCATCACCCAGGAAAACACCCCAGCATTACAGAAACCTTTGTAGAAAGAGCCCACCCAGGGCTCTGAAGCAAGATTTGCTCTAAGTTAGAGGCTCTTCTGCACTTTCTCATTTCAGAGCTTAATTCAACTAATGAAATAACTTTTCAGCTGGGTCTTCACTGCTGATTTTTGCCAGTATAGCTTGTGTCAGCTTGACAAGTTATGAGGAGGCGAATTCTGTGATGAGGACAGCCACGACAGCAAAATCCCACAGAGTGGATGCAGCTTTTGTAGCAGAAATGCACTTCACTGGCATGACTTATTTTTATTAATAAATGGCAATAAAACAGCAGCTCCTGGTCTAAACTGTATCCACATGATGTGGAGGGGCAGGCAGGCAGGGCTTAGCTCCCGATGGGCTCTGCATATTTGACTATATGGCTGCATATATGGCTCTGAGACTACAGAGGACCTTACAGCATGGGAACACCGTATAGCACCAAAGCCTCCACGTGGGAATATGGCCACGTGGGGACGTTTCCACCCCTCCCGGGAGGAGCTGCCAGGAGGATGCTGACATAAGCGAAGCCCTCCCAGGCTGCCTGTCCCCGCTGTTCACCGACACAGGAAAACAAAAGGCCACAAGCTAGACCGAGTAAGTGGGATTTCTCAGATGCCAAAGCAGCTTTAAAAATGGGTTTAAGTTTTGAAAAATTTTCCCCAGAATGACAGAAAACAGACTTTGAGCCAAGGAACAAAGCTCTTACTGTAAAACTTTAATAAAGAACAAAGAATATCTATTTCATCTCTCCAAGATACCGACAGCACTTCACAGAAAGGGATTTCAGCGGCTATTAAGTGACTAGTTACATTATAGTTTGAGACTCATTACGGTGCTCTTCAGTTATTGTCAACTCATACTAAATTACTGACTTCTCCCAATTTGGGAGGAACACAAATAGTGCTTAGGAGACAAAGACCTGCCAGCATCAATTAATACAAGAGCAATAACCTGGTCTCTGCCATAGCACAGCCAAGTGTGTCCCCTCCCCAGCCTTGCAGCTCAGCAGGCTCAGAGGGATCTTGCATGGGCACAGTCTCAGCTTGATGATGCTCTGTCCAAAGGAGCAATACTGATTAAAAAGCATTCCTCCTTTTTAACCCCAATGCTCATTCACATCCAGGCCTGTGAGAGCAGGGAGGCTCCGTGGGAAAGGAGTAAGAGAAAGGATGGTGAATTGGCAGCAGAGAGCTGGCCTGCCCTGTGGTAGCACAGCGTGTGAAGGACTTTGCTCCCTTTCACTGATGGAGGGATTGCACAGCCCATGACCTGAAAACTGAGCTCTGGAGAATTAGTATTTCAGGTCCTATGGCGTCATCCCCTCTATCCAGCTGCCGATGAAGTTCATGTGAAATGAACCCTTGTTGCTATTCCCTTGATGCTGCCAAAATATCAGTTAGGTTGAATTTTCTTGAGGAAGCAAAGCTGGCAGCTTAACTAGTGGATCACCTACCCCTGAAGAAGGTTTGAATAATGTTTTGGTTTGAAAAAAAAAAAAATTTAAGAGAAGACCTCTCTAGCCCACATGCAGTGCATGAATTCTGTGGTCCAGTATGTCTCCTGCCTCTTCCCATCATTCCTCTCCTTTGAGATGCCACTTTGGTGGCATCTTCAACTTCACCACATTCATTCATGAGGTTAAAATGGATAAGAATCCATGGTGGTGAGCTCTGTTTTCAGTTATTCTTGTTAATATTCACAACAGAAAGCTGTTGAACTAGGAAGTTGATTATTATTCTGCAGGAACAGAGACAGTTTGGACAGCTAGATTGGTGCTGTTAGAAACAAAACAAAAACAAAGCAAAACAAAAAATGTACATCAGAGAAACAAAGACGAGCTTTTGCTAGGTCAGCTCCTGTACATTGCCTTGGGGAAAATAGCTGCCTCTGTTGATTTTGCAATTTTTATTCCTTGGTTCCGGAGAAGGCGTTTTGGAGGAAATTATGGATGTTTATACTTTCAGGAAGTTTCATTTTCATTCTCTTCTACCCATACGAGCTTTTAATTAAAGGTCTCTCAGGACCTCTCTCTTTCTTCTCATTTGTTGTGGCAAGTCCAGCAATCAGCTCTTCGGGATGGTTGGCTGCAGGGTGATAACCTCCCTATTTCTTGCTCAAGTTTGGAAGAGATTCCAAGCCTGCATGCACTATGCCAATTCGTTGCTTAGTACTTGGATTATAAGCATGAACTGAGGCTGGTGGCTTTGCATGCTAATCTGATAAGGCTCAGTTACTTCCATCCACTGTTGGATGTTCATTTGACTCGGCTACAGGGGCTGGGGAAGGATGAGCTCCCGGCTGCTCTGTGCTCCCCACTGAGCGCTGTTGTAGCAACAAGAGGGGCAGAAAGAAAATGGAGCTGTATTTGCATACTTACTCTCAATGCAAAGGCTTCGTTCAAGATGAGAGTCACCAGATTTGCACTTCTGTTATTTCTCTTCCCACAGTTACAGAATTAAAAAGACATTCATATTTTTTCATTGCTGCTCAGAGGTCAGTATGGAAAAGTGCCAGGAAAGTGTCTTGCAAGACTTGTCTTTGAATTCCCTAGGGTATTTGAGATGTTGTACTCGCACAGACTAACACACCGGTGCTGTGTCCTGTACATGAAAACATTCTCCCTGTCTTGGGCACACAGAGGTGCTAACAAGAGCCTCAGAGGATGAGGAGCACGCAGGCATGGGAATAGCTCGCAGACCCTCAGCAACAAAAGTCTGCACCTCCCTGGCAGTCTGCCAGTCTTTGAAATCTTCTCACTGGGCTCCCTACTGGCACAGTCCAATTCGTCCTGTCTGACTTTTATCAGGCATTGCCAGCTGGTAGCTTTTCAAGGATGATGTTTCCATTGCCCAAGGAATGGGGGCTACAATGTCCTTACTAACCTCTCACACAGCATACCTTAACGCGGTCATCACTGCTTGTATCTGATCCAGTGGCATCAGATCAAAATCCTGGACGTATCACTAGGGTATTTCAGAATGCCCAGCGTTTCTGCAAAGCCCTTTCAAGGGGCCCTTCCTCCCACCTGCTCCCTCGGCTGAGGGGGAAGGAGAGAGGGCAGCACTGGCCAGCAGCTGCTGAGACCTTGGTGCGCTAGGGCACTGCTGTGGGAGTGAGAAACTGTATTTGCATGTATTCTTCCCTTTTAATCATTTATCTTCTTTATTTGCTGCCTAAATATGAAATGAAGGGATGTTCTTGTGCCGTGTTTTGAAGGAGGCCATTGCCAGTAAGGAAAAGAGAGCCCCGTGTAGCCCAACAACAATCCTTGTCCCCTGCATCCCTCATCTTCACAGCAGGAGGAGGCACAAGAAAACACATCTCCAGCATACCCGGCAGCACGTTCCTCTCCTCACGAGCTGTGACACAGTCACAGTGACATTGGAAAGTCAGGTTTGAGCAGTGCTGCTTCGGATAGGCGGATTTCCAGCCAAAAATAAACTAAAAAGAGAGAAAAACAGGTGGCCGGAGAAGGCAGAAGGGCAGGTGGGTTGTCCGTTGCAGCCGGGCGGCTCGAGCGCGTTGGCCAGCAGCCGAGCGCGGCCTCGGGGACAGGCTGCACCTGCACAGCAGCCTGGAGGCAGGGACCGGCTCGGGCGGGAGGGGGACACTCCGCAGGCCACAGGGAGAGGCTGAACAGGCACACCGGGCTACGGCAAGGAGCCTTTTGCACGCAGAACTTCAGGATCATGGCTGGAGCGTATGATCTAGACTGTGTAAGCGCAAAGCACTCGTGAGTGGGGTTAAATGACTCAGTAAAGGCCCTGACCATATCTCACAGGACACCTGTGAGAACAAATCAGTTCTCACAGCCGGCTGGAGCGGCCTCTCGCTGGGCCTCTTTGCCAAACTGAACAGCAATAGTGTATTTAGTTCCTTATTTAGATGTTGTTCCCCCTTTGTTTTTCCTTCTGTGTTTCTGCCTTTCTGTTCTAAGTTGGACATCACAGACACTGAACAGACGTTCAGCTTCACCCTTGACCAAAGCCTGAAGAAAAACTGATGTTACTGAGAATTAATCTGCAGAAACAGAATGAAGAGAGGCCTACAATTTTCAGGTCTACTCAAAGAATATTTTAAAGAACTTTGGACAC
This sequence comes from Nothocercus julius, assembly GCA_013398735.1. Taxonomy (NCBI): domain Eukaryota; kingdom Metazoa; phylum Chordata; class Aves; order Tinamiformes; family Tinamidae; genus Nothocercus; species Nothocercus julius. Next base: position 7,661,557 of record VZSV01000015.1, read on the forward strand.
AGGTTTTTAAGTTCTCCCTGGGTTTCGTTTTCTGGAAATATTTCACATCCCCCAGAGCATTCTCTGCCTATTTTCAATGTCAGAGAGGATTTAAATTGCTCTACTAAAATGAGAAATACCCTCAAAATTCAGCCATACCTGGGAATGATATGAACTGTGATAACTGCTGAAAAAGTTTGATTCCTTTCCCACAACTTTTCATTTTTATGCCTTTCTCATTTCAAGTGCCCCAAAGAAGAAAGCTGTGAAACTTCCATTCCTCGTGGTGCTTTCAGCATGTCTGAAATGTAAATCCTGTGGCAAAGGCTGTTTTTGAAGTATATCCAAATAGGAATATTTTAGCTGAGCGGGGAGATTTTTTATAAACTGTCTTATCCCAAATGAATCTGCAAAATTTTAGACATTCTTACCACATACTTGACACCTTGCATTCCAATGACACAGACATGATACTCTGCAACCCGCTGCCATCTTACTGCTTGACTGATGATTATAAAAACCTCCTTGACATTATTTTCCTGTTGCTTTTTATCAGAACTGTTAGGTAAAATTCATAGTTTGATGGTGAAGAAAAAGCTTTAAAATGCCCAGATACTGAGATATTCCCTAAGATCAAAAGGTAGTAATGTATTTTCCTCCCAACAAGGGTCACAATGTATGCAGCATGTGTGGACTAGTACTGAGGGGAATTGCTATTTTAGCTGTTCACTTAGGAGCTAATCCCCATTTACAGGAGGGCCGCAATCAGCAGCTCTGCTGAAGCTGATTGCCTCAAAAATTAAATTTAAGCCAAGCAACTCTGCGAAACTGTGCTCCCCATCTTCACTGCTGGGAAATGGCAAATGGTGGGAGGACAAGGAGTGGGTGAATTGCTTTATAACAAACAGCAGCTCCACAAAGACATCTATGGGCACCGTGGTGCAGTGGTACAGGGCAAGCGGCTGCCGACGGCCCCCGGGAGCTCAGAGAGCTGCAGCTTTGCCCCAGCTGTCTGCGACTGCAGTGGCCAGAAATCCACTTTTTGGGCCAGGTCTGTGTGTGTGAATGAGGGAGGGGAGGTGCAGCAAACCATGGGTTGTTCTTTAGGCTCCTTCTCATTCACTGTCTCCCTTTTTGTTACTCTTTTGTGTCTTTTCTATGTTCTTTTGTCCTCCATGCTAATTTGTTATTCTATTATCTGTGGAGGTGGCTTCACAACACAATTAAGGAAGAGAAATCAACATTCCCAACCTGCCTGCATTGTATTTGCTCTGCTAACTGTTTTTTTTAAAATTTGTATTTAATTAATACAGAGCATTAGGATGCCATTTGTGGAGGCTGTGAGAATGCTCTCTTAAAACGACTGAATTGTTTATTGATCTTTTAAGATTGCCTGCATTTGTGGTAATTTCTGATGCTTAGTGTTTTATATTTATGTCAAAACTAGGACCGTCACATAAAAAAAATTGGAAAAAAACATGAGAAAATAGCATATTTTCTCTGAAAAATAGCATATATCTACAAGGCTATATCCTTTTATCGGAGGAAGTAGATTTCCTAAGCACAAAGAACTGTAGGTTGACCTTTAAATACTTCTTTGTCCTCAAGATTAATTTGTTCTGTTTAATTATGGGATTATGGTTCTTTATGGGGATATTGCTACGTTATTTCTTTTCAGATATGTTCTACCTTCATGCTATGGAAATGATTGATTATTGTACTAAATAAATGCCATTCCCAAGCTCCAGGCATTATTTGCACTGGAAATATTTGGGGGGGAAATATAGTGAAAAGCCATGCTGAAACCAGGAACCGTACTGAACTATAAAACCAAGCTCTTAAATGAATCCGTGAACCCACCGACCCATGGTTTTCTTTCTCTTCTTTCAGTCAGTGAGAGGATACGTAGACTTATAGCACATCAAAAGCACTTACTTTTTGGTCAGGAGTTTACACTTTATAGCAAACTGCTTTACAGTAGTTTCTCCATTTAACAGCTGTTGTAGGATTTGTGCTGAACTGCTGAATCCCTGGGACAGCTCAGGCTTTCCCGTGCTGATTTGGGGCCCACAGAGAAATTTTACCATTTATGGTGATGCTTCAGCTGCCGCTTGGGCCCGGCGCTGCGGGCAGGCGATGACCCTTCTTCGCCTCCATGCAGGTGTGAGGGCAGAGCCATGATCCAAAGGTCCAGAGTCTTTGCTCTTTTGTCGGTCACGCATGCATTTTTAATAGCCATCCTCAAAGCAAGTTTCATAAGAAGTCAGGGCATCAGGCCAACAGAATTAAGAACGTAGATACAGCGGTGTTTCTTTTCCATTGCTTTCTAATTGCCTTAGCCCTCTGAGAAGGCAGCAGATGTGAAGAGGGACCCATTACTGTGAAACCAGCCAGGTCTAAATTTAGGCTAATAAACTATTTCAGAGGCCCCATTTCATAACACAATGATCCAAAAAGAAGAGTTCATCCAAGAGTTAGGAGCTTAGTTAATATTTGCCCTTCCTGGAAATGATCTTACTAGGTTAGATTCTGCTCCCACATAGGATTTAATTAAGAGCAGCAACATTAGAGAGAAAAATATATGTATTTACTGCTAAAACTCTATAGCGGGAGAATATCTTGATCCCAGTGGAGCTATTCAGTGATTAACGAGAGCTGCAGGAAACCAGGGGAACATTTGCTAGGTCTCTGGTGCTCTACAATGCTGTTTTTTTTTAATTCCAGCTAGTGAAGCCTGGTGGAGTGGAATATAGGTGCCTGGACAAATGTCTTCTGTCGATCCTGCTCCTATTGCCAAATTCGATCTGCCTAAACTACCCACTGAAACACAAAGCCAAATGGCAACTTTTGAGTCCTGCACTCCAAGAAAGAAATGAAGACACTGAACCTGCAAATCCTGATGTTCAGGAACAGTAATTCACAACCGGAGAAGGCTCTCAGGATCCAGGAGACTGGTACATCCCAGGCTCTGCTCCACCAAGCACACAATACAAGTAGTAAAATTTCCAAATCTAGAGTGAGAGAAGTTTCTAATAAGCAACCTCAGTCTGGTTTATTTCCCCTGTAAACATAAGTTTTTTAAAAAATAAATATACAAATAAACCACTGCTGCAATATACAGTTACCAGCTAAAAAATAAATAAACAACCAGGGGCCCTGCTCTCTGACATTCTGTCACTCCTCAGTGGTACTTGCTCCTTCACCTTTAGACCTTCTTTTCCTCTTTGGCTTCTGCTTTAATTTCTCTTCGAACTGTATTTGACATTTTGCATGAAGGATGCATTATAAAAAATACATTGCATTGTATTAAAATATGCTAGAAAACCTGTTCCAGTTCCTTTTGAATTCATATATACATGGAGCTGTATGGCAAGCGAAGGTTTACTCTGGATAGGTCCAAAGACCCTTAAAATTCATGAGCCTTTCTCTGAGGCAGGACTCAGGTGCACATCCATCACTATTTCAGTATTTTATGATCTCCATCAGGTTGCGTTTTTTTGCCTCTGAGTTCCTATTTGCTCTTGAAATTGCTGAATTGTCGGCCCTGTACTGCTAAATGAGCTGTTCACCTGATTCAAAATTGTTGGCCATCTGGAATCCTGTTTGAAAAACGAACCCAGGTTGGATATATGAATAACAATCCCAACTCCCCGCCCCAGTCTCCAATGAGGCAGAAAAAGATACACTGTCAGGGAGATGACTGAGAAAGGTTGTTATCTGCATTAGTGAAGGGCTGTGATTATCATGTCCTCTGAGCTGCCTTCCCTGTTCTGATTAGCAGATGCCTTTCTGTGTGAAAGCACCAGCCACTGTCTTCATCTCCTTGAAGACAGCTGCAGTCCTCAGGGCTGGAGAAGGACCAAGAGAGCTGCAGCTGCAAACCCCTCGCTGAGAACTCTAGTCCTCCCAGAGTGGAGGCATTTATTGAGTCCACAAGAGTGTAATATATGCACCGGTTATATGTTAAGCTCACTGCAGCTGGCATGGAATTTGCATAACAGTTTCTCACCTAAACAAGTCCTTTGCTGAATCCTTCCTCTTCTCCTGAAGCTCTTCGGAATAAATGTTCTTCCAAGGCCACCTGGAATTTGTTAAGGAAATGCCCTTTCATTAGAGAGCTGGGTTGGAGGTGGGGGATACTGATAATTGCAGGCTATTTAGAGAAAAAGGGTGGTAGTTTTGTCACCTCTGGTATGTATTTCATTGCATCCCACCAGGACAGAGCTCACAAGAAAAAAAAATGGTGTTTTCATGCAATGCAACCAATATATGTATTTTCACTTGCAGAAAATGCTTCTCTGTTTTCCCTTTAATACTCAGATAGGAAGGCAAAGGAGACTTGCTTGGGAAACTCAGTTTGAGATTTGTAGCCACAAGATACCACATCGATCTTATTCTCTTCCAATTTGAAATTAAGGAGACCATCCTATGGTTTGATGTGGGCAATATAAAAAGCTACGAACAGGGAAAGAAAGCTAAAGCTGAAAGAGCTCCGGTTCTGGTTGACAAAGACACACTCCCCAAAGAGCCTTGTTTCTCAGCATAAATCAACAAAGTGTTTATGTATGTACTTAAGTGCTTGTTGCATTAAGACCTGTCATGGTTATTTTCCTCAGCATTGCCCATTAGACATAATGAGTTAAGAAAGCACTTGTGTGAATGCTGGAAATGGCCATTCATCACAGTGATAATATCATTTTGAATAAGCCCTTTCAATTCAGCTCTAGAGAACTACAGACAAGGACAGACCAAAGCACAAAACAAGTATGGAAATTACCCTTCCTCTTTTTTACCTCTGACTGATGGGAAGAGCATCTTGTGCATCTTTCACTGTGCAACCCGATGGGACTGCACTTAAATATAAGCAGATCTGAAAATCTACATGTCTGAAAGTCCCTGGAGCTCCTCCTAGGTTATGTCAGAAACAACTCTGTGTTGATCTGAAAATCTGTACCCATAAAAAGGTCTCATTCTGATAAGCCAGCTCTGAACAACTTTGTTTCCCGTTCTTCTCCTCTGTTTATTTTGCAGGTATGAGGTCATATGACCTCAGTGCAAAAATTCTAGCTTAAACACAGTCTTATGAGGCAGCCACTGAAACAGAGCTGAAATATTTATTGTCCTTTGCTTGCTGCTGTAATTTCCTGCTTGTCTCCCCTTCTCTCTTCTCCACTCTCTCAATGTCTGTGCAATACACTCCAGCCGAGTGCCCTCTTGGCTGAGTCTGCTGCCATAGGTTACTTGTCTGGAACAAAATTCAGTCTCCAACAGAAAAGTGATAGAAAATAGAGAGGCAGGAGTGAGAGACAAAGACTGTGAATGCTGCTATGAATTTTTCTCCTTCTGCCTGTACAAAATTTAGGGTGTAATATGTCCTCTTGGCTGGTCTGTCAGTAGAGTAGAAGAGTGCAAAGCAGCTCCACTCCCTTTGCAATGCATCTGTTGTTTCACAAGAGCACGGGAAAGGAGGTCTGCTGCTGAACTGCTTCTCCCCTTGCCAGAGGGTTGCATAGGGAAGGAGAAAGCAAGGCGATGAGGTGGGCAAGGAGCAGAGTCCACACCTACACATCTACCACTGCAGCAAAACCAGTGCTTAGGGAGAAGGGCTGTGCTCCAGGAAGATGGCTGGCAGCAGCTCATACCCACCAGGACGACAGCAAGAACAGACACAGAGTTATGCGTTGCCTCTTGCTTGGAGTAAACTGCGTGGTGGCCCACAACCCAAGGCAGACCCCCAGGTTCAATGCTCTTCTGGGGAAAATGGACGTCTTCATTTTACCTTGCAAAATGTCACAGTTAAAACTGAACTTTCAGTTGTCCCTTACATACTATACTGCTCAGAACGAAGAGAAGAACCTTGTCCCCAGTCCTACCCCTAAGTGACATCCCCCATCCACAGAATGCAGGGGAATTTGCAGTGTTGATGTCACCTTCAGGCTCCCTTTTCTTGTTATTTCTCTGGAAGAGATAACTTTTGTTCCAAAGAAGTAACTTACAGCAGCAGTCGGTGCAAAGGACACTTGACTAAGTGTCAAGAGTACCACACAGAAAGGCCTAAAAGGACATTAATAAAAAGAACTGCAGTGAGATATATTTTGTGCGGTGAAAAGAAGCAGCTGATGCGGTGCCTTTTGGATGGGTTTGTGGCTTTGCCTGATAGCAGGTCTGTTTCTAGTGCCCTCCTGATGCTACTCAGCTCCAAGGAACCAGTATAAGTCTGGCAAGACAAAGAGGAGATGTGGTTGTTGCAGAGGAAACTGCAACATCTCCCCTTCCCTTTTGTTATTAAATAGTCGAGGAGGGTGAGTGAATGGCAAGGGTCAGAAAAAAGGAAATACTGTCAATGTATATATAATTCTGTTTTCTCCATGGACAGATTACAGATGACTTTAAGTCCTTAGAGGAGTGGAGAGGGGAGTCTCTTTTCCCAGTATTCTCTGGCTAGCTACGCACCAGAGAAATTGAGAATTTCATTCATTTCTCCACTTCTTGTGACTATTTTATTGAGTGGCAACAGCTATTCCAAATTTCCTTCATGAAATGTCCAAACAGAGGTCTCACTAGCGTGAAGGCGATAGTGTCCGTGCTCCCTGTGTTGGACTCCTGGTGCTCTCTGTTGCACAGAACGAGCGAGACATTCAGCATAGAAAGTGTCTTTGTGCAATGAGTTTCAACAATTCAGGCTCCCAAGGTCATGTTAGGCTTTCAGAGTTTACCATTGCTCAGTAAATAAGATGAATTGCAGGGATATCTACAGTATTTTTTCACAAAGTTGTCCTGCAAGTTAATAATTAAGTGCAGGTAGTTGCTGTACCTTACCTGTGTCAGAAAACTGGGCAGAAAAAAACGTAGCCGTGACAGCCTAGTACATGTGGTGAACTGCATTTTTGGATATGGCAGGTGGTAACAGAGGTAGGAACTCACCACGCATTAAAGCCAGAATGTCACAGACTTGTCTCTGATGTACAGAAACCACTGTCAGCTGAGCAGCACATGGGGTCCCTGTACTCTGAAAGGGGAAATAAAAAATGAGATACAATATTAATAATTTCTTAGCCTGCATATATCTGCCCTTTAGTGCAATCCCCTGTACAGCAGGGATCTGGGAAGCTCTGCTACATCCCTGTAGTACATGTGTTTTCTCTCCCCAATACCATCTGCTACACTGATTCGTTAAAAAAAAAAAAAAAAAAAAAAAACTTTAATCTTTCTGCTACGATGTGAACAGAATCCTGCTCAGGGCACTGGCTCTGCCCTGACAAGGAACACGATGTGCACTGTCAGCTGAGCAGCACATGGGGTCCCTGTACTCTGAAAGGGGAAATAAAAAATGAGATACAATATTAATAATTTCTTAGCCTGCATATATCNAGTGCAATCCCCTGTACAGCAGGGATCTGGGAAGCTCTGCTACATCCCTGTAGTACATGTGTTTTCTCTCCCCAATACCATCTGCTACACTGATTTGTTAAAAAAAAAAAAAAAAAAAGCAAATCTTTAATCTTCTGCTACGATGTGAACAGAATCCTGCTCAGGGCACTGGCTCTGCCCTGACAAGGAACACGATGTGCAGTTAAAACAAAACGATGTCTCCAGCTTTGGGACAAGAGAGCAATGAGACCTGAACACCAGCCGCTGGGCTCTCATGTGCAATAAATGAAGGGATGGGCTCAGGGGAGCAGCTGTAACTGGAATGTCACCCAGTGTGTGCCGTCTGGGAGAGGATATAGCCATAAGAAAAAAGGCTTCAAAGCATCCTTTGTTTAAAAACAAATCTTTTCTCTTTTTGGTTTAAGCACAAGCAGTTCTGCAGCTAAGAAAATCTATTCCAGCGAGTCTTGCATGCGTCTTTCTGCAAGAAGGATTGCATGTTTGTCAGGACATACACCTGCTATATCATCACAGCCAGTGACCCCTGAGTTCTCCCAGTTCAGTTGCAAACATAACTGCATGCAAAAGTATTTGCAGTTGTTATGATACTTGAGTGTTTCCTTATTTCCCCATCTCCTGGAGTCCAGCAAATCAGTAAGATTCCTATTGCTTTTCCTTCCTGAATATCCAGTGCTAGCAGCTTTAAAGGTCAAACTAGAAAACAAAACTTTGTCCCCAGAAAGCAGCTGAAAAAAAAAAAAAAAGAAAGAAAAAATAAATTGTTTAATCTGGGAATTTAGAAGCTGATTTCAAGCCCTGGCATGCCCAGTTTCATGATTTGGGTGGGAAGAGATGAAATCACTCACCCCAGGGAGCAGGTGCACAGTAACTCAGTACACTGTCTCCTCCAGTGGCATCAGGGTTTTCTCCTGTTTTCTTCTGACAGAGTTTGCTGCTGCAGCAGCTGCTGGGTGACAGACATGGGTTTCCTGGGGCAAGGCTAAGGCCTCCCCTTTCCCATTCTAAGGCAGCGCCAGCTGGGTGGCTGTGTGGATTTCCCTTTAAATACAGGGCTGCATGCGCGTCATGGACGATGCCCACTTGTTTGCTGGCAGCCCTGTCCACAGATGCAGTAATTAATCATCAAGTGAAGGGTGGCAGTGCCCTTAGTGTGCTCAGTTGACTTCAGAGTGATGAAGAAGGGCTCGGCTTCTCTCTGCGTGACAAAAGCAGTGAGCTGAGAAGAGGCTGCTTGCTTTGGAAGAGCTGCTACACCCCCATGACTTGCATTTCCAATGCCTCTTCATTCCAAAGGCATCACCGAGTGCTTGTGAACTGTGAAGCTGGGACTTGTGCATCCTCTAGAGCAACTCTGCATCTTTTCACCAGCCAGGGCTCTGTCCTGGGCCATGGCTGTGGGAGCAGGCAGCAAGCCCAGGTATTGTACGGCTGACAAGTAGCGGGCTGGAGAAGCTGTGTACTGCAGCAGAGGCCTTTGCCAGAGGAGAACTTCTCCTGTTCTGAACCAGATTATTTGCACCTCCCTGAGGTATTAGCTGCCACTGTCAAATTTTGCTATTTCTAAGTGCTAATCTATTGCTGGAGGCAAAGGGGGTCAGGGAATTGCTTTCAGTGGCATGCATTTAAAATCAGTTCCTGAACACCTTAGTTTGGTCAGATATCTCAAGCTAAATGAGATATTTTTTGGGTAAAGTTTTTGGCATTTGGCTATAAACTGCTATCAAGAAGTGGAGCAGTTATCACTCATGAATATGCATGCGGCTGTATTGAAATGTGCATACTATCAGCATAAAACCTTGCAAATCCTTTACTTCAGCTAATACTGGGGAAACAAGGCAATTAGATTATTAGTTTACCCACCAACAGCAACATTTTGCCAGCTACTTAGAGAAGCTAGTAGCTGTATGAGCCTAGCAATGCCAGCTGCTATTATTGCTCTTCTGTTTCTTTTTGGAAGGAAGCATTTCTCATCCTAGTGGTCATTTCTTTCACCTGCTGCTTTGAAAATGGCTTTTACATTTTCCACTCTTTTAAATATCTTGATATCAGATGGGTGACAAGAAAAACAATTAGGCTGATTCCACAGCAAACTATTAAATATGATAATAAGGCAACTCTTAGTTCAGAAAGTCCCTAACCAGCAGATTAGGCATATGGTGGAAAGCATCATTCTGTGCAGGCTCTTTCTGCAAGCGCCTGCAATTGAGGTAGGGTTTAAAGCTCAGCAAACACAGCAGCCTGTGTGTCTGAAGGAGGGAGAGGCTGGAAGCAGGTTTTCAGGCACCATGGACTTCATGTTGGTTCAATTCTTTGCCAGTTTCCCCCTTTGTTTATTCCTCAATCAAAAATAAACATCGCCTGAAATGCACTGAGTACCCTACAGGCAAATAGAGTGGAGACAAATTAAAAAGCAAGCGGATCCACATGGTGTCGCAGACTGGGCTGTACGACACGTGTAAGCTCCCGCTTGCCGTATTAGAAGTATAGGTGTAAGTGACATGGTCAAAGCAGTAAGTAGCGCACACCAGTTTACGTTAGGCACCTGCACCAAAAAGTACAGATTTAAAGGTCTCTACTTAGTCAGGTAGCAAGAGGCTCTGCACCAAGGATAGGTGCTAGGATTTGTATTTTGGAAGACTTGCAAACAGTCGTAATTATTTATTTTTAACCTCTTGCCTGCTTAATCCATTTTAGCTTGTTCTTTAACCTTGCCCTATTTTCTCATTGATTTGTTTCTTAAATCAGATTTGATATCCTTAACTCTTGACCTACTTTTTCTTTTTTCTTTTTCTTGCTTTTTTTTTTTTTTTTTTTTTTGAGGTGTATTTCTTTCCTATTTTTGCCCTTACTTCACTGATGTCAATAGATTGCTCAGAACCCAAGTCCGGCCTCCATGAAGACGAAAGAGACTAACTACTGCTCATGCCCCAGGGTTCCCAGACATTTACAAAAGCTTCACTTGTTGGCTTTTGGTCCTCATAGTGCTTAAGAGGATTTTAGGATGTTCTCTCTGAAAACAAAGACATCAGGATGTCCATGGCCAGAATGCACCTTGAACAGCAGAGCCATTCTCTCAGCTGATAAGGATTCCCTGCTATTTTTTTTTTTAATTATTATCTTTCCCAATCTTGTATGAAGTGTGTGTTTGCCAAGCAGCTTCTTACTCTCAATGACCATGTCTTACAGAGGTCCTGTGAGGAGGATAAGCAATGCTTTGCCGGTGGAGATTTGGCACAAAGAATTGGGTCTAAGCATCCCCAGCTTCTACTGAAGTCTGTGGGAGTTGCAATAACAAGAAGTTCTTAAAATACCCTGAGACTGGCTCTAAAGTGAGGATATCAGAGAATCTGAGGAAAAAATAAGTTGGAAGGGACCTCTAGAGGCCCTCTAGTCCAAATCCACTCTCATAACTGCTGTTGAAAATATAATCCATCACAGATCTTCTAGTTTGCCTTGAGATTTTAAGCCAATGTCATGCACTTAAGCCATGTTCCTCATCTTCCTGGTGGGACTAGGAGAGTTTGAAAAAGAATTTTAAAGAAACCAGCTGAGATTCTCACCCACCTGTGTGCTTCCTGGAAGCAAAACTTTTAGTAAATGAGGTGCCAAACTTGCTCTACAAGGAGAAGCATCCAGCCTCAGAGAGAGCTAAATATAACAGGGAGAAAGGCAGCAAAGGAGCTGCCTCCTCCACACAGTGGACTGAACAGAAAAAAAAAAGAAAAAAAAGAGAAAAAGAGAAATGTTGTGTGAGAAGCTGTCATCATTACTATTAGCTGAGAAAGTGTGTCAAATTTATTAATAGCCTAATTACCTAATAAACTGACCAGTTATCTTTGTCTGCCCTCACAAAGTAGAGGTTTCTGTACCTGGATGTTTTAACAGGACAAGCAGGAAGTTGAAGTTCTTTTATCCAGTTATCTCAAGAAATCAATTGCATGATATATAGGGAAGGTTAATTACATTAAATTAATGGATATTATATAAAAATTATCCTGTACAAAGAAACAGATTTCAAAATATTTTTACTTTTCATAATACTTTCTTAATAAAAGTTATTCTTTAATACTTCTCTGTAGCATATAGGCACACGTGTACAAATATAGCTAGACGGGTTTGTAGTTGCACAGAAATACTTCAATGAAAACTCAATTCTATCGTGAATACTCGAAGGTTCAAATTAGCACAGCCCTGTGCACGGCGCTGCCTGCGCTGACGGTCCAAGTCAGAGCGTTGAGGCAGCAGCGCCTCAACTCTGCTTGTACTTCTGTTTAAAGAGAAGAAAAAGCAAATGTGATCGATCTTCCCTGCCGCGTCCTTGAAAACAAAGGTGATGTGTTCACCAACATCCTTGTTCGTGACAAGGGGGGAAGCAATTTGTGTGGGCTCGGAGGAGCCAAACGGGAGCGTCCGTGGAGCTGCTGCTGCCTCAGCACGGAGCGCAGTGCTGCAGGAGGAGCCGGCGCCAGCCCTGGAGCAGAGCGGGAGCCAGCCCTGGAGCAGAGCGGGAGCAGACCCTAGAGCAGAGCGGGAGCCAGCCCTGGAGCAGAGCGGGAGCAGACCCTAGAGAAGAGCCAGATCAGGCCCCAGAGCAGAGTCAGAGCCGGAGCCGGCCCCGGAGCAGAGCCGGCCGCAGGCAGCCTCTCAGCACAGCACTTGGGAATAATCCATGTTAAGCTTGCTGCCTGAGTTTCATTGGGTCACCTCTGCTCTGCTAGTATAAAATACTAATTATCCCTTATCCACTCATGCTATAGCAGCACGATACTTTAGGCCTGTACTATTGTCTCTTTACTCTTTTTTGTTTTTTTTTCTTTGCAAAACGTTGCAGTTCGTCATATCAAGAACTTCTATGGAATTACAAACTATAGAAACTAAATTAAAATGATGTGAAAGAAATGTAAAAGCTGAGATTTCCACCTGACAATAGGACTTTGGAAGATGAAGCTTATAGAAAAACAAAAACAAACTCAGTAAATACAGCAAGATTTTTCATGACAATCATAACATTATTGCTCATATTAGTTGTTTAATTATGAACACAGCTCACTATATTTGCCTTTCTCAGACCTGGATTATGAGAATAGTTCTGTCCCACGCCATTTGCAATCTCAATTTCACTGACACTGTTCAAGGAATGAAAAGCAGTCACAAAGCCTTCTCCAACTAGAAATCTAGCCTTTCAGCACACTTCGTTTTTAATTGCATGAGTCTAAGAGGTTACTTTTAATAATTGAGACAGAGATTGCTCCAGAAGGATTAGAGCAAGTGTTTAGAAGATAGGGATTCTTTCATAAAACAGAAATAAAATAATACCCCGACAAGTCGAGTGCCGCTATAACATGCTACCACATTACCAGATGGAGAATATAAACTGTAGCATAAAGGAAAAACTGAGCACTTTGTGATAGAAAAGATCCTAATCACTTTGGATTACAAGGAAGGCCAAAATCATTGCAGGATTTGTTAGTATCTGAACTATACTAAATGAAAAAAATAAAAGCTTGACAATGCTTTATAGATATCTTTCTTGCTAGTGGAGGAAGTGATTAAGCAGGCAATTGCTTTCCAGACCCACGGGACTGTCCCCACGTTGCTGTATCTTTTTCCTAGGTGCAGGCATCAGCAGAAAGATCTGTAGTCCAGGCAAATGGGTGCAAATTTCCTAGTCTTGCTCTGGTTTGGGTGGAAACAGTAGCAGATGTCCAGATAGGGCTTCAGAGAGCCACTGGATTCATGTCAGTGTCCCTAAGACAGGCCAGTGTATCAGTTATCCGTGTTATGTGAATACTGCTGGTGATGTCTTGAGTTTTCGAGGGATATCCAGGGAGCCTGCAAGAGTTTTCCCATTAACTCAGCCATGGATGCCTAGATCTTCTGCTCTCAGTCCTCCTCAGAGCCATCCTTCCCATCTTTTCCATCCTTCCCATCCTTCCTGTCCCAGCAGCTGGGGAGGAGGTGTTGCCCCCTGTGCAACTCGCCTGGCACCTCTGTGTGCAAGGGCAAGAAAGATTTCCCCTCTTAGAAGCAAACTGGACAGTTTGTAAAGGGCTTACTCTCCACCTCCAGGTGAACTGCTTCATTAGTTTGAAATGGTTGGTCACCTTTTCCAAAGCAGAAATTAAAAAAACATAGGCCTAAAAAAAAAAAAGTCTAGCCAAAAAGAAACTGTGAAACTCTGCTTTCCAACAGTTCTAGTGGAGGCCAGGGTGTCCTAGAGTGAATGTCTCAGGAGAAGTCCTCCTGCCGAGAAGTTCGTGCTGCAGCCTTGAGATAGCACTTCCCAAAGAGGGAGAAACCAGCTCCTGAGTTAGAGAGATTGTGGCAGGTAAGTGTGATGCTGTTTAGAAAAAGTCTTAGAAATATATTCAGATTCAGCAAGTGCTATCTCTGTACTCCAATGAAGGCAGAGCAGCTTGGTAGGATATTTTCATTTTTTGTTTGCTTGCTTTTTTAAATAAATGTGTTAGTGAAAAATAGAACTTGTAAAAATAAGGCTGAATTCTTATTTTTCCTCTGAAAATCTTACATTCTGCTAAGACAAACTCCAAATTATTCGATCCTCACCATCTAGGCCACCCTCATGTACAAACGCATCTATATGAATTAATATGAAAGAATTATGGAATATCCTGCCCTGTGGTTCTCCTGCTGGCGTGTTGACACTTGACTGCCAGCAGAGCTATGATGGTGCAAATGTTTGTGATTATCCTCGTGCCTGGATGTGAGTCCCAAACTGGCATAATAAGATGAGAAGGGTTTCTTGGTGTGTAATGGGCTCAAGTGGACTTGGAATAAGAACAGCATCCCTTAAAACCTTGAATTGCTCAGATGAGAATATGAAATATCTAATATGCCACACTACAGAGTGGCAACCTGCTGGACAATTCTGTTCATTTCTTTCTGAAGATTTTCCTAAAGTTCTTTTTATTTCTTTATAGAGAATTGCTTTGCTTTTTGCTTCCCAGAATTCACTCTTCTTGTGCTTCCCTTTTGGCACCCCTTTTCCTGCCTTTTCCCAAATGTGCCTGATGCTGCAGTGCAGGTTGGACAAAGGCTGGACACTTGCTCCCATGCCAGGCTTATAATCCCCCCTGAGCTGGGAGATGTTTCCCAAAGGAAGTTCATGCCTGTCCTGCAGGTCGCCTCTGCACCACAGGGTAATGCTGCTTGGGCTGCTGCATATCAAGGGAACTTTTCACCTGGGGGTCTTCCAGTAAATCTGTCGCTCCAGATTCCCACCTCACTTGAATAGGGCAGCAGAGCACAGCAAAAAGATGGCTGGAGAGGGACTGCAAATCACAGCTCTGTCAGTCCAATAGTTGGCAGCTCTTCCAAATGACCCCAGGTCGCTTTAGCCTCAATCCTGTTCTTAGCTTTGTAGGAATCCAAGCTTCTCTCATCCAGAAGACGCCTACAGCAACGGCTGACTGCCTCCTCTGACACATCTAGTCCACTGTCAACCTCCGAGAAAGGAATAATAAAATCCCTTAATTCCTCCAAAGAACAGCATGAGCAGGGAGAACATGCACCTGCACCTAACACATGAGCTATTTCAAAAGGTTCTGCCTTAAGAGCCACCTCTTTATCCCTCATACCTACCGCTTGTTAAAATAAAGCACTAAGCTAATTCTCAAATGCTATGTCTGGAGCAACTAAACACCTCACCTTATAATAGTAAAAGTGAAATTTTGCTAAATTTGGATCAAAATCCTAAACTTTTTTTGGTCTGATGTAAACTATATCATTTTAAAGTTTTCTGATTGGTTTCTATAGAAAGTAAAACTGGTTATCATTTCTTTCTTGAAAAGTATCCAAGAGATTCATGAGTATATAAAGTCAGGTAGACCATTCTTCTTTCAATTTGTTTTAAAAATGCTTTTAGCCAATAAAAGCTACACAAGCTTCTCAGACAAAATAACCAAACCTCATGAAAATATATTTCCTCTCTGACAGTGGCATAAATTTAGCTTCAGTAAGTTTGCTCCTAAAATGCAAATGTCATTAAAAAAGCCTGAACCTACACTCTTTAGCAATGTTTATACTTTTTTTTTTTAAAAGAAAAAAAAAAAGAAAAAAGGCAAGAAAGCAAGAAAGAAAGAGAAAGAAAGACTTAAGAAAAGCAGATCTCACAGTGCTTTAGCATTTTATTTCCTTATCTCATACAATTGCTGAGATAGTGGGTTCTCAGCAATACTTGAGAAAATGTGACCTTTTAATTTTCCATTGGGACTTTTTTGAATCAATCAGCCAGGGAAACATGACAGAGAAGTAGTCCAAGTTTTTTTTTTTTTTTTTTTTTTTTTTCAGCTGGGCCCTCTTGTGAATTGCTCTCCCAACTGCTATGCCATAGCTTTGCAAGTGTTCTTTCTTAGGCAATTGCATCTGAACTTTCAGGGCTTTGGCAAAGAAAAGATGACTCACTCTCCAGCACTTTACAGGATAGCAGCAGTTCTGTTCTTAATCAGTCTTCAGGAAGGAGAGCCAGGGAAATTTTAAATACTGTGTTTTCATTATAGTGTTAGGCTTTATTCATGAGATTTTCATTGACCTTTCTAGCAAGCTACATAGCTACCATGCCAGAATTTCCAACAAACTAATGAACTTTTAGTAAAACTTTCACAGCTCTTTCCCCAAAATAATCTTCTTTGGCTTGAACAGCATTGGGAATCAACAGGCAGTACTTTTTATTCCTTATGAATACTGACCTCTGCTCAAAAAGAGCAGTAAAGTAGCATTTCCACTCCTGGTTTCTACAGTCCTCCTTCTCTTAGAGTACTGGGCACAGCCACATTCCCCCCTGTAGCTCTGTCACAGACAGACTGGGATATCTTTTGTATTTCTCCTCTGGAATTGCCTGCGGCCTCTTGGTAGCTGTGCAGGGTTTTTGTTTTTTGCCACGATGCAGAATTAGCCGGTCTCTGGAGATCAGAACCTGCACACTGAGACTTACTCAAGACAGCCCAATCCCTGTTGCCCACATACTCTGCTATATAAACGGTGCATTAATCTGATTTGAGACCTCACTGAGGTATTCTGAAAAGATGAGTTGCTTCTGACAATTAGCAATAGTTCATAACCAAGTATCTCATACTAGCACCCTGCTTGGGCTGACCTTGCCAGCATTTTCTTTTTTTTTTTTCTCCTTGCCAGAAGGGCAATTAAAAGGATCGAGGTGGCAGCAAGAATCATTGAAAGTGACAACCGATCTCTTGGTAATCAGGAAATGTTCTGCTAGTGCTGATTTGTGTCCTGCTAGTTCTATGGGTACGGTACCAAAGTCACAGAGCAGACTGACAGCAACTCACTGGGACTTTGCTGAAAATATTCCAAACATAAAAGATAGAATTAGCATGAAAGGGTATATGCCAACTAAATTCAAAACAGTACCTATATAAGCTGTATAAAATGTTCATACTTTAAACAGTAAAAGCAAAATTTTCTGCAACTGAGATAACAGTAATATTAATGGTGTCCAAGGAAGTTATACTTGTAAAACATAGCCTTGATTCATCTAATGAATTCTGTTATCTAAAGAAAACTGGGAAATGCAGTCATGGCACCTGCTTTATGTGTATGCACATATTGGCAATGCCTATAAGACAGCACTCCTGTTTCAGCAGGGAACACTTACTTTGTCCTTGTCTGCCTCAAATTCTGCCTTGTGATTTCGTTTGGTGCTCCCAAGTTCCTATATAACGGAAGAGAGAATAATCATTCCTTATTCACCTTCTCCTGCCAGCCAGTATTTTATATAGCTCTATCACATCTACTTCCAGTCACCTCTTTTCAGAGTTGAAGACTTCTAGTCTATTTAATCTCTCCTAGTACAGAAACCATCCCTCGTCTTTGATTGTCTTGGTTGCCCTTCTTTGTATCTTTACCAGTTTTTCTATTTTATTTTGAGACATGGTGACCTGCAATTCATGCCGCATTCAAGACGAGAGCAAATCATAGGTTTACTGAGTGGCACAGTGCTGCTCACCCTGCCGCTCTTGGTTCCTATAATGCCTTACCTCCTATTTATCTTCTCGAATTGCCACGGGGCAATGAACAGATGTTTTTGTCAAGCAGTCTGCAGCACCTCTACAATATCTTTGCAGAATGATAATAGCTAATTTAGAATTTATTATATATGTGTATTTAGAGTTGCTTCCCCACATGCATTATTTTTCATTTCTCAACACTGAATTTAATCTGCCAGTTTATTGCTCCCTCAGAACCCTAAGATCAGTTTTGTTTTTTACTACTCTGAATAATTTTATATCATCAGCAAAATTCAAGATCATCTGTAGGGCTAATCTTATTTAATATTTTCAATAATATCTTCAAACAAGAAAAGTTTCAATGTGCAAATTTAATTTTCTAAAAGCATAAAGTTGGGAAACAACTTCATTGCAGAAGAGGCTTAGCGTATTACAGATTAAGAACAAGATGACTTTGGACACTAGAATAACGGAAATGAAAATAACTGTAACAGCATAAACTGCAAAGTCATTCTATTCTTTGCAGTGTATTAACATCTTAAATGTGTTAGGCACATTTAAGAGTAAATAGGAAGAGTTCCTGCTAGAGCATGAGAATTCTTCAAAAGAAGAGAAAGACCTGGTTTATTAAACAAATTGCATGTGGACTTCAGCCACTCATGCAGCTATTAAAAAAGAAAAAAAAAAAATCTTTGGAGATAACAGATCAGGTATATCCACCAGAAATGCAGAAATGGCTTACCAGGGGTGCCTCTGCTCACCTCTGATCAAGGAGAATTCATTCCAATGGTAGCTGTGCATGTCAGATAACCTACGGACTGGCAAATTTGTCCCCAAGCAGCATTTCAAAAAGGAAGCCTGATTTCTGTTTACAAAGGCACCGAGGAAAAGAACTCAGTAAGCTAATGGTGCCACCGGCACAGAAGCAAAGGAGTATAAATTGCTCACAAATAGATTTAACCTGGAAATTAACAGAAACATTTTAACTATCAAATGAGTGAGAAGCAATTTTAAAATGGAGTCTGATCTTTTTATGAAGGAATAAGATTACATGGCTATCATGGTATCAAGATTACATGGTTTGATTACAAAGCAGCAGGCTGGCTTTACTGCCTTCGAAGCCATCTTCCTACAGGGAGGGGATTTCACTCCTTTGGCCCCATGCCAGAAACATTTCATCCTCTCATTTCTCCTGGAGAACGATTTGAAATGTGTTGCCTTCTTGCTGCTGTGAACGTTTCGCTCCAGAAAGCGCTAAGGAACGGGCACATACGGAGTCGCCATGCCAGGAGCTGGCAACTAATCAAGCTGAGATGATCTTCAAGAAGTTATTTCTCTGACATTTCTACATATGGATGAAAAATACTAAAATGGCAGCACTGGATGCTAGAGTCCTCTTCCCATAAGATAGCTGGGCAATAAAGATAAATGATTATCCTTACTAGCTATTAAACTGTCTCGAATGGTTTACAGAGTGAGATTATTTCAAATCTGCAGACAGTTGCAGGTCACTTTTTTGGGTGTTCCTACCCACAGCGACATTCTGTTCTTGCCAGTCACAGCACTACAGGTTTCGTAGATATACAACAGTCAGGAGCAAACAAGTCAAATATGTTGGTTTTAAAACATATATTGCTCTAACTCTTCAGCCTACACTTGGTGTCCTTTATTGATTTTGAGGAGTAGACCTGATATTATGAAGAGCAAAATCACTGTTGTTTGATCCCACAGCATGTTTTTAAGAGAGAACTCCTTGACTTACACTATCAGATTTCTTGTCTTTCATGTGGCACTTGGCAAAACTGGAGAAACTGTAAAGTGAATACTAGTATAATGACTAACACCATGGAGAGCACAAACTCAGAATAGAGAAAACACTCAAATGAGTAGTGGAAAGCACACTTAGAGTGGTAGCAATGCAATGACTGTAATATATTCAACCAAGTGCCCTGTGCATCCTTCCTCTTCCATCTTTTGTTGGAGTAAAGGGTTCAGAGTGATTCCTACCAGCTGACATGAAAAGAACAAGGGGTACTTGAAATCATGTTTTTACTGAAAAAATACTTGGAGTTTCTTTTGTTAGATGTGACCTTGAGGATGAGTCTAGCTGAAATAAGTTAGACTGTAAAGCAAAGTATGAAGTAATAGGAGTTTGGGGTTTCTTTCCATTCTCTCTTTTTGTTTCCATTTCACAACACTGAGTATAGCACCTTCACTGGAGCCTTCCAGCCCCGAGGCTTACTGAGATAACATCAATCTCTTGCATTAGCTAGGCATGTAAACCACTCACATGCTGCATTCACATGCTTTGCTGTGAGTACTGATAGTAATAAACTGGTGTTGTTCCAATGGCTGACTTAATGTACAACCTATGGCAAGATTAGACTAGAGCCTTTTCCACCTCTCTGCCCCCCTTTTCTTTGTGTGACTGTAAGCCCTATTGGAAAAGTTGCTGTTGAACTTCATATTCCATATATTTTCTTAATAGTTCTTAGAAGATTACAGAGTGAATAATGTTTCAATTAAAAATGCATATTAGCCAAGTCAATAAATCTACCTCAAACTTTGGTAATGTCTGCTGCTGATATAAGAAGTCTGCAACAAATGGTATACACACTTATGAAAGAATTAATAAAAAGTATTATCAACCATGTGCAAATAATTCTTTGCTAATATAGAATGTGGTGAGAATTCATTCATTTGGGAGTGTCTGGTATGGGTGACATCACACTACTCAATTCTGAAAGTAAATCAGAAAGAAAATGGCTATGGAATTTCTTATACAAGAAGGGAATAGGCATTTATATTAATCTGACATAATTTTTATGGAGTTAATGTGGAATATAGAGCTTGTTCCATTATCAATGGAGAGAATAAGCACCAGCAGAGAGCAATTTATCACATCTATCCCAGCACAGGATTAATTTTTGTCTGTACTGAATATAAATTGCCCTGAAAAAAATTTTTTTTGACAAAACTGGATATGAGCACCATATCTGGCCAGAAAATTGGCTGACTGATGGTAAACAATGGGTAGCGATAGATTTTTGAAGCATCAAGTTGTCAGATGCAGCTAAAAAAGATAGCAGAGAAATCTGTCTTCAGATTGTTCTTATTTAACATCACCTTTAGTGATCAGGAAGAAGGCATGAGCAGCATATTAGTTAAATAGGCAGATGGTGCTGCCTTGGAAGCCAATCCAACTTTAGAGATGACAAATACTGCAAAAGATCTGTAGAAGTCAGAAAAAGGGATGAAGGACAAAAATAGGCAGAGTTTGCATTAATGGAGTTGAAAATACTGAAGGAAAAATGTCCCAAAGTACTGACAACAGAATGGATACACTGATGGGGAATGAGGAGGGACAGCAAGAAGAGAACTTCAAAACAGTACAGTTCTTAAGAGCTAAAGTTGTTGAGGTTTCTGTATGTGTTATGAAAAAAACAATCTTTTATGCACATTTTTCCTACAAAATGTCAATGCCACCATCAGCTTTTTAAGCACATTTTGCAGTGCTCTCAGCCTTAGATGAATTGCTAAGTCTCTCTGTTATATTTGCTGCTAAATGGTCAGTCAGGGCCAGCCCAGCATCCTGCTGCCTTCGCTGATTTTGGGGTGGATTGGGAGGTTTCCATCTTTACCATTACTAGTAAAAATAATGCATCTGTGAATGCCTTTAGGGTCTGCATCAGTCCCTACAATGTAGGGAGCACACAGTTTGCCGGATGTATTGAAGGACAACCAAAAGGCCCAGCTACTAGTTTTTCTTAAAGAAGAGACTTAATATCCCAGTAGCTGAGGACAAAGACCACCTAACTGCTCCACTCAATCACTTGTGGCTACAGCCATAGAAGTAGTCACTGGACACCCTGACAATCTCTCATCCTATCACTATTCTAAGCAAATCAGTCCATTCAGCACTGATCTGGAAATGTAACAAGGGAAAGAGAAATGCAGTTTGTGTTTCCCTTCCACAGGAGTCCATGAAGAAGCAAATGCACAGGAGCCTTGGACCAGCTGAGGGGGAAGGAACTGTAAAATCCACAGATTCAAGACACAAGAATGCAGCTCAGATCAGACATTTGCTCAGACAAGAGTGGTTTGAGTGAATCTGTGACACAAAACTACATTACCAGTTAAGCATTTACATAGTGTAACTCTCCTGCAGATTAAAGGGGATGTCAGTAAGAAAGAGACATTTTATCTCAGCCTCATGATCTTTGCAGTTAGCAAGGAAGAAGCTTAGCAAATAAAACAATTTCAAGGACTATGCAAGGAATGAGTAATAGATGGATGTTAACAGTGGCACATTATGAATGGAAAAGTACTAAAGATTTCAGAAGTGCTGGAAAGCATCCTATGGGCTTCCTTAAACACATATATTGCCTGGATCCAAAATCTTTTTGGACCTGAGAATGAATGCAGTGATTGCTATACAAGGCAATGCTAAAAATCACACTCCAGTTCCCAATCAAAAAAATAAAAGGCTTTAATATTTCCTGTTAATGACATCTATCCAAGACAACAATGAGACAAGGTTTGTTCATGTGAAATCTCCCAATAGAGCGCCAATTGCATTTAGTTATGGAAAAGCTAAATAAAACACATATCAAATATAAATAAATACAAATCAAGTTCTTAATCAGAGAGTTGATACAGCAGTTTCCATCCCCTGCAATCAGCTCTGTAATTGCCTCACCTGTAGCTGAAATGTCATCTCTCCAGAGAGGAGGACTGTTGTCTTTTCAAAAAATGATAATGCATTTAATTGAACAGGGTTCAGGAAAGCATGATGGATTTTTTTAAACTCTCTCAGATGGCATATTAGAGAACACTCAGCAAGATAAGTGAATCCCTTATAGCTGTCCTTGAATATGAAAAAAATGTCATGGCAGGTGAGAAGTGAATTGAGTGCCAAATACAAGTATTGTCATTATCATGGCAAAAGCAATGTCCCATTCCATCAGGACATGCTTGAACTAGCACCTTTCACCCCATCCCTGACAGATTAACTTGATGGCTGTACAAGATCTGTGGTTTTGCCAGCTGTGAAAAAGGAGCCCTTCAGGATAGACATTCAGTTATGGTCTTGGTGGCAAGAAAGTCCTCTAGGAGACACCATGAGATAGAGGAGGACAGACTGCTGTTTATCTCACTTACTTGATGGCAACTATAAGAGCAAGCAATAGTCTCCTCAGTCTTTCTATCATCTAATACCAAGCTAATCTTATTAAAGATCTTTTAGGACTGAGCTTGACATATGTAAACATAATCAATTCTTCAGTGTTCCTTTCCTCCCGCTTTGCGGGTTTTCTGCTTTCAGAAGGCAGAGAGGTCACTTGAATTGTCGTGACATCATCCCAGATGAGGGACTTCCATCTTTCAGACATCCAGTGAATCACTGTTATAAGTGAAATGTATTTACTGACTTCAGTTACTGATGTATGAAGTTAGGGTATCACATGTATGTCTGCAAATGGAAATCCTAGAGTACTTTCCATTATCTGTGAGATATACTTTTACACTCTGAGTCAAATTCCACTGCCTGAATAGGTATTTATTTTAGTTTCAATGCTGTCATCAGTGTCCTATATATGACTCATGTCATGCTGATCAGGATGGACGAGTTTAGAAAGAACTCTTTGGTGCAGAGATCTTCCCCAGTGACTCTGGCAAGAAAACAATGAAGCAGAAACAATGAAGAAACTCTAGTACAAAGACAAAATCAAAATCTTCCCCAAATTGCACTGTCCAGAGGAAATACCTAGTCTCCATGTATAGCAACATCAGTCATTTTATTTGGCAGACTAACTAGACTGCATACCAGGACTCTGCTTGTAACACTTCCTCAGTGCAGATAAAACCAATAATTGCTGTGATAACAGATTCACTAAGCTGGAAGGGTATAACTGGAGAAAGACATGCACATTTGAAAAGCAAGGCTGCGTTAGTAGCTTTCCAACTGAATATAAGGTAGTATTTCTGATGTCAAATTCAGCTTCCTAGGTACTAAACAATATGGTCATCAAGCATATAAAATCAAGTTCAACAAATTGCAAGACTCTACTTGATAAGCTGTTTTCTTGTAGCTCAATCTTTAGCAGCAAAACTAAGATACTTATTTTTTCCCAATGCTTCTTCCAAAAGGAATGTGCAAGTTACATACTGGCAAATTACATGCAAACACACATACATGCATGAAAATTCCTAATTCCACAGGAGTGTGCTTATGTCTAAGGAGGACATAGATGTGATTTCACATGCATGTCTGGACATCTGAAGAGATATGACTTACAGGACTTTCCTTCAGATGAACTATCTTAGATTGTCATTTGTATGGAGCAAAATCCTGGAGAATAAAAAGGCAAAATAAACTAGAATAAGTCCTTCCCCACTTAAACTCCTTTTATTGTGAGCATGTGTATAGTATATATAGGTAAAATACACAGAGGCTAAGAAATGATGAATCTTAGGTGATCCCAGCTACCTACAAGCTATAGGCAGCAAGAAAATCAAATATTTAGGCATTATTTAAGAATACCTCAAAGGAGTCTGCCCAAAGGCATTCTGAGTGACAGAAATAAACAATTTGGACACACACTCTATTTCCTAATGAGAGATTCAATAGTGCCATTAAATTTTGTTACAAAAGATCTGGGAGAAAAAAAAACAACTCCAAGTAGGAAGAACTAATATAATTTGACCCCCCCACTTTTGCACCCAGGACAGAGAGCAACAGCCACAGCTCAAGCAGGCAGCATTTACACAGGAAGAGTCAGCAGCCATTGCCTGGCTTGTTGCCCATGCAGTAGGCACTGATACCTTCATGAGGCTCCTAGAATTGATCTGTTTTCTTTCTGCCCCTTGTGACCTTCCATTTCAAGCAAGTTTTGTTCACAATTCTCTCAGATCATGCTCACTCAGCAAAAGCAGTGCTGCTTTATTCAAGGCCAGATTATAGGGGCTTGGTAACTTAAGAAAAGGAATCCAGAAGGCCTGTTTATTATGGACATTTATCTTGTAGGTTCTCTGATGTCTAAGAAGATGTAAATGCCATACTAAACCTTTTCTTACATCATTGTTTCTTGTAGATTGTTTGATGTCTGGTAGGAGTTGAAACAGCAGCTTCTCTGTTAATAGCATCTCTTTTCTGTCTCTGACAACCTACTTTCAAAAGACTTGTAAGAACTTGATATATTTAAGAACTTCCCCAGCTGTCAAACTTGGTTTTAAGTTGGACAGCAAGTTCAAAAGTCTTTAAGGCAGGACTGGCAAGGAAAAGAGCAGGCATATACACACACCAACACCACTACAGAGGGTAAAATTCATGGAGCCTCTACTGAAACAAAGGCACCTTGGCACTTTTCAGCTGACTACATTTACCAGTCTGAATGAGGAATAAGGAACAGTTGAATACTACATAAATAAAGATCCAATTTTCATATGTTCATGAAGATCAAAGGAGGGGAAAAAAATGAGTGACATAATTGTCATCAAAAAATTAAATGATCATAGAATTGTCTGGGAAAGTAACAAGAAAATGTACCCTGATAAGACACTAATCTGAATCTAAATCATTCCCGCTCTATCAGATATCAGTTAAAGTTTGCAAAAGACTCTGCCTTCTCTGTTGATCGTTTTAGCAGAATGTCTACCTTTGATTTTGTTAGTAAAGTCTTATGATGACAGCTTATTGACTGATAGCCAGATCACAGAGCGCATAAAAGAAATCTTTTTTATTATTTTTTTCCCCCCTCTTGTCTCCAACTTTAAGATTACTAACAGGCATCAGATTTTCCACCAGCTTAGTGCTCATGATCATGAGCACACACATTTTTTTCATTGCATTAATTTGCTTCCATCCAAAAAAGACAGCACCAGTAAGAAGATATTCCTATAATAGGCCACTACTTTGTACTCAGCCATTGCAGCTGATTTTACAAGGTGGGAACGCCTGTTCTCTGGCGGTGAGGACATGGTTCAAACATTTACTTGCCTATGCAGGAAAGGCAATTGCTGATAATTGCTAATTGCAGCTCAGTAGACCTAATGGATAGTCAATCATTCTGCTGCAAGATGGAAAAATGCATTGTGCATTAATAAAGTAACTTAATTTTGCTATTCTGCATTTGCCACATTGCTTGCTTTGATCTAGGCTAAATTGGATCATTACCTCATTAAACTGAAACCAACTAATTTTCCCAATTGTCTTTTATGAACAGAAAGAAATCGGCCTGCTGCCATGGAGAACTATGAACATCATAAAAATAAAAAATGAAAGTGCAGCTAATGCCCTGATGCCCTGTTGTTTGTGAATCAGTCCTGTAATGACTGAAGAAGGACATGCCAAAGACAGCTGATATAACCACCAACCTGAAAAATGCCTCTTAAGGAAGCAAGGTAGAAAAAGGCAGGAATAGGCTTTTCCCTTCAGATTGCCTCCTCTCCTGGAAAGTGTTAGCATTTCCATAGGAGCAGGGAGATGCAAGACCTGTGCCCTTATTTCATTTGGGGACATGTGCTAAGAGCCTTGCAGAATATCTCACTTCAGCCACTCCTTCACAGCAGAGAGCTGAAGGAAGGATGGTCCCTTGCCAAAGGCCCCCAGAGGAGACTGTCCTTGCAGGGCTGTGCCTTCTACCACCTGGCTTTGAAAGCAAAAGAGTGCGGGGGAGAAAACCTAATTACAGGGAAATTTGTGGATCTAGTGAGAGTTTAAGTCAGAATGGTTCCTGACTGCCATTCCAAGACTAGGAATCAAACGGTGTGAGAGTCAGGCAGGCAGGGCCTGTCTTCTCCAATTTAAGCAATGGAAAGAAAATCAATTCCCCTGTCTCTGCCCACAAGGCCTGTGCTCTTACCTCCTGAGCTCTTGGCTGAGCCTTCACTCTAGGGGGAGACAGGACTTGTTTTACAGTATTTACTCACACACATGTGGAATCAACCATTTAGCAACACCATGCCTCATTGCCTGGATATGTCCTTCCTTTGGAATAACAAGCCTCTGTTGGAAAAAGCCAGACTCGCGTGATTTATTGCAGATTACTGCTGCTCCTTGGACAGCAGCTTGCTGACTAGTTTTCCCTAGAGTTCGAGGCATCTCTGAATTTCTGTCTCCAGCGCTGTGCCGGCTGACTGGGAAGCATTAGATGCTCCACTAAGTGTGACAGCAGTTCTCTGCAGAGATGCTGGGGTCGGCAGCAGAACTACTCAGCCCGCTGTGCTGCATTCACTGGCTCTGCAAACAGCAGGGGAGAGAAGCCCATCTCATCTCCTCTGCCCGCTGCCCGGAACATATTAACTCACAGAATTCCTCCTGGCAAGCTCTTTGCTAACATAGCTACTGCTGTGACCCTAAAATCATAAGGACTGCTAAATCATAAGTCATTCAGCATGTGGGAGCATCCCATGCAGCACCCTGGGAACCCTGAGGGTGATCCCCAAGGAACAGTGCGTGGCTCCCTGCAATGCTGTGGATAAATCCCTCCTGCCTGCTTTTGGAGTTGGTTTAGCTCAGGCAAACAAGGTGTCAGAACTGCCTTAGCAACTCCAGGAGGGCTCATTTGCGTGCGTAACACTGCTGGATCTTTACTGGGCCAGAAGGCACCCCTTTTCCAGTGCACCCAGCTTAAGCGACTCGCAGTATCCACCCACAGCTCACATGCACTGTCCCTGGCTCAAGGTGCAGAAACGTGCCCAGCAGGAGGTTGGGGCACTGTGCCCAGCAGCCCAGCACCAGCCCACAGCTGTGGCAGATGTGCTGCCTAAGGAGTACAAATAAAATTTGCTGGGAATAGTAAACTTGGACAACTGAGCCTGCAGAAAGTCACCATTCTGCCCCTAGCTGAAAACACAGATGCGAAGGCTGGAGATCTAGTACCATCTTAATGTATAGTTTCAGTATCTCCCCAGCACTGACCCTGTAACTATGTTATGCAAGAGCCGTTTTAGAAGGAACAGCAAAGATAAGGACTTCTCTGTGATAAGGTATACTCACACTACTCAACAAATTCAAAGGGATACAAATTACTCAAAGCATAGAGCTCATTTCTTAATTTTGTACACATATTCCTCCTTTTCTTGGGCAGATTTTCGTTGTCTCTTTTAAAGGATGTTTGAAGGCACTGAACGAAAGAGGACTCTAGGCAAGTCTTGTATATGTGTTTCAGATCCAATAAGACCAACTTAAGCAACTCTCTCCATTGCATCGTAATAAACAGCTGAATCAAATGCCATAGCAAAGCCATTTATAAAGCACATACCACAAAGCAGCAGAGAAGCATCCTGTTGCCAAACATGCTCTACAAATGCCTTCTTTTCAAATGCCCTCCTCCAGACATGAAAGGACAGTCAGGTGAAAGAAATGCCCGTCCCTGCTCAGAGTGAAGGCTGTGGAAGCTGGCTCTGCTGGAAAGCAATCAGAGGGACACCACAGGGCCTTCTACCTATGAAAGAGAAAAGAGCTTCCTCCTGGGAGGCTTTTGAAGCTTTGTGAAGCTATCTCTGCCTTTCATCACAGTGTGCACATGGCCTAAATGTCCTAGGACAGGGAGAGGAACACAGATTTGCAGGTTGAACTGGGACTCGGGTGTTCTGCTCTCTGAGGTCACATCAGCAGGGACCTGAAAAGATGTTGGTTCCCTATTTTGTCCTTACCCTTTAATTTCTGCTGTGCCACTGAAACCCCATGAAGAGTTCAGAGGAAGAAGCAGTGCAGCCAAGGGTTGCCTGAAACAATGCAGGGCTCCAAGGACGCTTTGGATACAAGACCCTAAATTAGTCATTCAAAAAAGTGAATTTGTCATCTTCATCTTCAAAGAACTCAAACTCCTATGCCCTAAGCTTCCAAGGACAACTTCAACTATCACAATTTCTATTTCATATATATATATATATTTAAAAAAAATAAAAAGAGTTTCTAGGGGATGTAAGAGCAAGAACATAGAACCCATGATTGCTACCACCTCTCACTACCAGGAGTATATGCCCCATACTGGTAGCAGACATGGGGATGACTACAGCCCCCTCAGGTTCACTAATCTCCACCTTTTCATTCTGCCTGAGCTCAGGCAGGGTGTTCCCTTTCCATGCTTTAGAAACTCAACATTGAATGATAATTCACTTTGCCCATCTCTGTGGATACAAGGAAACATCCCAGCTTCAGGGGAACTGGGAGCCTACCGGCAGCACAGAGATGTGGCTAAGAGACAAAGATATTGAGTTCTATTTTTATTAGCAATAGAGTGGGTGAGCTTGTGGGTGGATAAGAGATGGGGTATAAATGAGGGAGAAAGCAGAAAACAAACTGCTTTTGACCACTGTGCAGAGCTTCCTGATCTGAAAGGTCAAAGGCTAAAAATTGTTTTGCAGCAGGTTAAAAGCATCAGGATTGTTTTCCTCTACTAGTAGTTTCTTCTGTTTATTAAAATTATTTTTCATCTGCCCAGTGTCTTACCCACAACCAACATGCAGTATTGAGCTGCAGTAATACCAGCCTGACAGGCAAAACAGAGCCAAAAAGACCCACAATTTAAGGAAAACAGCTTTTTAAAAAAGTTTTTTGTTTTATAAAATGTTATTTTGAGGAGGTGGAATGATCAAAACAGCAAGCTAAAAAGACTGATTTTGGTATTTCCCTCCTTTCAACCCCTCTTATTTAATCAAGTGAAGAAAAGGAAGGGATGGAGCCAGCAGGTGGAAAATAGGGGGACTCTCATACCTCCAGATGAGGAAAAAAAGCACTAAAAAAAGTGTTAGGCAAATGAAAGCACACTCCTTTTTTAAAAAACCTGCTAAACCACTACAGAAACAAACAAAAAGCTGTTTTTGTATGCAGGGAGAGTTTTTCTTTTTTGAGGTTCTGATATGGCAGAATATTAAATCTGCAAGGAAAAAGTAGAAATGCAATTCATCTGGTTCTTAAATCCTCCTTCTTGAGGTACGGGCAGTCCCTTGATAACTCCAGACAAAAAGAATCTGCTACCTCAATGCACAGATACCAATCCCAGCCTTCCTCCAATAGCCACCAGCACTGGGAAAGCACAGTCCCACCTTGGTTAAGTTCAGAAGCAATTAAAGGTCTAATTCTTCATGCTGCCAACTGATTTCCTATTGCAATCACTCCTCAAGGAAATCAATTGCTGCTTTGTAGGTTACATTTCTCATTTTTAACTCCTCAAGTAGTATGTTGAAGAAGATTCTCATATGGTACAAATTTCTACAAAGTATACTAGGCATATTTGGTCTGTTACACACAAGTTCAAATGACTTCAAGTTTGCATGTCATTTCAGAAAATGGCAGGGACTCTCACTGGTGGATGAAATGGGGTATCCTCATGGCTCAATTTTCCTAATCTGTCTTGCACATAGAAACCAGAGATGGCAGGGCCAGATTTTTTGCTACTGTGAGAGGTAATTTTGATTTTGTTTGAAGTGTTTTTCTTGTCTCTAAGAAAAAAAATGGTTGAAATCAATGATGATTTGGCTAAGACCCAAACATTGGACACATCTGAAATCTTTTCCTCAGCGCACTTTTTCCCCCCCCGAGAGAAATAGAGAAGCATCATATTTAAATCTTTCCAATTAAAGTTATTGTGAATCCCTGAATTTGCAACTGTTACCTTAGCTAACTTTGTTGCTGCCTCCACCATCCTAAATTTGTGGGTTGCAAATGATAGCAAACATTATTCAGAAGAGCTCTGTTGTAGAAGCTACAGCTCAGGGTATTAGGCATCTTACTGTAAGAACTGAAGAGTAGACATATGACTCCCCCTTGTGAGTTATGGTCTGGAAAAGAGATTGCTTAATAGCCAAGCATTTTGTTACTTCAGGACTTTGCCTTCAGGAGAAGCACCAAAGGATGCTCTCAGAGTTTTATTTGCATTTTATGATCTAATCAAAATCCCATCCATTATCAAATAAAAGGCCTATTTAATAAGGTACTAAATGATTTTGAAGTCAAAGCAAACAGAATGAATCATCTCAGGAGCTTGAAATCTAAGCAGCAGAGAAATGTCATTCCTACATTAGGACAAAGAAATGTGGGTAGTCCTGCAAGACGTTTCCTCCTTCGAGGCTGGCTCTGCTGTCCAGCCCATGCAGCTGGCATAAGGAGGCAACTGCTGGGCACCCCTTCTGCCATGGGCTTTTGGGTGGCACCATGTGCCTGTCATTTTGTTGCAGGCAATATCACATCACCTCCAGTGCTTTAAGTGTCTCAACTCCATTTCAGTTCAAAAGAGTACATGCTTAAGCATTCCTGTGAGACACCATATTCCAGGGTCATCTCACTGATCTTAAGTCCTCAAATGTGTTAAATTGTTCTGTTTTGTGTGGTCCAATGAATTCTGAATTCTCTTTTGCACAACACAAAAACTTCACTAGGAGAGAGATGGAGGGTCCCTTTGCCTGCTTGCCTGTAGTCACAAGGAGCCTGAAAAAGGCATGAGGTGCTTTCAGGGGTGCTGGAAAGCTTGAGGCCAAAGGAAGTTGGCACTCTAACCATATCACCTGCTTCCTGAACGAATAGTGAGTCCAGGGTTGCTATTTTAGCACAACAGTCACTTTTCCTATGCAACAAAGAACTGGGCGTAACTTGTGCACTTCAGCTCCAGAAAACATCAGGATTCAATGTGTCATCCAGCTTCACTCAATGCTCTGCTCAGCCCCACAACCCTGGAAAAATCCCTTGTCTTTCCAGATCCTATATCAAGAAAAGGGATTCACACTAAGAATGAGACAATTTCATCCAAGGCACTGAAACCTTTCTGCTTTGGGGCCAGGTGCTCAGGTCTGGTGGGGGGAAGCTGTCGAAGGCCCCAGACAGACAGACATGGGCTAAGCTGTTCAGAGCCTTTAGATGTGTTGTGTCAGGTGCAGCGCAATGGTGAATTGAACAAGCAGGATTTGGATGAACATAATGAGATGCTTGACAGGTAATTTTTGTTCTGTGTTGTGCTATTTCTGCAGTGGCAACTGTCACTGTGAAAACTACCAAGTTTGTTACCATGACATTTGTAATAATTACATCCCACTCTCTGCAGTGAAATGGGGCAGAAATATCGATTGAAATTCTCAGCTTTCATGGGGCTTGGGCCACTGACAACTCATTTTTAATTTTCAGAGCCTAGGGAGAGAAAAATACATAAATATCTCCAGGCTCCTTTGTCTCAGCCTCAACTGAGATCCAGCAAAAAAAAAGACCCAGCACAGACAGAGCAAAGAAGGATTAGGCCTAATTTTACTAGGTAGAGAATAACTCTTGTTAACAGCTGCAACATTATAGCTCACCAGCAGACAAATGTAAAGCCCCATATGCTTTGCCAGCCCCATATGCAACAAGTTTCCATGACAAGAAAGACAGAAGTATAAAGGTGCCATGCCAAGCTTCTGCATTCATTAACCATCATAATTATCCAAGATTTTCTCCTTATAACTGCACAATTTCTGCTTCCCTCCCTTCCCACAGTCATATTAGCATCTGCTACAACATAGCTACTCTGCCGACATTCCTTGGCAATTAGTAGGTGGTTCTAAGGGAATTAGAAACACAGCACAAATATGCTCTTAATAAAATTAGTTCAGATGATGGCATTTGAAGTCTCCTTCTCTAGGCCTCTTCATTTCCAGTGAAGTTCTCTTCATTTCTAAGGTCAGTCATTTTCCTCTCTGTCCTTACAGTGTTAAGTAGAACTACTTGTGTGAATGAGGTGAAGAGAATTTGTATCTAAGACATAAGCTCAAAGCTGTGCTTTTAGTTATAGAAATCATTTGCACCACAGCAATGTAGCCAAGAATAAAATCTGTCCCTTTGCTCCTTTTAATACCAACAGTGTAAACTCCCAATGCACTTACAGCACCTTCCAGTTTTGGTGTAAAAGAACAGTAGAAACATCCAAGAAGTTTTCTGGTTTTATAAATACACAGACAACTAGAGATGCCTAGAATTGAGAGCACTCCCTGTAAGATAGCCCAGTTCGTTCTGTTGGTTAGAACTGATTTTCTGATATTCACTGAGTTGTTCTGTGCTGTTGAGTCACTGCCAGGACTGTGTAAGTGTACGCTACACTCAAAGCAGCATGTACTGTTACTTACATTTTGTGCTGTAGTTAGGTTTTGAATACAATTTACAGCTTCTGTTATTAGCTGATACCCTAGTATCACTAGGCTCCACTAAAACAGTGGAGATATTTCTTCTTGGTTATCAACAAGAAAACTGCTGAGATAAGGAGAGTTCCTTGCTGTAGGGCAGGTGGAAAGGAAATCCTGCCAATCTGACAGTGGGGAAAAGTAAGATCTGTCTTTTAACAACTTGTCCAAAAGTTCCATGACTCTGAAAAGTGAATCTAGTCAGAGACCAAGTCAAACTTTTCCCTAACCCAGATAGAAAATGTAGCCTAAGACCAGGGCCCACACGAAGCAGAAAATAAGATGTTGACCCTAAAAGGGAAAAATCAGTGAAGAAGTGAAAGGCTCAGCATACCCCATGCACTTCATAAATCAGGACTGTCTCGTGCTGTTATAAACAGACCTAACTGAAGAATGCATTTTTACAACTAAGTAAAACTAGGATATTGCTGTCAGGGAATAGCTATTTGAATAACATACTTCAGAGTGACTACTGGACTTGTTTGGGAAGGGAGAAAGTCTTCCGTTCACTTTCACCATATTACCCTCAGCAAGTCTGCTTAGATGACAAGATAGTACTGATATAACTTCTGTAAACATACCATTGAACTAAGACAACATTTAAAGATATCTCACATATAGAAAACCTTTGGAATAGGTAAGCAGGTAGAGGAGAAGATGGGTGCAGGATGACTGGAGATGGGTTTGCTGGGGCTGCCAAGAGCAAGGCTCCTCCTGGCTGCGGACGGGATGCCCTGGGAAGCTTCAAAGGCACAGGGAAGCAGAGCTGCTCTTCCCTTGTTCACACACAAGCTGTTGATTGCCAGAGGAACTCCCAATGGGCAACACACACACACTCACCCCTTTGAAAAAAATCAGGTCAAATTACCTTATTTATTACAAATTTAAATTGAAGAGAGACCTGCTTTATTTCAAAGGACCTTGGGTCACTACAACTGGCTTGGCCTAGAAACCTGGAGATGAAAGGCTTTGCATGCCATTACCAAGTCCCAGGAGCCACAGCATCCCCACCCTCCTCCTCCTTTTTGTGGAAAGTGGGGTTTTGTTAAATCTTGACTCACCGCAACAGCTTCAGCAGACACAGGACCTGGAGGAGGTTGCAGCGAGAAGAGACACGTGCAGCTGCAGAATGAAGCAAGACCAAAGCAGCCAGTTTTGCAGATTGCACAGCTATTCACAAAAACAAACCTTATTTCTAAGATTACATTTAATACCTAACTTCTTGATGACAACAGCACTGAAAGAGAAAGGTCTCCTGTAAGGAGAAGGAAAAAAGACCACCAAGGAATCCTGCTTAAATACATTTCCTACAGGCCTGCAGCAGGTGCCTATAATAAGCAAAGTGTTACTTCTTGTTATTAACACGAGGGGAATTAGTGTCAGGTGTCCTCACAGCTCAGGTGTTCTGTCAGGCTCAAATGAACAGTGCTGTTTGGCTCCGGCCAGTGCCCAGAGCATCCCAAATCTCTTTTCCTGTGATTTTGTCAGTAAATTACATTTTACAGTGGCAGGAAGACACTCTGCACCAGGCACTGCAGGATGGTTATTGCCCCTTGCAGGCAGTTTAGAGAACATCATGTTGAATCTTGTAACAGCCCCTGCAGGACTCCCCCACAGCCTGTAGCCTGCTGCGCCCCATGGCACCTGCCCTGCGTTTTGTAGGATCCTCCCAAATACTTGGTGCTGTCAGGAGAGGAGCTGTGATGCAACCCCGCACTGCTAGGACCTTTCAGCAATATTCCCTACTCCTAAAATGGGACTCATGGTCGTAGCTTGCTTTGCCTGACGTTTCCCCCCTTCCCGGTTCCAGGAAAGAAAGTCTCCATTTCTTCCTGCTTTGTCTCACCACCTCCACTTCTGCTTTGAGACGGCGCAGGTGGGAAGGAAGGTGTGCGCGACTGCCTCTGTGGCTGCACTGCACCAGGAGCTTTGGCCGTTTAGAGGCAAAATTCACAGTAGACAGCAGCCTGTTTAAAGAGGAGGTAGAAGTGGGTCTCCCCTCTGAAATCACATAAAAAGCCAACACGTATTTGTTGTGTGTAAGCTACGAAAAAGAAATAAAAGCCTAACACTGTCTCTTTCGCTCCCCCTCCTGAAAATCCATCATGTAGCATAAGTGATTCCCATAGGCCTCACCAACTTTTCGTCTGCTTTGTTAACGGACAAGTTGACAGAGTAAGCAATAGCAATAACAGCTTGTCGTCCTCCGTGTAGGCCAGCTCTGTAGGGCGATGACACAGAGCTTACCACGTTTCCTACATTTCTGCTGATAGCGTGGAAATATGGAGACTGCTGCTTTTGCTCTGCAGGCTCTGCAGGTCTGAGCACTTTGCCTCTGCTCTCGCAACACAACTGCAAAGGAAAATAGTGTTCATCCTCTCAGCATACTGTGCTGGACACTATGGACCTTCCTCAGCCCTTCAGCAGTGGTATTTAG
The DNA here is from genome assembly GCA_013398735.1 of Nothocercus julius. Classification (NCBI taxonomy): domain Eukaryota; kingdom Metazoa; phylum Chordata; class Aves; order Tinamiformes; family Tinamidae; genus Nothocercus; species Nothocercus julius. Next base: position 7,696,498 of record VZSV01000015.1, read on the forward strand.
CCTGCTAAATCAAGGATGCTCCAGGTGTCAGACCCTCTGCAGCAGCCGTTCATGGTGACAATGGTGACAAAGGGATGCAGGGAGTCCACCCTCTTCCTCTGGTCAGCTGCTAGGGACGTCAGCGTGTGACATCAGTGGTAACTCCAACTGCACAGGCACCACCTCACAGAAGGTCTTGTGGTTGTTCAGCAGGTCCCGTGCATGTTTAGGTGCTTCTTTGGTTCTCTGTGCGTCGAGCATTGCAGGATTTACTGTGTTTGTGCGAGAGAGCCCACTTGCTTCACACGCTGGTTCCCATTGATTCATACAGGAGCACCCAAGCAGTTTACGCAGGTACCCAGATCATGCAGGAGCACCCGGTTTGTACACACGTGAGTAAATTAGCTTGTGCATGAGCACCTTGTTATCCTACACATAACTGCCCAATTAACTGACACTTGAAAGCTCAACTAGCTTATGCATGAGTAACCAATTAATTTATACCATAATTAGTGCCGAGTCAGATCAACATAGCGCAAGTGTTATACTGGGCATCCATGGCAAGTTTAGGAACAGCCCTGTTCATGCTTTTTTTTCCCCCCTGCAGTTCATGGTTTTTTATTTTTCTACATTATTTTAAGAATGATGGTGCAAAGACAACTCTTCCTGGCACGTTACGTCCCTGCTTTAGAACTTGGAAACAAAAGAGATTCTTTGTTTGTTTGTTTTTGTTTTTTCAATGTGCTTTTTCTTTTATCTCTTTCTCAGAAGCAGCTTTACACCAGTTTTACAGATCCTTTTCTAGACACACCAACTTTCAGCATACAAAAAGTCTGCAATTCAAATTCTCAAAACTTATCCAACTTATAAAGAGCTGAAAGGGATCTTTTAGTAGGAAGCATTGAGCTGCTCAGAGCTGGAGTACCAATTCCACTATAGTTGCTAAATTAAAATTCAGGTTCATCTGCAGAGTTTAAAGCTTCCCTGAATCCTGAAGCTTTGGAGCTGTTTACAACTACCGAAGGCTGTCTGAAGCCTTTGGCTCTGGCTCCCATTTTTGCTGGTTCCAGCATTGTGGCCAGTGTTTAACTTTTTCAGAGGTTGGTCCTCACCAGCAGCAGTCTAAGCCGGGGATAGTTAATTCATTTTCAAATGTAATTCAGAGGCTTATTCATAGGCAGGACAAAAACAGCAATTCAGTTCAGGATGCATGTACTCAAGTTGTCTGGGGAAACAGCTGCTGAAAAAAGATATTTGCCATTATATCCTAGGGTTCACCAGGAGTCATCCTGCAGATAATAGAGAGCAGACTTCCAGTACTGCAGCCTCTCTGCACGGCCATTCCCTACCTCGATTTATCACAGCTCTCCAGATTGAAAATTCCTGAGTGTGCAGAGCCGTCTCATCCTAAGGAACAAATGGATTCAGATAGGTTTTGGTTTATCTGGCTATGGAAAATTAATTAGCAGTTTGGAATAGCTGCTATTGTTCTTTCTGTTCAGCTGAAGACCTTTCTTATAATGAGCTTCACAATGCACAACTTCTTCACTGACAACAGAAAGAAACTTGCTTCATCTGCAAGAAGGATCCTGCTTGCAGACTGGGGGAAGAGCTTGCTCTTAAACTACATGGGCCAATTAACTTCAAGAAGATGTATGTATGGGCTGAGGATCCGCGGTGGCCCTTTGAGTTGGGCCTGGGAGCTGTTTCTGGGCTCTAACTTCCAGAAGAAGGTCTTTGTACAGGGGTCTGCTAAGGAATCTGGTCTGTTCCTACTTCTACAGCTTTCCTGCAGAAAAGGGCCAACTGCTTCCTCTTGCTGTGCCCTTCATTTCCCACCCTTTCCCAGCTTTCTGTTTCAGACAACCAGAACAAGTTGGCATTCACATTATAGGAAATAGAGAACATGCAGCAAAATGGAAAAGCTCAGTGGATCCATGTTTCTGCTGACATATAGCCTGTCAATTTTTTTTTCTGCAAAAAGATCAAATATGTACATAGCCCCAAAATCACTCTTTGAACAGCTGTTAGCCGCTCAGAGCATGAAAAGAAAGAAAAGGAGAAATAAAGAAATAAATAAAAAGTCCATGATTAAACTCCAAACCCATTGTTGTCTGAAGTGGGACCTTAACATTTCTAGCTGTCAGAATCAGGATTCTACAGAATTCTGAAAGCAGAATAAAATACTGCTCTTTTAGCTAGTCAATACTGTTTAAACATTGCTCCTGAACTTGTCACCAAAATACACTTCCATGTCTCTCGCCGGAGCCTAAGGGGGATACAAGATCTGCAGACCTGACAGTAATATACATTTTCGAGAGACCTCCAAAGAATTATTTATGGCTATCACTTGCTTGTTGCTAAATGCTTGATTCTATCCCAGCCAGCACATTTAAAATACTGCGGTTTGACTGACCTATCTTTGAAACCACTTTTTTTTTTTTTTTTTTTTTCAACTTGTGCTGTCCAAGTATCTTACGGAGCTGTCAAGAAGCAGCACAGCCGGTTTGAGGAGGGGTGAACTGGGAAAGGAACCATCAAGAACCTTGAGTAAATGTTGGCTGCTTCGCATGAGCTGCTGACTGCAGAACAGCTGCGCTGTCCTGATATCACTTACTGGTGAAGGTGGCTGGAGAAGGCATTTCTGCCTCCGAAAGAGAGAAAGAAATCTTGCTTTTGGCATTTTATTTTTCCATCTTGGGACAAAAGCTGTGCAAAAAGAGAGAGTGGCATGGAAATTGAGGAACAGGATTAGATGTGGTAGCCGCTTGCTGCAGCCAAACAGCCTCTGGTAATGCAAACCACTGGGGTAACCTGCTTCATCCTCTCCTGACCACCTCCTTAATGTGCTTTGTCTCAGAGAACCAAATTTCCTGACCTGAGCTAGAGAGGGATGGGACATTGGTGACTTCTACCAGCTTCTGCTGAGATTCACAGAAATAAATTATAATCATTTTTGGGGAGAAAATGCAAAGCAAATGCATAGACAGCATCTTCGTTATGGTAAACCAAGGGGTCCACTGGGCATTGCTTCTTAGAAATCTCATCCTTCTATACTCAACATGATTATCATGCTGTTCTCTGCGTTCCTCACTTATATTTTCTCTGGTTCCAGAGCTTGCTTCTGTTTGATGTATTTTATCTCAGACGTATCTTTGATGTATTTTAGAAGCAAACAGAACTATAGAAGCAGCCAGAGGAAAACTAGGATTGGGCAAACCCCGGGGAACTTGGATATGTTTAATAATGGCTCAAATTATTTATTTTGGGTTCAAAAATAAGATTGAGTTCGTACACCTTTCCCCTGTAATTTAAACTAGGATTTTTTTTCCCAAAGAAAATTTATTTTTTTTCCTTTTGCCATTGAAGAAGCAAGTTATCCTAGCTAAAATGAGGTTTGTAAGCTGACGCTAAAGGTGATTTCTCTGTAAAATACAGACTTACTTTTTTTTCTTTTCCTCTCTGTGTTAAGCCTTGCTGATACATTCTCCTTGGATTTTTTCCATTCTATTTTCTTCTTTTTTCCTTCCCCTCTCCATTCTCCCTCCCTTCATACACAGCAAGCAATGTGCAAACTCACTAATGAACACAAGTAAAGTTCTCACTCAAGGAGGCTTGACTGGGGTTGTGGTTATCTGAAAGGAATTTGTCCTTCTCTCCTCATTTTCATGACTATACATTTTCTTTACTGTCAGGAGAAATGGCAGGACATAATCACTTTTGCAAACATACTTTCAGGGTAAAAATAAGGTATTTTTTTTTCCCCCCTGTTCTTACTCTGAGCATTTACTCTGGTAATCTTGGCAGTGATCTATTGAGGCAGTTTCAGAGTGATTAGGGCTCCCCTTTGGTAATTTATGTACTAGACAAGTTAGAAAAATATAATCTCAGCAGAAAAAAAAAAAAAAAAAAAAAAAAAAAAAAAAAAAAAAAGGAAAAAAAGAGCCAGGGCAGCAATGGTCAGACTGGAGAGAAACCCCTTTCTGTACCAGGGTACCTAGGGACTCACAAGATCCAGCCCATGCAAGAAGACCCTGCACCATCTGCGCACCCAGCCCCATTTGCTACCGCACTGACTATTCTGGCACCAGAGAGGAGAGGGAGACAGCCCAGCCCTCCTCTCCTCTCCATGCAACAAAGCAAGAGACGGCTAAAAGACAAATTATATACCAAAGAACATAACTCCTATCTGATCACTGCAGGCAACACTGAAACAGAGCATCTGATGTAGCCATAAATCCAGCACAGTTGCATCGTTTTCTGGCAGATACCCTCTGCGCATCCCAATGCTACAGACATGTACAGTCATCTGGAGATGAGTGAAAAGTTGCTTGTCTTCTAGCAGCTAAAATACCCAAGCCAAAATCTGTGCCCAAGGACACCTATGCAAGTTGAGACGGATTACCTGAAGGTTTGAAGTGAAAGCACATTAGTTAAACTGCATTAAACTCCTGCGAAGATGCTCTTATTCAAGGCACCTTTTCTGCCTCCTGTAATCAGTCTGGATGATATATTAAGAAGCATTGCTACTAATTAGTTTTAAAATTATGTGATCAGGAAATCAAAGCCAATTCATGTTCTTAGCTGTGAAGATATTCATCTGAATTTAATTAATTTATTTATTTTGAAGCCTTCATTTATTCCTATTTCAGTGCTACTGCTTCGAAGCTGATCTCCGCCTCTGAAGCGAGATGCATCCAAACGATTTCATGGTGCTTCTTCACTTCAGTTACTGGAACAAGTCTAAGGAGAAGGGAGAAGAAAATAGAGAGGCAAAAGCTGTGTTAAGCAGCAGACAGTCAAAGGAGCGACCTGTCCAAAGATAATTGGAAATATCTGAATGTGACAAAGTGTCCACAGAAATTATTCACTGGATCAGATATATTCATTCGGAAATAGTATGTTTTTTGGAGGAACTGTTTTTATTTGAGTGCTCATGTACTTTATGGGAAAAGTTGGTGCCCTGGCACAAGTTCTAAGTGAAAGCAGGTGTTGTGCAAATTCCTGATAGTTGTTCCACTAATGCACCATGACTGTGAGCAGCAGAAGCCCCATTTACTCCACTCCAGGACTCTCCTGGATGTATTTCCATCCAAATCTCTAACACTTCTGCCCACTGCAGATGTGGGAACTCTCCAGGTCTATTAGACTGCAGAACAGCTGAATACAGCAATGCTAGGCTGCAAAGTTAGTCCCTCTGTTTTCCCATATCATCCAGAACAGAGAAAAAGCAGGTGTGGAGACAGATACTGAAATCATACCTCTGTTATACTGTAGTGCATAAAAAATAGGTTACTGCTGATTGCCCCTGGAAGTTTTTCTAGTACCCTAGATAGATTGTCTTCTTTCCTGAGGCTATTTTAGTTGTATCAGAAGACTCAACAATATTGTGATAAATGGCCATGCATAATTTTGTCAGTGCAGGCAGACTTTCAGCTTAACGTAGAAGATACTCACGGTTACCTTCTAAGTATTTAACCATGTGTGGGAGAACCTTCTACACTCGTGAAAGAGCAGAGCTAATGGATAACAGGGACAACTCCAGGAACGTAAGAGCACAAGCCCTGTCAACTTGGTGACATTTTAGATTCTGTCTTTTGACAACATCATCTTCTAAAGCATCTCAAGAAAATATGCACAGTAAAGATGAAGATGTCCTTAGATCTGTCCCAGATAGCCCTTATCCTGCTATCTGTCCTTGGCACTTTAAGAAGGTGCCAAATATGTACCTCTCAAAAAGGTTTTAAAAAACAAGCAGGATGAATAGTGGAAAATTGCAGTGACTATTTTCCTTGAATATTTAAATGAATTCAGTCCAGCTATATTCACATGCTCTCATCTGTTAGCTCTCTGCAAACACTCTAACAATTGAGTTTTACTGGCAGGAATGTTTGTAGAGAGCTAATTTCAGAGACGAATGCATGTTTGCAAATACCCAGTCTGAAGTGTGCTTATACATGTATCTGTCATGGAAATACTTGCATAGTCATCCAAATGAAGAAACAGGAAAATTCATGGGAATGTGACTTATCTGTCCAGCCATAACTAATGAGCCTGAGGCTCCATATTAGTAATGGACTTTAATATCATATAGAAGTTGGGTCCAAACACTTCCTGCAAGTGAATAACTCTAACAGTTAAAGTTATTGCAATAGTTAAAGCTGCTGTAACAGACCTAAAAGAGGGTGGGGGAGACAACCAATATATTGAGTGAAAGAGATTTTCAATATTTATTTGTAAGAGAGATTGAAATTGGAAATTTGTGAAAGGTTCTTGTTCTGATGGTGTTTGCGTTGTTGTAGTGTAAAGCAAAACTATCCTAAAAAATTGTATTTATTGAGCATGAATTGATCCATCCTTCTAGTTAACTGAGATGAGGAACAGAGATATGAAACGGTTGAACTCTCTTTCCAAGGGAGGTGCTCAGTGTGATAGCCTAGGCTCTGGGGGCCAACGTAAAATAAACTGTTGGGTTTGATGTTCCCATTCCTTTATTTTAAAAAATGATCAAGGAAGCCAAATGAAAGCAGGAGTAAAAGAGATATTCCTTAATATACTGTAGGGCAAAAAATGAGAGGGAACTTCATGAGATTTTAATAGGCTGCAAGGGATTACACAAATTCATGAAAAAATGAATACAGAAATATCTGTTAAACACAATAGTCTGAGTGCCAGAATTAGAAAGTTCCCAGCCTTCTAAGTGCCAGGAGCTGCCCCACAAGCAAAGCGAAGGATCTCCCTGTCTCCTTGCCTTGTGTTCTTGCTGCAGCCTTTCCTGCTGGCTGCCAGGGACATGGGCTGAACAGTTCAGGAGACTCTGTTCTCCTCAGCACAGCTGTTGCCATGCTTGTATATAAGGGATTTAAACACTACTCTTGAATAAAACAAACTGCAGTGCCCAACTAAATACCTTGTTTAGTCAATAAATCAGTATTTAAGGTAATCTTTTTACTCAGAGCACCAATCTTAAGGCTACTTGAATACTTTTTCTTTCATGTCAGAATGAACTTTTGTTAGAAATTCTCCTTTAATGAAATGGGAAATTTGTGTGCAATGGTGCTGATTTCAACAACACTTTCCTGAGCAAAAATTAAGAACTGAAAAAATGTTGACAATGTCAAAATATTCCATTTGGATTTTTCGGATCATTTTGATTTTTTTGGTTGGAAATGGCATTTCATTCTACAAATATATTGCGTATTGTCAGTCAGGGGATAACTATAACACTAAATTTAAATAAAAAAAATGACAGTTTAATTTTGATGGCGATGGAATATTTTGATAGCACCACAGCAATATATATTCCTGATTGCAGGCAAATTGCTAAATTTACTTTTCCCTCAGCTTCAGCCAGCATGTGGCCCATGTGGCTCCTTGCTCCTTTCACACAGCGTCAGATAATCCTTCCTAGCAGGATGCTTTAATCATTTCCTCAGTTTTTGGTGCTGGATAAGGAATATTTCTACTAATAATTCTGAGGCAGCACCCTCCTTTGCACCGAAGGCCTGCTGAGATTGCACAGTGCTACTTGGAGATGCTCAACCTAGTTCAGGTGAACCAGCTCACTTGCCAGCCAGAGGAAGCCAGGTCACGGGGCAATCTGTAATTAATTTTGTAAATTATTTGAGGTCTTTCTTTACTCACTACTACTTTAATGTATATAAATCAATCTCAGGAGTATACATGGGAACATCCTGATTGTAGGAGGCAGGGTTGAATTAAGGATGAATACAAGGAAGCCTTTCCAGTTCTTTCTGACTCAATTACCCTTCAAATTCTTGATGTTTTTCTCCAAAGACAGAATTTCGAACAAACCCATGTTTGTTGTCAAAAATGTTGGAGAATTCCAACAGTGCAGAAGCAAGCACATGTGCATGTGTGTATGTGAGTAAATGGGAGAACGTACAGAATTTGCCAGATTCAGCAATCTCTAGTATTAACCATGTCGAATTGGAAACATTTCATTCATGTTTGATCTTAATAGCTTTTTGAAAGTGGCAGCCCAAATGCCTCCTGTCAGAGCACGGGCTTTACAGTCCAGGATTGAGCAGGATAAATCTATGTCTTAGCTGCCTTTGATTTTTAATATCTTTGACTTAATAGCAGCAGCCCCATCCACCCACTTTCTTGTTCCTCTCTAGCCCTTCAGTGTTCCTCTTGAGTCTCAGCAACTTAAGAAAAATGGAAGTCACAAAGAAGAGGGGATGGAGAATGCACATTTTTAATTAAAAAGTGTTCATAAGCATTTTAAATTTCCATTTTTAAAAAACATTAAGTCCCAGAGCTATAATTCTAGGATCAGCCTAGTCAGGGAAATGCGAAGTCTTGAACATTAAAATATTCTCTCTCCATTTGCTTCCTTCTAATCATACTCAAATATTCTCCATTCTCCAGGGTTGTCCATCTGTAAAAAGAATTATTCAGCCTCCCTGTGGAAACTTATTATTTTGAAACTTTTGATTCAACTGCTCATCTGTTTTCTTAGATGCTATTACATGTAGCTCAGCTGGATCCATCACGGTTTTGTAACTGATGGTATGCATCCGACTGCAGCATCTTCCAACTGGGATTAGAAGTTTAGGTTCAGCTTATCCATCCTTAGAGACTTTCTTTTTCTTGTTCCAAGATGCATCAGGAATGATTTGAAAAACAAATACAAAACAGCAGCTACAACCATCAAATCTCTCTGAAATGAGACACTTTGATCCGAGTGCCTAGACTGTTAAGAAGGTGATCGTCGAAAACAAAAGGCATAAAAGAAATCTTTGTGAAATATAATGTCTGCTTTCCAAATATGACAAAAGGGGAGAAAACTCATCTTTCAGCTACTAGCAAGGACAGCCTCACTTCTACGGTAGTACTACTTGTTCTAGGGACTTCTGTAATGCTTTAAACCACATGTTGGTAGGGAAAGTGTGATTAAGTAGCTAACCCACATTTTACTAAATCTTGATTGTAACCCAAGCTCATTACTGAGATCCCATGCCTCTGGTAGGCCATAATTTTTCATTTTTTCAATGCACTATCAATACATTGGCACAAACTTGCCTATTTAGAGCAGATAAATATGCCTTTTTCTAAGAAACTCACATGCTGCATATTAAAATGGTGTACCTCAGCAGCATTTGATCTCTCCTCAGACAGTCACCCTAAGATATCCTCTTATTTTATTGAGTGAGCCATTTAAGCCATTTTATTGTGCTACCAGTCAATAGCTGTGGTTACAAATTTTTGATGGGGCTTGTAACAGCAGCCATCCCAAATTACTATGCTGGTACTGGAAAAGGAAAACCTGAATTTGTGAATTTCATAGGAGAAGCCAATTTCAGAACTTGTAGCTGGTAGGATAGAATTAGTTTCTGAGAAACGGGAAAATAAATTCTGAGCCTTTCTTCAGAGTATGAAGACTGATTATTTTACTGGGCTTAATATTATTTTATCCAAGCAGTGGTGTGATGAATGAGGAATGCACTGCTCCAGCCTCTGCCCTTTCATTCCAAATTTCTTAGTATGTTTGACAAGAATAAAGACTGGTGCTTAGAAAGGATATTAGTTGTAGTACATACTAATATTCAGTCTTTACTTCCTAAAATAAACACCCCAGAGCCTGCAGCATGAGAGTAGGAATGGCTTTCATGAAACACACATGGATGCCTTAAAGCAGGATAAAAAAGGAAGTTGCTGACAGCAATAGAAAATGCAATAGAATTCAATTTCATACATCTCCTTTCATATTCCAAGTATCCTAAATAGCTTTAAAAAGTAGGGAGTTAGAAATAGGTATCACTGGCATAACAACTCCATAGTGGTGCGTCCAGGTTGTCCAAGTTCTGTAGCTAGTATTCATGCTATCAATAACTCATACTTTTTAGACATTAAGGGTTGGATTTAGTCTAGTTTTCCACCAGCCACCATCCAGGCACAGGATCTCTCAGGAGAAAGTTCAAGCCACAAAAGATAAATGCACTGAATAAAGAAATCGCATTTTCCACAGTGAATATGATCCAAAGAGTAACAGCAAGTGTTGCTAAATGAATGAGTCTCACATTTTTATATTTGAATCAATTCATCGCTTTTAGAAACAAACGAGATCTGTGAGGATAATTGGAACTGAAAGACGACTTGTGTTTTATGAGCAGTCTGCCCCCATGGAAGCGGTTACCGCACTGATCCATAATGGACTTCTTATTTCAAGAGGTAATGGAGATACTCTGTTAGCTTTCATCTCTGTGAATAATAATTCTAAATTTAGTCTTGACTGTGTGAAGGCTTGTGGAGTTAATAAATTGCTTGTCAAACCTCTTGTGAAAATGAAAGGCAGATGGAAAAGGGGTAAGGACTAAACTTGGCATGTGTTTGGTGCGGGGCACCAGCAGCCCTGATAAAGAGCCCTTGCCTTTGTTTTGTAGCACATAAACACGGCCTCCAATTTCCTGTGCTGCAACAAGTACATTCAAGCGGTGCTGTGCCGGGCCTGGCCAGGGTGGGATACACATGAATGTCCTTGTTAGGTTCAAGCAATTCATGGCTCATCAGCCTGTGGTTGCCTTCAACTCCTTCAGCAGCTCTGACTGAAGCAATCTCTCTAGGATACAAAGCAGAGAGGTCTTTGCTGAAAAACAGATGCTGCAGCAGTCCTGCCTTTCTGCTTTGAGCTGTGCTTAATGATACATCAAGTTTGTGTCATCATCCACACCGTGTCAATTTACTTCCCGCAGGGTGTAAATTCTCTTCCCTGGAGATGGACGGCTGTAGGTTTTGCTCTGTAAACAAGAGCCATGTGCAGGTTGCTCTCTCTCCCTGTCTAGGAGCTTAGGCGTTTGGACACACTTCTTGCTCTCCCCATAGCCTGCAGTAATTGCCCCTTGGCTTCTCCAAGGATGATCTTGTTGACATATGGTCATGCACAAAACTGCCAAGTAAGCAGAAAGGCAAAAATTCATGGCATTTTCTCCATGAACAGAAAGAATTTGTAAATAGGCACTATTAGATTAAATACTGATTAAAATCTAACTCACTGATTAAAATCTAAATGAAATGAAGAATAAGGGTCTGCCAACCTTCTTGTGCTTCAAGGAGCTGTGTGAAGTGGAAAGGTTCATGTTTATGGGTGCATCTCCTGCAGAGCCCTGTTCCCAGCTTGGATATATCCACAACACGATCACACATGGAGCAGAGGCCAGGACAATATCTGCCGGCTCTCTGCAATGCTAAGGAGGGAACCAGCCAGGGCCTGCTGGCTTTATTGGTGGGCTCTCCTGCAAGGTCCTGCCAGCAGAAGTAGTGATAAAGGTGGCCATGATCCCGAGTGAGGGAGCCAGAGCCATCCTGGAGCCATGAGAAGGGACAGAGAAAGAGAATGGAGGGAACAGGGCATGAAGGTGATTGCCACTGCTCTCAGTTATATCTAAAGACTGAAACTGCTTGCTAAGGCAGCAGAAGACTTCCGAGGATCCTCTTCCATGGATCACTTGTTACTCCCCCGATTAGTTCTTCTGCCAGTCCAGCTTCCTTGTATTTTCAATCCTCACCACAATGCTGAGATGAGTGGCAAGCTGGGAACAGCACTGAAGGTGTGTTTGTCCCCTTAATTTATGTAAAACTGAATTACTGCTTTTCTGAAACATAGTAAGGGAGCTAAAACAGCAAAAGGTGAGAAATGAATTGAGGGCACTCCCTGCCTTTTCCAGTCTCTTGCACCGAAGAGCTGGAATACACTACCCAGCACACCTAAAATATCTCTCAGTCCCACACAGATTAATTTTAGGTTGGTCGGCTCATTGCTTTTACACCTTATGTGCAGGTGTAAAACTTGATCTGAAGTGCTTAAATTTAAACACTCTCTGTGTTGCCAGCTTCTTTAGGAGTGCTGATAGGCACACAAGGTTGTCAACAAATAGTCACATTACTCTTATTTCCAATCCAAACACAGCATCCTTTCTGATTCCCTCCTCTTAACCAATTCAAACAAAAACCTTAAACGTTATATTTTGAAAATGGCAGGCTGCCAATATTGTGGGGGGATTTGATTTCTGTTTCACACTCCAAAAGGGAATTCCTGAGATGCTTGAAAGGAAGATGTACAAAAAACCCAGAGGTGTAGGGTGGGGCATATCAAGTTGTCTGGAGGACAATGATTTTATTGCATGGCAACTCTGGCTTTTTGTTTGTTTGTTTTAGATCTAGAACTGAGCATAAAAGCCAAACTGAAAGGGAGTATGTTTTGTCTGTAGGACACGTGCTGGCTGCTCCAGATGAACGAAGGACGTATCAATACAGATAACTCTAAACTAGCAACCCCTAATATCCTTAATTGCAGACCAGAGCTCGAGCCACAATCCCTACTTGAAAAGTCCTCTCCTTCACCTTCTGCAGACACTGATGCACAAAAGAAAAGTCCTAAAATCCTCTCTGAGATAGGTCCTCTAAATACGAATCCCTCCCTTTAAAGGTTAAGCGCAGGCCATCATTCAGCTGTATCTCCAGGAAGGTGCTACCAGCCGGGCCGTAAATGCAGCTGGGGGCTACGGTGTGCCCTGCTTAAAAGCAGAGTGTGCCTGGCTCCATCAGGTTTTTGCAGGCACTGGCAGTATGTCTATAGCTTAAATTTTGGAATGTCTAGAGTAAAAAGAGCTCCAGTAGCTGCACAGAAGCAGCAGGGATAAATGCAACCTCCCTCCAGCGTGCTGTGCACAAAGGAGAGTGGACTTTATTTCATGAATTAATTTTCCATTGTCTTTCCCTCCCCACCCTGGCTACCATGACTGCTAATACCTCTGAATATTAAACATGGAATTGGTGCCCATTTGTGTCCTTCTCTGTGGTGCCCAAAGTATGTTTGGACTCTGGCCAACAGAAGCGCCAATTCAACGGACAAGGGGCATTGCCTTGAGTGTGCATTTGCAAGTGCGTGTTAATGCAAATACAGGTCCCAGTGAACCTCTTTTCCTCTCCATAAACAGGCTCAGCCCTGCAATCTGAAATCCAAAATGCAGTGAATTTGAACAAAACAAAGGGTTTCTTTAATTGAAAGATGCAGCTTGCTTTTTTTTTTCGTTATTCTATTCCTTCAACAGTGTGTGATGCTAAATGGCTCTAAACAGCTATTTAGCCACCCACAGAGAGAAACCAGCTTTACAAATTTTCTTGTTTCATACTTTGCTATGTGTGCTCCCCAGAGTATTGGCATTTTGTTTGTTTTCCTGCTTAAAGAAATGGATGGATCCAATTTACAACCCCAACAAAAAAGAATAGAAGTTAATTCTCCGCACACTCCCTTTTCTTTACAGTCTGATTTGCTGGAGATTAAAAAAAAGAGATCAATTTGAGCCAAGAGATACAATGTATAGAGGCAAATACCAGAGAAGCCCCTTTATTGCAAGGGTAATCCTGGCAAGGATGATACATATCTTGTGAGTAAAGGAAAAGAAACAAGAATGACAGGCACGATGAAAGGTCTGAGCGATACAACACTGAAGAAAGACTGAGTGGGTTTTAGCCTTAAGAAGAGAAGACAGAGAGACATGTCAAAACAGTATTTGTGCTTTAAAAAGGCAGGGAACAATCCCCTTGCCATACCCACGCTAGATGGGACTATAAGTGATGAGTTTACCCTGTAGAAAGGCAGATTTAAGACAGCAATTAGGGAAAAAGAAATTGCAGTGGTGAGAATGGCAATGACAGAAACCCGGAGACCATCTGGAGGGCAGAGACACTCTGGCAAAGGCAGGGAAGCCGCATTGCGGCCAACCTGCCACGTACAGGAGTGATCCCATGAAGGGTAGGGACAAGCTCCTGTCATCGGCATCCAACACTGCTTTGCTAGGAATCTTCTGCTGAAAGGATTCATTTCTTGATAGTCATGGTAAAGAGGTACTTGAGAGCCTTCCTGTGCTCAGTAGATATAGCTTCACTTTCCTCATAGATTACTTCATCTTTCTCTCCCTGTGCCCAGACACTTTCTGTCCCTGCTATTCATCATCCAGAATTAAAAATTCAAGGGTTGTTTTTTGATTATCCTATTACCATGGTGACCAGGATGACTTTCATGCCCATCTGCGTATGGCAAGATGTTACAAACCTTAACTTCAGTGCAAACTAGGAGAATAGTTATCTGTGATTTTCTCCTTGTAATTTAGGACCATCCCTAGGCTGGAGCTGCTGCACAACGCAGCTATCTATTAAGCTGCAGGTTTATAGGGAGCCTGCAGAGCCAGGAGCTGCATGCATGTCTTTTGTTTACCAGATGGAGAGCAAGATCTCAGTTAAAGCCAGTGTGTCATAAAAACCAAAATAGTGCTGTCCCAGAGGATGAAAATATTCTTGTATTTAGGGTCCTGCAAAAGAGAATATGCCCTCATATAAGGAAGCATGCAGACCCAAATGGGACTAAGAGTTTTGTTAAAGTACAGCAGAAATGGAAAAAAAATGAAAAAGAGATGACAAAAATATATATAAAAAAAAAGAAAAAAGAGATGACAAAAATATATATAAAAAAAAAAGAAAAAGAGTGAGAATTGTCCTAATACAGGACAACTGAGATGGGCAGGAGATGGGTAGGACTTGGGAAGCAGCCTCTGAGCAGAGCTTAGAGCAAAGGCTTTAAGATCTGGCTATCTCAGTTTCATTATTGTTAATGGAATCTCCCATGTCCAAATGAAAGACTTATTCAAGTCTTACTTAAATATGCCTCAAGTCATTCTAGTGTATTTAAGTCTTAATTAATCTTCCTTAACTCTTTTTGTCACTTCCTTTGAAAGGAAGATGAGTTTAATTAAAGGAACTGTCAACTTTATTTTAGTCTTAGGAATTTTTCTTGGTAGCTTTGTAAAGATCTGGTCATTACTGCAGTCTAAGATCTAATAGATTGAATGTTCCCCTATCTTAAGGACATATCAGCCCATCACTTGAAATACTTCCCTTGTTCTTAACTACAACATTTGGACTGATTTCAAGGCTTTGTTATGATGAGAAATACTAAAGTTTTAATTAAAGCTGCGTTCAGCTTTAATTAAAAGAAAGATCTTTTATTTCACATGTGTTATTTTTTATCCTTCCAGACTAGGCCATAGAGAATAGATATTCATTTCAAAAGGACATGACATGGATAACAGGCAGCTCCAAAGGACCAGAATGGCTGTTTTTTTTACATCATCTGCACAGGGGAACACAAGGCAGCACCCTCCTTCTCCAGGATACTTCTATAGCAATAACTGAGTTTTATACTCTATGGACCACAGGCAAACTGCATCCAACCAACTATCTGTGGGAATGATTAAGCAATGTGAAAGTAGCCTGTAGGTATGTAATAATCCATGCTCAAAAAGGGGCATGGAGCTGGACAAGGAAGTGCACTGCTGCCCTGCACCTGCCACTTGAGTTTTGCTGCTGTGTGAGGTGCTGGTGTCCAGATCTTGTCTCCACAAGGAAGTCTTTCACACCAGGAAACTTCCTGGATGGCTGTGGGAATCTGAAGTTGTGGTTTCACCCATACTTTGTGGAAGACTGTGCGGTGATGTCTGCCAACTTCTCTTGCCACGCAAAATGCAAAGGGCAAAAGTGCATTACAGAGGAAAGGATACACTGTTTTGCAGCCAATTACCTACCTGTCTGAACAAGATGTCTGTTCAAGAGATGCACCTGGGGAAAAAAAAAAAAATCTTCTCATAGTTGCAACTTTTTTGGCCCACTTGCAAGAGGGAAAACCAGCAGGGAGAAGAACTGGGTGAAAAAGCCCCTGAGACCTGCATAAAAAGCATGGATTAAAGGTGCTCAGTGCCACCAGTGATCTGACCTGAAACTTCCTTCCACCACCCCCATCCAAAGACAGGAAAGTTCCTACACTCGCAGTCCCAGATCCTTTGGGTCCTGCTCCAGCAGTAAATGGGGACTAAGTTTCTCACTTTGTCCCTTTGGCTCCTGTGGGCTAATTTCTTCCTCCCTCAGCTGGATACATTTGCCATTTCCAGCTGAAGCCAAGCAAATTCCAGTCCTCTCTTGTTTACTTTTGATTGCTTTGTCCTTAATGTAGCATACAAGGATTTTATGTGCTTCTGTTTCATCAATGTAATTCTTTTGTTGCTATGGCAATCAGCTTCAATTTTCTTTCGTTCTGGCAATTGTATTTTTATAGTCTCCTGCTCTCAAAGAGATAAGCTGCCTTGTACATCACACAGACACTAAGTATTGCCTCTGTATAGACATAGCCAACCTTTGCTTTAAGACTATGTTGCTGTTATTTGCAACAGTAGTTTACTGTTGCTGATGTCATTTTTATTCTTTCCTATGGGCTCTGTTTCAAATAAGCTGCTTGCTCAGATTTACTCATCTGCTGAGGAAATGCAGCAGTGTAAGAAGCGTACTCCTGCTGGCACTTGGAGGCTATGGAGAGTATACATTTAAAATGTGTGCTTGATATTAGAGAGGAACACACTGTTTCCAGCAGAGCAAGAATCACCTCAAACTCTCTGCCGCCTTTCCGAAACTATACTGAAAAGGATGGCAGAAAGAATTAAATGGACAGGAAAACAATTCCTCAAATTCACCATTGAATCTGAGAGTTGTATTTTCCAAAATATCACAGGAAAATATTTTTTTGGCACTTCATCACCTTGTGTCACAGAAAGAAACTCATTGCAAAGGACAGAGATTCACCTTCGAGTGGCTTCTCCATCGCCCGAGTGCAGCTTGCAGGCAGGCTGAGATTTGTGCAGGGCAAACCGTACCATGGGAGGAAGAGAGTCCCCAGGACGGACGAGCCCAGCACCACTGCTGCTCCTGGTGTCCCTCTGAAGCGCTGGATTACCTGCTCTCATTACATTTGACATCAGAGAAAATATCCAGATTTTAGAATGTTTTTTTTTAAACATTATCTGAATGTTTCTACACTTCTAACACCAGTCTTCCTTACTTAGTAATTGACAAAGACAAGGAAAAGATAAACAGAGAGTAACAAATAAGGAACTCATAAATAAGGAAATATCGGTAACCATAAAAAGCCCAGGATTTCACACTACCATGAAATAATCTCAAAAGCTCTGAGCATGATCATGTCCTCTATGTATAAACATACGCATGCCAAGAGCCCCTTCCAATTTGAGGGAGAAAGTGTGGTAAACCAAGGCACAGAGAGATTAAATGACTTGCCCAAGGTCGTAGAGGAAGAATGTTGCATGAATAGAAGTTAAACTGAAATCTCCAAGTCCCTAATGTCCTGAGTCAAATATACAAATGGATAATCAGCACATTTTGCAACCTGCTGATGTATTTGAAAATCTGTGCCTATTTTTTTATTCCCTTAGAAAGCTTATGCCATTCATTGTTAAGCTCTGGAAATGCTCCATACTAAAGCTATCAAGTCTGTCATCTCTTCAACATGGTAAAACCAGCCTCCTCACTATCCTCTCCATCAGGCACAGGGTGGGATGGGAGACAGAATGAACAGGGAGTCATTCTGCCAACATGCTGAACTACATATTACGTTTGTTAGGCCATATGGCATTCTGAAATGTCCCTAATGAACATTAGGCAGAACTTAAAATTGGATAACATATTAAGGATGAGAATCTTTGTAATCATACCCACTTGTGTCTGTGGCTCCCCGGTGGCATGCTAAGGCTCTTCCCTGCTGACAGCTGTGCCTTCTGCATGCATACAGAACACTGAAAAATTCATAGCATGATAGAGTGGACATGGGAATCAATGTTTGCTGGATTGGTCTCATTCTCAGCAACCTAGAATGACAGGGTTTTATTATTTGATAAGCTGCAGTCATATTATGCAAGACGACGGCAGTTTATTGGAGTGAGATCCATTATAAATGACATGGAAGAATTTTTTTCCCTACAAAAAATCTTGCAACCCAAATGCAGGGAATAAATCATGCAATCCCTGGGGAGGCGATTTGCCTCAAACAATCAGGCTCCCTTGGACTGCCGGTCAGAAATGGTTAGCATATGGGTAGCACTGTTGTGTGCCCGCTCCAGCAGGAATATTCCCCGTTGTTTGGGGAGAAAGGGGCTGCACCAGGTGGCAATTAATTAGAAACGGAGTGCTGAGAAGCTGATTGAAGATCTGATGACTGGATGATATTTTATTGATTTGACTGATTTAGTGTTTTCTTTTTTTAAAAAATATGTTTTTGTGCTTTTCAAAGTAGCTGCATTCTTCAACATTCTTCCACTTTCTCAGAAAGGACCTGAACTGACATTAATAGCCCTCACAGCTGGAGGCTTCTCCAACTGTGTTTCAAATTCCAATCCAAGACAGGGATTTGAACCCAGTATTTCTGTACTTCAAGTGGACTTATGCAGTTGCTAATCTCTTCCAACAATGTTGGAACAGTGTTCATCTCACTGCTCAATGTCTCACACATCAGATCTACACAGGACACCTCTGCTTGAAAGCCCTCACATAGTAAAACTCTAGGTTAGATAGTTGTAGAATTTAAAAAGGACTTCGTGCATTCATAGCCTGTGGTGGCAATTTAGGTGATGAGGGAGTCCTGAATGCATCCCAAATGGAGATGGAGAATCACAGCTCCATGACCATGAATGCACATGATGTGAGAGTACATCTTGCAATGATTGAAATTCTTGGGAAAGGTTGATCTTTCTCCTTTTTAGAAATCCACGTCCGTTGCTAATCGCTTCTAATTTCCTCCTCTCAGAATTGAGCAAATGAGACTGACCACCATTTCCGTGATGTCCGTCTTCATTCTATTGATTTAATCATAAGTGGCTGAGCTTCCATCTGTTCAAACTGGATAATGACAGAAGTCTGTGATATAAACTCCCTTCCTACTCGTCCCCCCACCCCCAAAAAATATCCCTATAAATGGCTCAGTGCTTTAGAAGAGGAGACATTTCTCTTCATAAGTAGTTATTTTTGTTTTAACGTAAACTAATGGAAAAACTAGGAAGACTCACTAATCTCTAGCATATGCTTGCCAGTGTTGGGATTAAGTATTAACTCATTGCCCTGAACTGCAGGTAAATCATTATTTTTGAGTCTCAGTAGTTCATTAAAAGATTGCTTTTTATTTATTTATTTATTTTTTTAATCTATTGTTCCTTTCCAAAGTAGGAATTGTCAGTTTTGGAATACTTCATCTCCCTGACAAAGAAACAAAGTTACTAATGAATAAAAAAGAGTTTTCTCTACAGTGCAATTATATTACCCAGAATGTGGTTCCAAATGCAAACACCATTATTCCTCTGCTACGATTTACTGCCAGGTTGTTTACTTTGTTTTGTTTTACTTCAGGTGGTTTAGGACACTTTTGTAGTGATAATTACTCAGTGTCATGTTAAGCTTTCATCCAATCATGTTTGTAGGGTTTTAAGCTTGGTTTATCATCCTAGTTATTGCACTACATTGATCCATGCAAGCCAAGTACACTGTTACAATATTGCTGTCTCTCAATTCCCTGAAGTCTCACATTTTAAAACCATTTGCTCTGGCCTCTGGGAAGTAATGGATTTGTAATAGTCTGAGTACAAACGCACACAATCATTTAATAAGTGAATAACTATAAGGACAGCTCATTCAGTCGGTGGTTGTTGGAGGTATATCCCTGGCTTGATATCCAGGAGTAGACTAAAGGCGGAGAAAGAGCTGCAGCCACAGTTTATGCAGTAAACATTTGCCTTTTCTCCAACTGTGAATTCTTGTCAAATGACTACAGCAACATTCTTTGCTATATGAAACTATTCCTCCCATTTTTAAAGCAAAACAAACATCATCTTTGATTGATTGATCGCGTGTGCAACCTTAATTGCCCCTGAGCTAGGCTGCTGCACTGAGGCTGTAGTATTGGTCCTTTTTCTTTCCACATTTCTTCTCTGGACAAGAACAACTTGGCAGAAGGTCTCTGCTTTGCTGCAGTCTCTCCCTTCTGTCTTAGCCATTTACAACCCTTTCAGGTGCCTCTCTGTGTCTAAATGAAGCAGCGAAATCAGGAGGCAAGTCAACTGAGGCAGCTGAGATCTCTAAAAGGGTATTTCAGCATCATGATACCCTGCTCACTTCACTACCATATAGGGGTACTGGGCTCCTTAGGTGCCTCATTCGGGAATTGCTTCAGGTTGAGTAGCGTAGACCGAGGGAGCTGAGAGTGATGGCACAATGCAGTTGTCCTGGTTCACCCAAAAAAGACAGGGTCACAGCTCCAGAAATCAGACATCCCTGGTCACCAAGGGACTTCTGAAAATACAGGCTGATCTAGGCCATTCAAGCAAGATGAACTCCTTTCCTTTCCCCTACAGTGTCTAAGAGACAGATCTGAGAGATTCTGCTCCATAATCAGGAGAATGTGGCAGAGGGGAAAAGAAATAAAATCCAGGGAATAAAATACAAATCTGTATATGGCACCAAGGAATCTGGGGGCAAGAGATAACTCTCATACATACTGAACAGCAGATGTTTGGCCATGCTTCAGTTTATGCTGGTGTGGAAATCTCATTCAAGGATTTAGGTTTGGCTGCAATGCTCAAGTCAAAGGAATGCTTTCCAGATTACTTCCTCACAAAGCCAGGAAAACATGAAGTTTAGCTGGTCTGAGAGATGGCCTTGGCCTTTGAAAACAGCAGCACCTGGATTCCGATCATGGCAAATTCAGTACTTCGGATCTTGCCCCAACCTAATTTCAATGTAGGTAACTCCATGACTCTTTTAAGATGTCTGAGTGGAAAAGGCACTAACAACCTGTGATGGGACAACCCCTAATATCATGGAATGTTAGTCTCATCCCATGAGAGAGAGAGAGGGGAAAAAAAAAAAAAAATCAAGTTTCAAATTCAAAATCTTAGAAATTTATATCATTTTAACCTCTGCATCTGTATGGCAGAGTGCCAGAATTTTCTCATTACAAGGCTTAATATCCAAAAGAAATGTCCCAAAGAGGATAAGAGGACAATTGTCAAAAAAATACCACAGAGAAGTTTTCAAGCTTGAATTTTGACTTTAAAAAGGCATGCTTTTTCCTTTACAATGTTTCCAGGCTCTGCCTGCTTTCCCCAACCTATTTTTTAACTTCTTCCACGTAGAATAGGCAAATGTCCAAACTGAATGTTTCCTCATTTAAATTTCCCCAGAGCAAAGGAATCAAGAGACTCTTTCTTGACAAGAAATCTAGTTCCCTGAGTAGTATCAATTCTCCTGTGTGTCTTGGTTTGAGATCCAACTGAAATATGTTAAGTGTAATAGCACTAAACTTCAAGGATGAGCTCTCAGTTGGCAGTGAGGCATTATGTTCCTTGCTTAATTCATTTGTAACATCAGTGCATCTGAAATAAGAACAAGAATGAAGCATAATTACTTATGGCAATATTTGGTTGAAACGAGAATCATTTGTGCTATATTTTTTTCTTTCTTTTGCAATAGAACTCGCACTGTGGTAGAAATGATAAAAGAAGGAAGGAAGCAAGATAAGTGGGGAAAAAAAGAGGACATGAGGGAAGAAAGGATTTTTTAATATATAATTTGTTTGAAATATTTTCCAGAGAAAAGTAGTGAAAAAAAATGCTTTATAGTAGTTCTTGAAAGAGCAGCAGCTGTATCAGATATCACATCTCTTAGAGATGACCAAGTGTTTTCTTCGCTGTCTCCTAATGAATTGAATTTTTCCTGTAATTGGCCAGCCAGTCTTCAACACTGCCAAGGTGTATATTAAAATGTAGGGGAAGCAGTGTTGCTAAGCTCCCTCAGGCTTTGATGACAGTTTTGTTTTTGAGCCACATACTCTGTGAAAAGCTTTAGATTTTTTTGTTTGTTTTTTTTTTTTTGTTGTTGTTTGTTTGTTTTTTTAAAAGTTTCATCATTAAAGGCTTTGTAATTCCTTCACTATAAACATCACGTTCCTGCATCGGTGATGACAGCAGAGGGGTAGCTCTTATAGCTCTTCAATGCAAAATGCTGTTGGACAAAGGGTCAGTCACAGAAGGGCAGTGGTTATGAGGAAATTCCTATTTTTGCATTTGGATTCCCCAGAAAAAGGAGGAATACAGGAATATTTGTTTAAGGCTTTGGGTTTCCATCAGATGAAATGAGCTGTGGAGCAGGCCCAGATGCAGCAACATTTTACAGGACTGAATCCCTGCTCTGGCACTTTTCTTGACCAACACTGTCCAAACGCTAACACAGGCCTCATAGCCCTATCATGACTTGTCTTCAGCTTTCTGGACTCATTTTACCATTTACTCAGCTACTTTTTCCCCAGCAAACAGATAATGCAAGTTGCATACTTCCATACATATCAATGTCCCCAAGTCCACATACAGTAAGAAATACCCTGCTAAAGGAGAGCTTGAAAATAACCCCAGTGCCAAATAAAATGCAACTGTTGAAGCCTTCTATCTTAAGCATCACTTACTATGCTGCTGGACCCTGTCCCTCATGAAGGGCATTGACCCAGAGGCAGTTGAATTTGGGGTGCAGCAACACATGTTAGGGGAAAAGTATTTTGCTGAGAGACAACTGGGAGAGAGTATTTTGCTGAGAGACAACTAGCACCTGGTACATACTACAGAGTGTCTCCCTGCTGCCAATCCTTTCATCTTGATCTTCCTTGTTTAGTAGTTGGAAAGAGAAAAATAGATTTTGTCATGGCAGCCAAAGCAAAGAGGGAATTTTGATCATCCAGAAAGGGGGATGTTGCCTGTGCAAGAGCTGTGCTTCCTCATCCCTTAACACTTATTTGCAGCTCCCTGGTATCCAATAATTATTGTCCTGGAACTTTTCCAAGAGCACTTTGCTGCATGTGAAATTCAGAAAGACATTCTGGACAGCATGGGCTCCTGACTGGATGAATATCACACTTCACATCTCAGCTTTGGCAGAAATTCTGAATGCTGAATTCATTTTTTCTATCAAATCCTCAGCAACACTGGATTGAGGTTTGCCATCCCATTGAACTTTCCTAGAGGCAAGCTTGTTTGCAATATGGAAGAAAAAAATTCAGGAAAGATGAAAGAAAAATATATGCATTTAAGCCCTGATTTCAGAAAGCTTACAGGAGGACTTAAACACTCTTATGGCCTCGTCCTGAATAAGAAACTTGTTCTTGAACCTTTTATGGTAACATTTGTACAGCTATTTTTCATCTTCATAACTGCAAGGCAAAGAAAGGAAGTTTAGGAAAAGGAAACACTGGGACACAGCATTTTATAGAGAAAATATAAATAAATTATATCATCCTGTACAATTAAAAACTGTTATTACTAAATAATAAATAAATACTAAATAATACATTATTTTTTAGAAAAGGTCAACAGCTGATTTCTGTAGGGAAGCCATGAATTAAACATCACGCAAAACAATTAAACTCTAGGAAATAGGATTTCTGATATGGTGGTCAACAATTAAAAATGAATGTGTTACTGCACCCCAGAGAAAAGCAGTAAGCTGGCGTGCTTTCGTGCTATGAGGGACAAACCTCCTGTGTCTCTCCAGCTGGAAAGTTCAGCAAAATAGAAAGCAAATACGCAGGAAGGGGCAGAGAGACTTACTCTCAGATGCTGCTACACAAAAGATGCCGTCCACAGTTGTTATTTCTGAAGGAGAGACGCCACTCCTCCCAGCAGCAACCTTCTCCATTCGCCACTTACTCACAAATACAATTCCTAACAGCACAGGCATCTTTACAAGCAAATCCTGATTCCAATCTACCAGCTGTGACAGGTTTGTCCAGAAAACACCTACTGGGAGTGTAACCAAACCACAGCTGCCCTTCATAGACAACATCTATAGCAGGAAGACTATGGTAATTACCATGGGGCAGGGTTAGCTGAACACCTGTAAGAGTTTGGGTATTTCCTTGCACCTGTCTCTGGGCAGAGTGTTCAAAACTCAGCAAAAGATGCTGCTCTAACCTAACCCTACAGTTTCTGAATTGAGGCTGGTTTGCATACAACTATCTCCTTTATTTTTTTTGTGCTATGCATCCCCAGAATGGTGCTTCAGCACCACATGTACAAAACCAAATAAAGTGCAACTGTTTAAGTCAAAGGAAAATAACTTCTGATCATTAATATTTTTTTCATTTTACTTCTGCTGTAAGCACCCTGGAGAGATGTTCTGTTCATGAATTCACTTTGGTGCCAACTGCCACCTGAACGTGTTGTCTGCTGCCTGCACCTCAGCAGTGCGAAGAGGCAGTGACGATTACTGGTTGCCTCCTCATGTCCATTGCTTGGGGAGTAGCGTGAATTGTTTGCCATGGCCAATGTGCATTTGAACAGATGGTAAATATCTCAGTTTCTGCCAACAAGAGTCAAGAGATGCCACTAAAATCCATTTAGAACAGGGGGAAAAAAAAAAAAAAGAAAAGAAAAGAAAAAAAAACTGGCTGAGAATTTACCTAGGTCTGTTGCAGGTGAAATCTGTCAGCTAATGAGTAGTTTCAAAGTGGTTTTACTGCATCGTTCATTAGAAAACTTATCTCTGCTTCCCATGCTGATAGGAAGAATCCCAGACGGGCAGTTTTCTTCACTGATAAATAGTTTCTAGTTATATCCTGAAAGGAGTTTGCTGTGTTTGTGGAGGCAAGCTGGAAAGAAACCGTGTATTTTCTATCTGTTTTATATCAGCAATGCACACTATTACAGAGATTATTTTGGACCTGGCAGAATTTTCCAGAGAAAAGCAATCAAGATGCAAAAGCTCTCAATGGCCTGGCTCACACAACTATTTCTTTCAGCTCAGGCAATCTCATTTCTTTTCTCTCACTACTCCTTCATGGAGCCTTCATGGTTACGGAATACAGACCAATAACAGTGCAGCTGAAGACAGGACCAATATCAGTTTAAGTTTCAGAGTATGAGTTTGATAGGGACAAACCAAAACCAAGAAGGTCTGCACTATTTTTGTTTCCTTGTTTGGTTTTCACTGCATCTTGGCAATGATAAAGACAGCACTGGAGATCCCATATTTAGTGTCTCTGAGTAATTATCCATGAAGAAAAGAAGTGAGCTTGGAGCACACCAGCTGCATCGCTCTGTGGTAATAACTTGTGTGAGTTCTTACCCATGGATAAATGCAAAACAACTTGTCTATTCATCCATATCCTCTACATGGCTCAGGTAGATTCCAGATTTTTATTCCAGCTTTCAGTATTCTACCTACCAGCACAGGCCTTATTTCTTGATGCACTAGATTTAAGAAAAGATGCTCCTTACTCTGTTGGGAGAATGTCTGACTGGATTTTGAGCCTGGACTGGAAGATTTTCATGCCCATTTTCAGGACTATATTTACTGTCTTGGCAGGGAGTAGGCATAATAATTTTTTTAATCATTTAGTATCCTATTTTCACCTAAAGTGAATCTAGCATCTCACGCAGTCATTCTGTGCACCTCATGGCCAAGTTTTCCATTCATTGTTCAATTCATACTTCTTTATTGTACAGTATAGATATGCCTACTACAACACTATGAATAAATCAGGTCTGGGACAGGGACAGGTCATTAGCATTTTCATTCCAAGCCTAAGTGGGACAGAGAAAAATAACTTCCCACGAGGCTGAAACTTGGGCCAACAGTATTTTGTACTGAAGTGGATCTGTGTGGAACTCAGTTTGGGCAACCAGATCTCAAATGGGCTGGACTAGACAAATCCACTTTAAGAACAATCTCCTTTCCATTTTTCTTTCAAAAGAAGGAGTGATCCTATAATTTAAGTCAGACTGGAAAACTTCTTTCATAGTGTAATGGGAATTTAGGATGGGATTTTCTGCTGTCATATGCATAAAGTATGTAACAAGCACGTTTAGCCTGGAAGGATGCAATGCAGTTCAGATGGAAGTGTGGGGGGGTGTCTAGAGCTCAGGAAGATCAGTAAACCTTGTATGAATTAAAAAGATTGGGTGACAGAAGCAGTTAACACATGGTAGGAAGTGAAGTGCACGTGGTCTATGTGTTTACTTCCTTTAACATAAGCATTTGGAATTGTATCAAAGGGAGTTCACTAAATAGCACTTTCCCTGCAACTTGGTGCTCTTCACCAGACAAGCTGTGCTTTTCCCTCTGGCATTTTTGAACACTTTCCAGTGCTCCCTTCAGAGCTATGTCTAAATGCACTTAGTTTACCTTTCCCTACATAGCAGGATAAGATGGAGCAAAAGGCTGACCTCAACTGTTCTTTTACAGTTAGTCAGAGTCTCAGAGGAGCACAGTGTGACTGTAATGTTTAGACCTTCCAAAAAGACAAAATAAAAAAACCCCACAACTTTTAAAATGCTTTTACCCTATCCCAAGTACTGGTGCTCAAGGTTGCAGAATTCTTAACTGTAACATCTACCAGCAAGACCAAAAATCTTCTCTTGGCTATCTCATTTTCAGATGAAATGTCTCAGAAACATTTCAGCTTTTATGAAATTGAAAAAATCATATGAACTCAAATTATGAATTATGAAAGTGCACATCTACACCCACATGAAGGGTGTCCATAAGAAGTGCCTAAGAGGACATGGTTAAAACAAGACTCTCATTTGCAAACAGATATTTTCATGTACAGAAGATCTATCCTAGGGTGTAAGTGCTAGATAAAACCTCCCAAATGCCTGAAGGGCAACAACTCATCTGCTGTGTTTCCCTGAATCTGGATTTTGACCCTATTCATGTTAGGAGTCCCAACTTAAGACAGGAATAAATATACATTCCTAAAGCTGCCACCTCTTTTGTTGTGAGATAAACTACCAGCCTGAGCGCCCCGGTACAGAAGAAGACACGGTCCTATTTAAGGGCGCTTTCCATTTCTCTGCCCTCCAGGCTCTTGCAGGTGCATGCATGCATAGCCCTGATCAATGCAGATTGATAAAATAGAAATCTATTAATATAACAGCTTTATATGAGTGTCTTGCAATACTACAACAGAGGTGTAAATAAGTAAAGTGAAGATGTGATGTAGTAGGAAATACAGTTCACAATGTCCTGTGTATCCTGTGTATAAATCCTGTGTATAAAATAGAACAGAAATCCCACCTTTAAGATATATATTTTTAGAAACTGACCCATATGGTACAAGCTGTTGCCCTTTTAAAATTTTTTTCTAAGAATAATTTTTATTTTATACATAATGTCTCACTTTACTTGATAGGCAACATTTCAAAGTGCTGGGCAACCCTACTCTTCTCTTATCCTGGTAGGAAAGAAATCTTGAAATCATAGAAATGCCTTTTCCTTTCTTCCATCCCCCATCCACATTTTTTCTACATTTTAACATTAATTCCCATTTCTCTGTTCTTCACAGAGGAAATCTTCTGGTATCTCAGAAATATATTTTGAAGAAATTTTTATTTTTAATTGAAAAAAAATCTGCAGTCAGTGGCATTGACCATTGGGATTTCTATTTCCAATAAATAATCCATTGAGCAATAGACTTTCTCTGTGTGTGATATGCTGAACAGATGTGAGGCTGTGCTTTAATCATGAACAAAACAACTCCAGCAAAACTGAAGAGGACGTTCTGGTCTTACTAACCACATCTGCTGATGCTGTTTGGGCACAAGCTGAATTACGCATGCTCTGCACCCCAAGGAGCTGCAGTGATGGGAGGCTCCAAGGGTGGTATCCACACAGGAGATGGCGGCAGCCTCCGGGGGTTTGTTGGTGAAGTGGTCGTCACCTGCGTTTGCCTTAGCCTTCTATAGGCTACAGAGGCCATGCTGCCTCTCTGCCTTCTGTAGGGAAGGATCCAAGGTGTCTGGCAACATCTGCCTCAGCACATCTCTTCATACAACATCAACAACATAAATTCAAAGGGGATCTTAAAGAGGTCGCCTTGGCAATGACCGAGGGAGGACAGACCCTATCCAAGTTGCTCTAACAGACATTTATCCAGTGTACAGGTTTCCAGTGCTGGAGCCTCCCCAACTCCTAGCAATCCTGTCACTTCCCATCCAATCTCAAAAACAGGGAAAACTCATGACTGCCTTGCTCCTCACAGCAGCTTCGCAACACACCTCCCTGTTGCGGAAGCTGTGGTTAAACCATTCAGACGCTGTATGTCTCTTAAAAGGCACATTTTGGCTGTACCACTTCCAGGAGTTGTATATATGTTACCCAGTGGGTGTAGTGTTCTCCGGTCTGCCTTAGTCCTCTGTTTTGCTTTTCTTCCAAGCTACCAGCCCCAAACTGCAGCTGTAGTACCTGTTTGGACTGGAATGAATCAAAATCTGTGCGTCAGTGTGGGGGCAGAACTGCCTTTGCTCAGCAGGCAGCAATGCACTCTTCAGTCATTCAAAGCTCTGCCTACAGCCAGCACTAATTTTACTCTATTTTGTTTATGCTGGAGTGGCTAGGCTGGTATTTTTTCCTCCTCTTTACTTAATCTACCTTTGTTTTTCTAATAATACCTTCTATCTTCTTCTATTTATAGCTACTGCCCTTTCCTTCAGGTATTGCTACTGAAAGTGATCTCAAATTGAGCCCAATTACTGTGGAGGTGCTGAGGGTAAGTCACTTATTTGTAGATTAAGTTTTAGATTTGAAGTACTATTGAGATAGATGGATTTTCTGTGTTGTTCCTGCTCCTAGTCACACTGCAGTCTTGATGAGAATGGAATGCAGTAAGGGGAGTAGTGTGGGGGTGTGCCAGCATTTCTTCCTGGAAGCCTCACAGGAGAAGTAACTGATAGATTTTCTTTATTTGCTTGGCAGGTGGCACTTAGCATAGGGAAATAGCATTGGACATACTTGGTTCTTGCATGCTCCAACTGAAAGAAACAAATGGTCAACAAACAGCACACGGAGAAATCCCTTCCAAAGATGCTTTAACATGCTGTCTGGGCTTGCAAACACTGCTTGCTTATTTCTCTTTTTTTGCAACAACAAATCTCCTTGTGAGATGGTACCGCGATGTGACAGAACAAAGAGGCATCCTGCAACTTGGCAAGCAGTATCACTGGCAAAGCTCAGTGAAGGAGGTGATTCTGCCTCACACCAAGACGTGCCACATGTTGAGAGGTGTGGACGGTGTGTCTCATCCACTCAGATATTGTGGATGCCAACATCTCAGTGCAGAAGATGAGAGCAAGGAAGGGCAGGAGGAAGCCTCATGCCTGCAGCTCTGCTAGGTAAAGCCAGATTCCCGCAGGTGGGAGAGGAAATTGAGCTTTTCTCTCACATCCAAGGTAGAAGCTACTTAATTCATATCTCCTTCTTCTGGTTTAGCAATTCATTTATCTTGGAGCTGTAGAAAGCAGAAGTGGGAGGAACCTCACAAGGCCAATAACTTCTTCCTCTTTCAGGTCCAAAGACAGAGCGTTAGTCGAAGTGAAGTGATAAGGTATTTGTTTAACCTGATCTTGAGAACCTCTAGAGATGCATATTCAGCACCTCCTCCAAGCAATCAGTCTATGTGCTCTGCCCTTCCAGCAGTAACGCGTTTGTGCTTTTTTTGGATGTTTTTTGTAATATCTACATCCTGTTCCTTGACATTCCCAGATATTATTACCTATGAAGCCAGGACCTGGCCCTTATGTAGGAAGGAAAATCAGCTGCAAATCTGAGTGAAGGAAGTGATTTTGCATCATCTGTTGAATTTCAGCATGAAATATTTGGCATGAAATAAATATATTTTTTGGCATGCTGAATGTGGGCTATGTAGGCTTCTTGAAAAATTAGCTTACATATAAAAATATTCTTAGTTATTGCATAGCAGCTTCACGTCTGCCAGGGTCAGTCAGAGTGAATGAAATAACATCTTTCTGTATAGTTTTGGCACAGAAAGCTCACAAAAAGCCCAAAATTCCCATGTTGGAAATCTTATTTTTTTGCTATCAAGGGTGTTTGATTCCCTCTTGAAAAACAGTAACCAAAATAGTTCTTGCAGTTCTTGCACCTAAAGGTACCCAAAAAATTAAATCAGTAGCCCTATAGACTTCTTGTGGACACTAAAAAGAAAATAGTATGGGGAAAAAACAAAGGAGGAGTAAAGATCCACCAAGTTAGCAACACAGAGGAGGTCCCAGTTCACAGAGAATCCAGGGATGGACACAGTCCATCAACAGAGAAAAAAATAGAGAGAGACTTCAGAACAGCAGGAACATGTTGGGCTGTGAAACCTCTAGTGAGAAGCAGGAAACTGAACTCCAAGTTAGCTGGAGTCAGGAAGGAGCCCATCAAATAATTCTAGTGAGTGAGAGCAGATGCTGACAGGTAGGAAATAGAAGTCTTTAAGTCAACTTCAAAGAGAGCAGGGCTCTTCTGACAGTTTTCATAAGAGAAGACCAAAGGTAAGGAGGGAGTTTACATGGGTCCTGCTATGGCAATCACGAGAAGTAGCAGGCAGTGCTAGTAGGTAGGCTATGACTACTACAAGTAATGCACTGCTCAGATTGTACTGATAGGGGCCAGTTCACCAAAAGATGGGTATTGGGGATGGAATCAAGGACAAGCTCTTGGACAGGAACTGCCAGTGGATATTCATTCATACTTTTCAGTGCACTCCCTCCCATGGGAGCAGGCACCCTGAGGGCCCCACTTGGTCCCTCTCTGTGCATGCTGGTGACAGAGGAGGGCTGTGTTCTCCACTGGGGTAGGGACAACTGAGGATCTCTCCTTGGAGTCCTGCTTGCTTCTCTGGCAGCCATCAGGAGGGGCCTTTATGTCTTTCTCTCCCCTTCTTTCCCTGGCCTCTCTTCTCTTCCCTCTGCTAAGTTACTGTCAATCAGTTCCAGGCAGCATTTTGTTTTCATTTACAACATGGATCTTTCTTTTCCCCTTTTCTATGATTCTTGGTATGATAAGCTGACATTTCTGACAAGCAAGCCTTCCTCTTCCCCCCTCCCCTCATTCTGTGGATGTTTTCTTAGCCAATTAATCTAACACAATGTGCTATTTAGGTTTTGAGAAGCCAGCGTGACTTCTTAAGGAGACAGAATGTGCGGCTGGGAGAGGAGGTGTGGGGGAGATGGCGAGGAACCAGGAGGAGGCTCCAAACCGCCTGGAACTATTCAGCAGGAAGGTGGCAACATGGAGTCTGTAGTGTCTTCCTTCTCCATCTCCTTTCTAACAGATGTCTTTGATATGTGGCTGCGAATACACTGTGAGAGAAAGAGATGTTTGTGTAACGAGGAGGGGGAGAAGGTTCTGTTGAAACACTCTCCGGTAGGTATTATAGATGTGTCTGTCAGGCTCTCTCCAAAGACCCCTTCACATAATTAGCAGGTAGGAACAATGCAAAATACAAGCAGGAGAGGGATTGCTCTTCCCCACTGAACGTCCATCTCCAAAAGGAATAGCAAAGTTTTCGAGATCAAAATAAGGGACTTGATAGGGCAAAAAAAAAGCAAAGAAAAACAATTTTTTTTTTTTTTCACATCCCATCCTTTCAGTTACATATTTCTGTCAAGTCTAAAATCTTTGTGCTTGAAATGCTGCTGAGTCACATGGAACAACGTGCACAACAAACTGGAAATTTTAGCCAAATTTCAACCCCAACTATTCTTCCTAAGTTCTGGAAAAGTTTGGTTAGTTTTATTCAATTTTCCCTCAGACCTTTGTTCTATTTGGTTTTAGGTTATTCTCAGAAAAGCATCTCCAAATAGCCCTCAGAACCTACTCTTTTTTTTTTTTTTTGGTTTTTTTTTATTACAACGGGTTTCCTTTTTTTTTTTTTTTTTTTTTTTTTTTTTGATAATTACACTGGATTCCTGTTTTTTTTTTCTTTTTCCATTTTTGTCTTTCATGAGGGCTAGAAATGCTCTCTGTCTGCTGTTTTATGTTAAATCTGAAGGTCTCACAAAATCTTATGATTATGACTCTTCACATGGTACATTTAAAGCATCCACTGTGATAAAATCACAGGACTGAACACTGGAAACATGCAGTAGAAAAGTGTGATTTCTAAGACCATCTTTGCTTGCATGAAACTTGCACAAAAAAAAAAAAGGCAGTATAAGAACAAAGTTGGCTTATCACCTCCCAAGTATTGCACACAGGATTTTAACAGTGCTCCCTGGGGTTTCACAGGCTGTTCAACGATCCCAGGCTGGGCAGGTTATGGAAGTCTTCCTGTAAGCAGTACTGTCTTTAACCCATTTGCAGCTATCTAAATAACTACATCTTATAGCCTCATCCATAAAGCTCTCAGTGCCCTTGCCAAAGAGCTTCCAGTTATTCTTTCTTTTGCTTGGCCTACAGTTGACTGCTGAGTGAAAAACCTGAAGGACTATGTGCTACTGTGTAGGAAGGAGCTTTACAAAAACAAATGCTCATATATTAGAAGACTTCACAGGCTGCACTGCAGTGGCATCAGTCCATGCACTGCTACCAGTTTCCTAATCCCCTCATCAAATACTCTGCTACTGTTCCCAGTCTTGAAATGATGAAGGATCTTTCTGGGCTGTGAGCTCTGAGTGCTTTGAATGCTGCGCAAAGTCCTGTGCCCTTGCGCTGGTGCAGGCAAGTGAAGCTATCAGTCAGCTCTACATCCTTCTACCTCTGAAACGAGAAGGATGCTGAGCAGGGATGTGTACAATGTTTTAAGAAAAAAAAAAAAAAATGAGGGAGAGAACTGACAGGTTTCTGACAGCTTTGCGAAAAAGGAAGGACAAGAAGTTAATTTTCACTTGCGTGGCTTACAAGAGATTTAACTTCGACTCAAGGCAGTTTGTGCCATTAAAAACAAAGAAAACAACTCACAGCGTTGGCCTAAACATTGCTACAAAACCCAAAAAAGATTTTCTTCCTCCCATCACGCGTCATGGAATCCACAGTGGGGGGGGGAAGAGAAAAAGAAATCTCTTCCCTTCTGCTTTATTTTTGTCTTTTTGAAGGGAATTTAAAGCAGATCCTTTAAAAAATATATAATTTAGCTTATTTTTTGTGTACAACATCGGGAATCTGTCAAAAGGAATGGATGCCGTATCCCTTGCCCCAAGGACCTGAAATAACAGTCTGCTAGATTATAAAAGAGCCTGGCTGGCTGTGACACTTCTTTCATTACCCACTGCAAAAGAAAATAGATGTTGTGTAAACTAGAAGCTTGTGGGCGCTAATGGCAGATTTTCACATGGGATAAACATATGTTCAGTTTGCTCAGAGCAAGAGAATTTCCCGTTTCAGTACAAAAAAAAAATTAAAGTTATTTTTACTGACAGAAATTTCACCCTAGAACACTCTGGTAATTATTCACAAAATTCATTTCTCTGCCTTTAGATGTTCAAAAAAGTTATAAGAACAGTATGAAACTCTGGCTAGCTCCTAATATTACTATCGGTCTTAAAAATATTTGAAGCATCTAGGTTTCTATGCCTTTTGTGGATTATGATTCAGTGTCAAATTTGAAAGTTGCTGGAAAATAAGACATAAATAAAACCTGAAAGGATCAGTGCTGAGTTGGAGAACAGGCCAAGGGAAGTCCAGATGTGGATTCCACTTACTTTTGTGTTGGAAGAAAAATTCTAGTTCAAACATCTCAGGAGAACATTTTTTCCCCCTCTCATACCATTTCAGAAACACCTTGACGCATAGTGTTCAAACAGCATTACAACTCTTCTCCTATACCAGCATTTTGGCTCCAACACTTTAAGCCAACCCAAAACTGGCTAAGTGAAATGGAGAAAAACAACAGCGGAGGAAAATTTATTGACATCTTTGCTAATGTCTCCAGGATTTGGTCTATGCTGAAAATTGTGGATGGTCTTTGTTACAGAGAAAAGATTGACAGATTTATCTCTTGCAAATCAAGAATCTTGCAAGGATCTTGCAAATTCTCAAACTGTGCCCCAGTTTTCCCCTGCATCTCATAGGTCACCTGCTTTCAGGAAAAGATTATAAAATCTGCAGAATCTGCTGGTTATTTTTTTTTGAGTGTTGCCATTCAGTGCATCAGCCCTGGCCTGAGTCTGTTGACTGCTTTCACCATGCTCCAGGTTTTAACAAACACAACCTTTTAGCATGAACTTCACTTATGAATTTGCACACCTGTAAAGTGAGAGCCATTTAAGCATGATGTGCTTCAAAACCAGGACATTTCTATTCATATGGCAGTATTCAAAGCTTATTTTATGTTTGTACAGTATCAGTGGAAGAATTGAAAAATGAGGCCTAGTAACAAACAAGGTCGTAGATTATAAGATTTTCTAGAGGAATTTGATATTATATCTAAAACAAGCTTTCATTGCAGGGACTGACAACCAGAAATTCTTATGCCACTGTTCTTCCCCTCCAGAATTTTTTTTCATGTGGTCTCTCAACAGAGGAGTTTTGTGACACAGAGCAGAAACTGTGTGGCTGCCAGATTCAGCATGACACAAAACCAGCAGTGAATCAAGCATTAACACATCCTCGCGTCCCTTCTCCTTGACTTGGCGCATGGTCATGCAGAAGGGCATCTCGCTTTGGCCAGTTAGACCTTTTGCTGCATTCATTATTTTTTGGCACTGATTCTACATTCAGTGCTTCGCTCTCCCTCCATCCTCCCACAGCACGTCCTCTTTGTGCCCAGGCCACTCTAGGCTTTGGCTAAGAGCCTGCCTCTTCCAGTTCTCACAGCTTGGAGCATTAATAATAGGACACACTGTTGGCATTTGCTTTGTTCCTGGAAGAGGCCCCAGTAATTCCAAGAACTTATTTTGGAGGAAGTTAAGTAGCTTTTAGAATAAGAACAATGACAACAAAAATAAAATGTGCTTCAATTATTTTTAGACAGCCCTAGAAACCTAGAAGTGATGCTAAAACCTGCAGATAGGTGAAAGGCAGGGCAGGATGGAACAGAGACCTGTGTTAATGATGATAAAACTTAGCTAAGAAATTGCTTGTGTTGTGAAAACATCATAGAAAACCAAAGAAAATAAGGAGCTGACTGCTATCTTTAAAGTTTTCTCTTAGGAAGTGATAGCTTATTTTGTCATACTGTCTGTTCACGATACATGTCCAAAGACCTTCTACCATCTTTTCTCCAGTGATATACATTAGGTGATTTAAAAGGTGCTTTCCCTCCTGACTATATAAGCCTTCTACAAAATAGTGGAGCAAGTCTGTAGTGCCTCTGGTGATGAGTGAAAGTGGCATTTGGTCATTAAAATAAAGGATGTACAAAGATAACTCTGTGAACATGAGGCCTCCCAGTAGTAATTCCTAAAAGATAAATCAAGAAGGAAAAAGACAAATATGTGAATAAATTGCAAAGAAGTAAAATAAGGTTATCATAGCTGAAAAGGGAAAATGGTGGGCCCAAAGGATAGTTAGGTGAAAGAAAAGAAGGTGGCATACTACTTTTGAAGGACAAATGAAGGAGGAGTGAATCCAGTATTAGAGCTGAGCTTGTTTACATTAGCCTGTCACAGTGAGAACTTGAGTCTTACAATGCGATTATTGATCTCTTCCCTTCATGATGCTCAGTGCTGAAATGTCCTGAATACAAATGGAGGTTTTTAATGGATTCTAGCCTTTTTATAAAAAAAAAAAAAAAA